>SJYW01023786.1:775840-787009 GCA_006410735.1 Raphicerus campestris | reverse complement strand
TTATTGGCAAAGTTGTCTATCATTTTTTAAAGAAGATTCTTTTCGTTAAATTGAAATTAAATTTTGTACTCAGATACTTTCACTTTTGTGGAGAAAACGTCTGCTTTGGTGGTGAATAATTCATTCATTTCAGTTCAGCTGTTCAGTCGTGTCTACCTCTTTGCGACCCCATCGACTGCAGCACATCAGGCTTCCCAGTCCATCACCAACTCCTGGAGCTTGCTCAAACTCGTGTCCATTGAAGTCGGTGATGCCATCCGACCATCTCATCCTCTGTCATCCCCTTCTTCTGCCTTCAATCTTTCCCAGCAGAATAATACATTACACTGTTACAACTGTACTTACCTGATTTTGGAGTGGGATTTGAAATCTGATGCCAGTCGTGCATTTGATTGCCACGACTTTTTAGTTGATTTGTCCACCAAGAGCAAGGAGCCCTTTGACTTTCAGTGGTGTCTTAATGGTGGCTAGCTGAGAAGACACCTCAGCTTGTTAACCAAGATCAGGCTCTGAGGCACTGCGATCTCTTGAGTTCAAGAGGATAAATTTAAGACTTTTGGTTTAATTTTTTTTAGTGTCAAAGAAATGGAACAAGCCAATTAAGAAACCCAAAATCAACTTCCAACAGGCTAATCTTCCCCTGAGTTCAGACAGTTCTCTTCAAGTCCCACATCCACAGAAGGCTTTGTGAGTCCACCTTAGCTTTCACCAACCATGGGAAGCTTAGGGTTCTGCTTATACCGTGTAAGGGAGACTCGTGTGCAGGTCCAAAGCCAACTGGATCTGGTGCTTTGGTTTTTAACATGAAGTGGTCAATAAGTAGATTTTAGCATTTTGTTCTTTAAGCAACTGTGTAGGATTTAGGATAGAATAAGTTGCTTCAGAAATTATCATGTTTGAGCAAATTGGTGGTTTTGGAGGCGCCTCCAGGGCCTGTCTTTCCCAGGCTTGTGATAGCATTCTGTGTGGCTTTGCTTCTTAAATATTAATTTGTGTTGGAGGAGGTGACATTGGCATGAACTAAGCCCAGTGACACCCGTTGGAAATAAAGCCAGTACTTGGGACTATCAAATTTTATAATCAGCGGGTTCACACTTACTCTGAGGTTTTGTGTATTAAAGCATGTGTGTTGCACCCTTAGGATCAGTGTGGTATTGAGGAAGGAGCATGGGCCCGGGAGGCAGGAGCCGGGCGCTCAGTGCTGGCTCGGTCACTGACTTCTGGTGGGGCCTGGATTCCTCACTCTGTCCTTCTCTCCCATTTCTCTGTCTGGAACGTGAAAGGCTCTGTATTATATGAAAGTGTTTTTCTGCTTTGGCAGTTCCAGATGATCTTGGAAGTATTTCCCGTCTCCCGTGGCACTCAATGTTAATATCTTTCTCATTTTGCTACCCAGAAGTCAGCAAGGGAAATGCTCTTGTTCCTTTTTNTCCCAGTCCATCACCAACTCCTGGAGCTTGCTCAAACTCGTGTCCATTGAAGTCGGTGATGCCATCCGACCATCTCATCCTCTGTCATCCCCTTCTTCTGCCTTCAGTCTTTCCCAGCAGAATAATACATTACACTGTTACAACTGTACTTACCTGATTTTGGAGTGGGATTTGAAATCTGATGCCAGTCGTGCATTTGATTGCCACGACTTTTTAGTTGATTTGTCCACCAAGAGCAAGGAGCCCTTTGACTTTCAGTGGTGTCTTAATGGTGGCTAGCTGAGAAGACACCTCAGCTTGTTAACCAAGATCAGGCTCTGAGGCACTGCGATCTCTTGAGTTCAAGAGGATAAATTTAAGACTTTTGGTTTAATTTTTTTTAGTGTCAAAGAAATGGAACAAGCCAATTAAGAAACCCAAAATCAACTTCCAACAGGCTAATCTTCCCCTGAGTTCAGACAGTTCTCTTCAAGTCCCACATCCACAGAAGGCTTTGTGAGTCCACCTTAGCTTTCACCAACCATGGGAAGCTTAGGGTTCTGCTTATACCGTGTAAGGGAGACTCGTGTGCAGGTCCAAAGCCAACTGGATCTGGTGCTTTGGTTTTTAACATGAAGTGGTCAATAAGTAGATTTTAGCATTTTGTTCTTTAAGCAACTGTGTAGGATTTAGGATAGAATAAGTTGCTTCAGAAATTATCATGTTTGAGCAAATTGGTGGTTTTGGAGGCGCCTCCAGGGCCTGTCTTTCCCAGGCTTGTGATAGCATTCTGTGTGGCTTTGCTTCTTAAATATTAATTTGTGTTGGAGGAGGTGACATTGGCATGAACTAAGCCCAGTGACACCCGTTGGAAATAAAGCCAGTACTTGGGACTATCAAATTTTATAATCAGCGGGTTCACACTTACTCTGAGGTTTTGTGTATTAAAGCATGTGTGTTGCACCCTTAGGATCAGTGTGGTATTGAGGAAGGAGCATGGGCCCGGGAGGCAGGAGCCGGGCGCTCAGTGCTGGCTCGGTCACTGACTTCTGGTGGGGCCTGGATTCCTCACTCTGTCCTTCTCTCCCATTTCTCTGTCTGGAACGTGAAAGGCTCTGTATTATATGAAAGTGTTTTTCTGCTTTGGCAGTTCCAGATGATCTTGGAAGTATTTCCCGTCTCCCGTGGCACTCAATGTTAATATCTTTCTCATTTTGCTACCCAGAAGTCAGCAAGGGAAATGCTCTTGTTCCTTTTTTCCCTCAGTGCCAACGCGTAACTTTGCGAAGTAGATGCCTGTTTACTCCTGGTTGCTTTTCCACCAAAGGCAAGGCTGAGCCAAGCAGAGAAAAGTAATCCTTGGCCCCTGTAGACAGTCCTGTGTCTCAGGAGCTCTTGAAAGGCTCTGCTAGGATGGCAGGGCCTAGCCCAGAGCCCTGGAGTGTCAGGTAACACTCCCCTTTCTTTTCTTCCTAAGACCCTGTCCCTTTAACTGCTTACTAGCTGTGCTTTTAGAAAATAGAACTCTGTTCCACATTGTCAGGAAACCTACATTTCTGCAGGCTTTGTAGGGCTGACTGCCCCCAGATATCTGTTTCCTTTTAATTTTGGTTTAATAGTATATATTTGAATGAGGATCATAAGTTTTACGTTTTCACTGATAGTTCATTGTTAGATGTGCACAGTTGGCTAGATGTGCATGTGATCAGTTGGTCTGATCATCTGTAATCTCTGTCCTCCAGGAGTGCTGTGTCTACCTTCTGTTGTGGTCAGTTTCCTGATACCTTCCCCCCACCTCCCGCAAATTGCTGGTACTGAGATGTTTGTCTCCCCTTTAGAAGTGCAGCCTTGAAGGAGGAAAACACTCAGGACCCTGAGTCCATGTTGAACCCTTGATCCTGAACAGGATTCTGCCCTGGAAAAGAGATCCTGCGACTTCAGTGTCGTGGCAACTTTGAAACAGTTTTATAATGAGGTGCTGCTTTTGTTTAAAGGGAAGAGAAAACCAAATTCCCACATGTAATATGAAGTGATGCTTGAAATGAAGATTGCAGGAAATGATGCTCTGGGTGTGTGTTGGACTCCTGTGTGTGAGGATGGCAGTCTAGGATTTCTCTAAACATGAACTTAAGGAGATGTGTATACTTTTAAATAACTATCTCAGAGATTTCTGGTAATGTGTGTCGCCCCCTGCTCCCCATCCCCCGCGTCCTCCCCCCATGACCTCTGCCACTGCAGTTTTTACCCTTGGTTATAGTCAGCCAGGCTGGTTTCGGTGGTGCTTTGGGGGTTTTTTGTCCATATTAGTATTGAATATGTATTGATCTTAAGATGTATTGTGACTCTTTCTGAAAGGCTCCCCATTTTAAAACATGGTCTCTGTGAGTTTCTCTTTAAAGTTAGTGTCAGCAGTAAATAAGACTTACTGCAGCCTCATGAGGCTTGTGGTTATAGAGTTTAGGAGAATCATGGTCTCTGTCTTCCAGGACTTTAAAAAAGGAACGAGTATTAGAGACAAATACATTGACGTGTACACAGCAAGAGGTAAGTTTAGGAATGAATATGTTTATTTAAATGTATTGGTTTATGAGGTTTTTATCCAGAAGATTTTATAGGATTTTAAGGGGCTCACTGCTGGGGGAATGTGGAAAGTGCTGAGCCCCGAGGTGGGGCAATTTAGATTAGCACGCGTGATTCAGGGTTTCTTCCGTAATGGCTCCATCAGGCTGCGGCATGCTGTCCTGTCATGACTTATCAAGGTGTGGCCTAGTACATTTTCTTGTTCTTTGGTCTTTCAGAGGATGAATAATAGCATTCTTGCTGAACAGAAGTTGGCTCTGTGGTTTTGGCCCTGCGGGTTTTTTCCCCACAACTGCACAAGCTGCCATGTCAGAAGCATAAGAGTTTGGCCCCCTGTGCGCTCTACCACGTGGGCCTGAGCAAGCCTTCCTGAGTGTGGGAGCCACACTCATGACGTGGGGCTGAGGCATTCCCATCCCTCTTGTGAGCCACTGTGGCTTACATGAGCCTGGCAGTGTTTGTGGGTAGGTGTGTGCATGCACGTGTGTGCACACTGAAGCTGCTGATCACAGAGAACCTGGAAATCCTAACCTAAACAGGGGTTGAGGAAGTTGGTTAGGCTTCTTTGCTTGCGATCTCTAATCCACTCGGGTGTAGGGCGCAAAGTGGAGGGCTCCTGTCTTCCTTCCTCCCTTGACGGTTCTTACTTGGGAGGACTGGCGTGACTGCTGATTTCTTCTGCCCAGCAATTGCCTTGGAGAGCAGGTGTGCTCTCGGCCGTGCCGGGGTGGATGTGGCTCCGTCTTTGCTAGCCTCTGGGCCTCTCTCTCCTCTCTCTTGCTCCCTTGTGTAGCTGTGTGCTGCCTTCTTGTACATCGTTATGTTTCTCCCATATGTTTTGTGGGAATCTTTGGGATCTTGCTTTATTTATGTCCGTGAACTATCTTTCCAACTCATTTGTAGCCCTTTACAACTAGAGTTTTGTGAAAGAATTCGGCCCTACAGAAATCATCTCAGTAAATATACTCTTAGTTCTCTCAAGGAATGGACATTGCTAAGCCTTGTAGATGCATAGGAAAGAAATTAATCCACTACATAAGTAGCTGCCTTAGGGCGTTAGGACTTAATTCTTCCATGAACTGAGGTTGGCAAGGGCTGCTTTAGAGTACTTTTCTGTCATATTTATTGAAGAAGAAATTTATCGAGGAAGAAATCTTGTTTCTTTGTAGTCAGTATTCTAAGTGCTGCTGCTTCATATTTAGTATCCAACTCAGAGTTTACTTCTGATTCACTGAGACAGTGGAAGCCAAACTTTGAATTTCCTTAGCTACTGTCTCAGGCTGCATCCTCACATTGTCAGGTAATTATACTTTTAGCCACCTAACAGATAAAGGGAGGGTGATGGGAATGGTGTGTAAACTGGAGGGCTGTCTGTGCGGCAGGGCTCTCCGTCGTCTCACCTTACCCACTGTGGCAGCAGCCTCCAGAGTGGCCGCCAGTGGTCCTCACCTCCTCGTGTCATGCTGTCAGGCAGTTTCCGCCCACATTAAATGGAAGTGACCTTTGTCGCCACTAGGATATGGAGGAATCGATGGAGTGTGGCTTCCGAGACTAGGTCATAAAACCATATTGACTTCCACTTTGTTTCTTTTGGAGCTGCCATATTGTAAAGACACTCAGTTAGCTTTATGGAGAGGTCCTTGGGACCACCTGCCAGTGGCCACCACTGACTTACCAACCTCATGAGTGTGCCATCTTGAAGGTGGATCCCTGCAGCTTTGGCTGACACCTTGACTTATGAAAACCAGCTGGAACCACCCAGATAAGCTGCTTTTGCACTCCTGACCCCACAGAAACTTTGTGAGATGAGAAATATTTATTGTTTTAAGTAGCTAAATTTTAGGATGACTCATTAAGCAGTCCAAGACACTTGGCCAGCAAGATCAAACCAGACAGTTCTAAAGGAAATCAACCCAGAATATTCATTGGAANGTTTCTCTTTAAAGTTAGTGTCAGCAATAAATAAGACTTACTGCAGCCTCATGAGGCTTGTGGTTATAGAGTTTAGGAGAATCATGGTCTCTGTCTTCCAGGACTTTAAAAAAGGAACGAGTATTAGAGACAAATACATTGACGTGTACACAGCAAGAGGTAAGTTTAGGAATGAATATGTTTATTTAAATGTATTGGTTTATGAGGTTTTTATCCAGAAGATTTTATAGGATTTTAAGGGGCTCACTGCTGGGGGAATGTGGAAAGTGCTGAGCCCCGAGGTGGGGCAATTTAGATTAGCACGCGTGATTCAGGGTTTCTTCCGTAATGGCTCCATCAGGCTGCGGCATGCTGTCCTGTCATGACTTATCAAGGTGTGGCCTAGTACATTTTCTTGTTCTTTGGTCTTTCAGAGGATGAATAATAGCATTCTTGCTGAACAGAAGTTGGCTCTGTGGTTTTGGCCCTGGGGGTTTTTTCCCCACAACTGCACAAGCTGCCATGTCAGAAGCATAAGAGTTTGGCCCCCTGTGCGCTCTACCACGTGGGCCTGAGCAAGCCTTCCTGAGTGTGGGAGCCACACTCATGACGTGGGGCTGAGGCATTCCCATCCCTCTTGTGAGCCACTGTGGCTTACATGAGCCTGGCAGTGTTTGTGGGTAGGTGTGTGCATGCACGTGTGTGCACACTGAAGCTGCTGATCACAGAGAACCTGGAAATCCTAACCTAAACAGGGGTTGAGGAAGTTGGTTAGGCTTCTTTGCTTGCGATCTCTAATCCACTCGGGTGTAGGGCGCAAAGTGGAGGGCTCCTGTCTTCCTTCCTCCCTTGACGGTTCTTACTTGGGAGGACTGGCGTGACTGCTGATTTCTTCTGCCCAGCAATTGCCTTGGAGAGCAGGTGTGCTCTCGGCCGTGCCGGGGTGGATGTGGCTCCGTCTTTGCTAGCCTCTGGGCCTCTCTCTCCTCTCTCTTGCTCCCTTGTGTAGCTGTGTGCTGCCTTCTTGTACATCGTTATGTTTCTCCCATATGTTTTGTGGGAATCTTTGGGATCTTGCTTTATTTATGTCCGTGAACTATCTTTCCAACTCATTTGTAGCCCTTTATAGTTGTAAAGTTTTGTGAAAGAATTCGGCCCTACAGAAATCATCTCAGTAAATATACTCTTAGTTCTCTCAAGGAATGGACATTGCTAAGCCTTGTAGATGCATAGGAAAGAAATTAATCCACTACATAAGTAGCTGCCTTAGGGCGTTAGGACTTAATTCTTCCATGAATTGAGGTTGGCAAGGGCTGCTTTAGAGTACTTTTCTGTCATATTTATTGAAGAAGAAATTTATCGAGGAAGAAATCTTGTTTCTTTGTAGTCAGTATTCTAAGTGCTGCTGCTTCATATTTAGTATCCAACTCAGAGTTTACTTCTGATTCACTGAGACAGTGGAAGCCAAACTTTGAATTTCCTTAGCTGCTGTCTCAGGCTGCATCCTCACATTGTCAGGTAATTATACTTTTAGCCACCTAACAGATAAAGGGAGGGTGATGGGAATGGTGTGTAAACTGGATGGCTGTCTGTGCGGCAGGGCTCTCCGTCGTCTCACCTTACCCACTGTGGCAGCAGCCTCCAGAGTGGCCGCCAGTGGTCCTCACCTCCTCATGTCATGCTGTCAGGCAGTTTCCGCCCACATTAAATGGAAGTGACCTTTGTCGCCACTAGGATATGGAGGAATCGATGGAGTGTGGCTTCCGAGACTAGGTCATAAAACCATATTGACTTCCACTTTGTTTCTTTTGGAGCTGCCATATTGTAAAGACACTCAGTTAGCTTTATGGAGAGGTCCTTGGGACCACCTGCCAGTGGCCACCACTGACTTACCAACCTCATGAGTGTGCCATCTTGAAGGTGGATCCCTGCAGCTTTGGCTGACACCTTGACTTATGAAAACCAGCTGGAACCACCCAGATAAGCTGCTTTTGCACTCCTGACCCCACAGAAACTTTGTGAGATGAGAAATATTTATTGTTTTAAGTAGCTAAATTTTAGGATGACTCATTAAGCAGTCCAAGACACTTGGCCAGCAAGATCAAACCAGACAGTTCTAAAGGAAATCAACCCAGAATATTCATTGGAAGGACTGATGCTGAAACTGAAGCTCCAATACCTTGGCCACTTAATATGAAGAGCCAACTCATTGGAAAAGACCTAATGCTTGGAAAGATTGAGGGCAGGAGGAGACGGGAGCTGTAGAGGATGAGATGGTTGGATAGCATTGTCGACTCAATGGACATGAGTTTGCGCAAACTCCGGGAGGTAGTGAAGGACAGGGAAGCCTGACATGCTGCAGTCCATGGGATCACAGAGACTTGGACACAACCGAGTGACTGAGCAACAACAGTTAAGCAGTAGTGACTAAAACACTGTACAGTTGACACTGAACAACTAGGGTTACAGGCACAGACCCCCAGGCAGTTGAAAATACACATTTAAGGTTACAGTTGGTCCCCTGTATTCATGGTTCTGCATCTGTGGATTCAGCCAACTGTGGATCTTGTAGTACATATTCACTGAAAAAAAATTTGCATCCTAAGTGGACCTGCCTAGTTTAAACCCATGTTGTTCAAGGATCAGCTGTATTCTCAGAATATGATGCTTACTTGACTCAATCTTAGATCACACAGTGGGTAAATAAATAACTTAAGATAGTTCTTTGCGTGCGTGCTCAGTCCCTTTAGTTGTGCCTGACCCTTTGTGACTCTATGGCCTGTAGCCAGAGTCAGGCTTCTCTGTCCATGGCGTTTCTCCAAGCAGGAATAGTGGTGAGGGTTGCCATGCCCTCCTCCGGTGAGCTTCCCAACCCAGCCATTGAACCCATGTCTCTTACGAGGCTCAAAGGCCTTTTTGGGTAATTTTAGATACTCTTTCCACCTCTCCTTAAAAAAAAAAAAAAAAACTATGTAGATAAATACATATAGATATATAGGATTCTTTAATAAATCTTAAATGAATATTGAGGGATTGTGTACAGTAGCAAGAGAAGTTTATGTTAGATGGCAAGATAATTTTATCCTATGTTCTGTGATTTTGTCACAGCCTAAAAATGTGTTATAAGATTATAGTCTGCCTTAGGTGTAACTTCAGATTATGTTATTAATTTTGGGGGAAAACTGTAATGCTGTAATGTTAACATAGATGGTGGGACTAAAGGTGATTTTTTTCTTCTTTATAATTATCTGTACTTCTTTCGAAATGTTTTATAATGAATTTATTACATGTAAATATTTTTAAAAAGCATTATCGTTAATATTACCAAAGTGTTTACAAAGAGCTAATTGTTGTTTGAACTTTAATGAAAGCTAAATCAGTACTTTAGAAAAATTACATTAATTCATTCACATGGTTATTTATGAGACATTTGATCACCTGCTCTGCCAGAACATGTGTTGGAGTCTTGCTCTTAAAAAGGTTTTGCCAGCAGTTGACACTGATGCCTGCAATGGGGAGATATGTTTGTGCCTAAAGGGCTCTTGACACAGCTATGGGAAATGAGTTCTCACCGAGCCTCAGAAGTCAAGGAAGATGTCACAGAGAATATATATAGTCTGTGAAAATAAAGTCTTCCAGGATAGAATACTGGAAGTTGGGTTTCTCCTGAGCGTGGGAGCCAGAGGTGAAACAGAAGAGGAGCCCAGCCAACTCACTAAACTCATGAGTGAGAAGAGGGGCCTGTCCCCAGGAGGGCAGAGAACCAGGGAGAGCCCTGTCCCTCCTCCCTGCACTTGGGAGGACCTTTTCTAATGTTGGAAAAATGGAATGTTAAATTAGGGGGGAATTAGGAGGAGCTGTAGAACAGCCTTTTGGTGGAAAAATCTCACACTTTTGGGCCATTTTTTCCTTCACTTCCAGTGTAAACAGTGCAGAAGTGGTATTTTCCTTCACCATTACATGGAGGAACACCAGAGTAAGCATTACTATTGTTAAAACTGGATCCATATAGCATCTTTGCACTGTTTCAGTTTCAGAAAGCGGTGGTGACTTCATGTGATATTCACGACATCAAGAATATGCTTGGCGGGTCCCATTCACACATCGTGTCTTGGTTTTTGCGTACAGCGGGGTTGCTGTCATACGCCTGTTCTACAGTTGCAAAAATTGAAACGCAGACTGACTGCTCAGAGCTCTGAGCTCTTCCATAGACTAGAACTTTGAGTCTCTATTTGATTTGTACATGTATATTTTTGATTAACATTTATTTTTTCCACTGAGGGTGAAAGATTAAAAAAAAATAGAAACCATGGCCCGACACTTAATCCTTTGCATTCTTTCTCTGTGCTTGGAAGGCTTAATAACGAAAAACACTAGCCTGTCAGGGCTCCGATTCTGGCAGCTTGAGAACTGTCTCGAGGTTTGAAAAGTGCTTGGTCTCCGCCGCGCTTTGCGCGCAGACAGCGGCTGTGATGGAGTCGCAGCAGCTCACATCATTGAAGGCTTCCTTTAAGTGCCAGGAGCCGTGCTGATAAGTGGCTTCTTTCATGGACTAGTTCAAAAGGAACGGCAGTCTCCCGATGGCGCTTTTCTCTGTGACCCTCAGTCACTGCCAGCACCTGCTGGATTTGCATTGGCTGCGACTCCCCCGACTGTACGCCGCTGACAGGCAATTTCCATTCCCACAAATAGTGGTGCCCCATTTTGGAGAGGGCTGGTGATGCCGGTAGCCCTTTGTACCGATGTGGGCGTTTGGCACAGGGTAGCTTTGGTATGACGGGCCAGAGCATTTACGCAGGGCTAGTGTCCTGATGTGTCCTGGGATGCCCATTCACTGCCTCCTGAAGTAGATGCTGCCTGCTGCCCTGAGCACCTTAACTGTCGATGGTACGGACAACTGTGAAGGGCCAGGGGGTGGGGGCCAGCGGTGGCAGCGGCGGGCACCAGGTGCAGAACAATGACTTCCAAACTGTGTCCCAAGCTGCCGGCCCCAGGAGCACCGCGCGGCCTCATTATCACATGAAGTGCCGCAGAAGGACCTTTGCATTTTCTCCCAGTGACTGTTGGGGGGCCAGGGGGGACACCCTCCTCACCCCCAGTTATTAACAATGGAGCACAAAGTCCTGGCAGAAGGAACCTCACCATGTACCCTGGGGCTATTTTTGATTACAGCGAGTGGCTGTGTCTCAGAGTATGCCCTGGCAGCTGTCTCTTATACACATCTTACCTTGGCCACTTAATATGAAGAGCCAACTCATTGGAAAAGACC
>SJYW01023786.1:743196-772047 GCA_006410735.1 Raphicerus campestris | reverse complement strand
CCCTGGAGATGAGCAGGCAGCCTGTCCTTTGTGCGTTTCCTTGGCTGGCCTCTGGCGCTGCTGCAGTTCACTGATATGTCCACAGCAGCCGGCCCGCAGGCCTGACAGGCTCTGACAGTGGTTTTTACCATATATGGCCATCAGAGCTCTGGGGCTGTCAGCCGGCCAGCTTCGTTTCCTTCCTTTGCTTTGATTGGCTGCGCATCAGGCTTGGAGAATGGTGGGATCTGGGAGTCTGTGGTGAGGGGAAGCCACTGAGTCAAGTGCAAAGAACGTTTAACTCTTTCCTGGTTTTCTGGAGCGTGTGAGCCCGGGCTGGGCACACAGGCAGTGCTGCTGGCAGAAGCCTCGGTGTATAAACGTGACGATGACCCCATGTCGGGCAGGCAGCGAGGAGCAGGTTTCTACATACCAGTTACACTACTGAAATAGACTCCAGGTGCCGTGGACACATTCCTGCCATCCCCGCTTGTCCAGAAGCCTCTTTGTAACCATATGTAGTAGACGTTCTGCTCTCGCCAAGTTGAATTCCGCGCTGACTGGGGGTGGGACCTGAGCTGAGTCCAGGCTGAGCTGGAGGGCAGTGATGAGCACGTGTTGGCCTTCTCAGAGGAGCGGGGACTTGGGTTTCCTTTCTGGCTGAGCTATAAGTCGGGAGTAAGTGATACGGGCTACTGAATTGGGTCTCTGCTCTGGTGCTCCTGCTTGTTTACAACCACTGCAAGATGTCAGGTGCCTTGGCCATGCAGCCCAAAGCATTTGCCGAAAGAAAGAAAGGGAAAAAAAAAGAGCTGTGATATTTTTCTGGTTTTCATCCCCACTTCAAGAAAGGGTGGGTTTCTGCTCTAAGGCCTGTGGGTAAGCCAGTGCAGAGCTGAGATTGGAAGGGGTGGTGCTGGGGCTTTTCCTCATTCATGGAGGGTCCTGTGGGAGGAACCCCCAGGGTCAGGGAGAATGTCACTCAGGACAGGGGTTCGGCAACCAGTTCCTCTCCTTTCTGAGTGGGTGTTGAATACTTTGTTTTAATTTCCTGTAGTTGCTCTTAACATTGATAGTTCTTTTGCTCTCCAGCTTTTCCTTTCAAGCTGAACTGTGTTTTGACTCATTTCTACCTCGTCATGGGTTCCTAGTTTTTCTTTGTTCTCAGACCAGAGGTGGTATATGGAATTATTTGTCTGCAGTGATGAGGTTTTTGCTTTATAAATTTTCTGTTAAGTCAAGAAGTTAGGAGATAGAGCCTCTCCATTTGCTGTTGTATATTTAGGCATGGCTGAGCCAGGAAATGCCATCTCTTCCACCTTTCTGCTTTCTGATGATAAAATATCCATAGTTTTACAGTAACTGCCCCCAGATTCTTCATGGACTTTTAAAATGGTCTCCTCTCTCTTCAATCCAGTTTTTAAAGAGGACCTGCAGTGCCAGAATGGTTTGCTTGGCATTTTCACTTGTGCCCATAGCGACTGTTCCTTTTTGCTCACAGGCAAGTGAGGGCTCCCACGCCATGCCTGGCGGCTGTGGTGGCCGGCTTACTTTGCAGCTCCCGGTAACCCAATCTGTGTGTGCTCCTCCTGAGCCCCTCCTCTCAGCTCCACCTGAAGGTTAGCGTTTCTGGTTCCCTTAAGGTAAAACCTCCTCAGAATGTTCCATCCCCGGGCCGTGAAGGAGCTGTCACTCTTGGTGATTGCCTGTCTTCAGGCCCTGTGTCATGTGCATTGGTCTTCCCAGTCAGCTGCTGGGCGCCCAGCCGTGCCCTGTGGACCACTCTCCCCTACACCGCCCCTCGCCTCCACCAGTCACTGGAGCTGCTTCCTGTGGAGGAGCAGGGCCTGAAGAGATTTCAATAGAACGCATATCCACATAAATAATACTGCTCAAAGAAAAAGGAAGTTGAAAAAAAAAGAAAAACCCACTTCAATAGTTACCCTTTTTTGACTCCTTTGAACTCTGCACAGTGTGAATGGAGGCCTCATGCCCAGGCTCTGCAAACTTTTCATTTGCATCCAAGCACATGTTTGACTTACCAGTCTCCTTGCAGAGAATGAGTTTTGAGGGAATTATTCCAAGGCCAGTGGTGAGAGATGATCTGTGCCTCTGAAAAGATCTTCTGATGTATCAACAGAATGATAGCTACTGAACTTTGGACACATCGAGTGATTTTGATCAGCATTTTTCCCTAAAATGAAAACCTGTATGAATATAAAGTAGGGATGAACAGTTTGGAAAAATCTTTGTTCCTTGAGCCAGGGTATGGGGAGAAGATGTTTGGGCCTTACATCTGAGGATGGTGTAACCAGTCTGGATAATAAACTCAGATTATCATAATGGATTATAAAATGGCTGAATTATAAGAAGACTGCAGATGAGAAGTTTGGAGGGAAGTCGTGGGAGCTGCCTGTACTGGACTGACTGAGGGAGACTGCGGAGGAAGCAGGCAGAACCCACCGCCCCCCGAAGAGCTTGCATGTCTGACTGAATCCAGAGTGTAGACTAGGACACAGTGTGTGGAATACCCTCAGCATCTTAAAAGGGAATATCTGATTTGAATGATGGAACTAACATGTGTCACTTTTTGACACCATGGGAGTTTTGTTTTTGTTTTTTAAAACTTCACGGAAACATGTTGGTTGTGAGAAAGAATAAGCCTGCCAGGTAAAGTGTTGTGTGGCTTTTACCAAAGGTTGCTTTTGGAAGTAACCAGTAATTATTAGATTGAGCCTCCTTGGCACAAGTTTGGTAGCATCTTCAGTTTAATAATGAGCAAGCTAATGTGTGGATTGAAAGCAGTTACCACGTCCGGCGGTCCGTCTTAGATGAAAAAACAGTCATCCTAAATGATTAATGCAAAGGCCTTATGGAAGTGTTCCAGAGTTGTATTTTGAGACTTTGGGAGGGTGAAATGTCTGCACCTGTAAAATACGCCATCAGCTTTCTTGAAACTCCATCCCAGAGGGGAGCTCCTTTATAGAAGCGTCTGCGACAGAGTTTTGTGTGTCTGTTTCTTATGTGTCAGAAGTGCTTTGATTGCATGTAGTGTCTTCAGCGAAGGCGATGAGTGCACATCCTAAACATGGATTCTTTTTTGAAAGGAGATAGGACAGGTAAGGTCGGGAAGATCCTCTGGAGAAGGGAATGGCAATCCATTCCAGTATTCTTGCCTGGGGAATCCCATGAACGGAGGAGCCTGGCAGGCTACAGACCCTGGGGTTGCAAAGAGTTGGACATGACTGAGCAACTAACCCTCCACTCTATGACACATAAGTAAGACACACTGTTAGATGTAAGTGGAAGCAGTTGTGGTTTCCTATTCAAGCTAATGGGAAATACCTTTGCAATTAGAAATATTTTGAAGAGTTATGTTGAACTTTCTATGCCTAAGGAGGAATGTTTTTGCCAACTTATTTAAAATTGCAAGCATTCCTTCCTAGAGCAGTTTTACAGAGATATTTACAAATGCTTAAATTTTGATCTTTCACCACTCCCCCCAAAAGAGACAAGAAAGCCTATGGGAGGAAAGTGTTCCCAAACTCTGGATTTAGTGAAGCATCAGTCTCCAGGAGCTGTGCTGAGGCTTGTAGACACTTTGAAATATTTGAGGACTTTTCCCAAACCCAGAGTAAATGACAGCGCCAGTGTCCTGTTGGTTCTCAGCTACCAGGAGTGCTGGCTGGAACCTATCGGAACCGTCAGCCTCAGCCTGGGCCACCACATGGAAACTGCCGTCCCAGCTGTCCCTGGTGCCAGCCACACACGCACTTCGGAGCTACATTTTACCTGGGGCTCATATTGCTGGGTCTCCGGCGGGCCACTGAGTCCTTTAGATAATAATAGTCTGTAAGCCAGTGTTCTGACCTATTTCACTGATATATCCCACAAGTGTATGCTGTGGGGTCTGAGCCAGAGCCTTTGGGAACCTTGGTGTTGGTCATTTTCGCCACTTGAGTTGACTTGCTGGTAATTCTCATCACTTGGAGTTTTAGCTGGAGAGGTACAATAGAAGTTGTCGTATGGCATGTGATGGGGATAACTAGTAAATAATCAGTATATTTAAACAATATTCAAAGCAGGAAATTTACATCTGACTGGCTAGTCTCAGCTAATGAATTTGCTAGCATGAATTCCATGCTAGCAAAGTAGTAATATTCTAGATGATGTAACTGAGGTGATGCATCCTTAATGAAACAGTGAACTGATTTGTTAGTAAATGAAATTATTCTATATATAAGCCTTGGGAAATTGATGAGTAGTTCTTAAATCACTGTTTAGCCAGAGACGATATTTTTAAAGCTGTTATTAAGTTCTTGTCAGTCTTCCTTCCATCCTCTGCATTCATTTAAATTTGCTGCTTAGATGTGCAGGTAAGCCATGTTGTCACTATGACTTGTAGTCATGTCTTTCTGAATGGCCCTTCACAATCTAGAATTAGACATGGATTCCTCAGTTTATTCACTGGATGATAAATGAGGATGTGTCATGATTATAAATGAGAAGTGCATTCTCATTAGGTCCCGGCGCAGAAGGACTTTCTTAAATGATATGCCCTCATCTTTACCATATAAGGCCATTATTGTATGGTTTCCTTTCGTTTCCTGGGACTTGAGCTCTCAGCAGTTTGTAATTGCCCAGCTCCGCCCTTTTAAAGATATATACTCATGGGTGAACTATGCTGTGTGCTTTGGGTTTGATTTTATTGCAGGTAAGAAACTATTTGGATGTGCAGGCCCTTGGAATCAAGGGCTGATGCTTGACCGTGTGTGGAGAGCATCCTGCGTGTGAAACCGCCAGTGCACAATGAAAACAGCAGTGTTCCTCACACATTCAGCCTTGTGTTCCTTTATCACTATCAGACATTGAGTCGATTCCCTTCCTGCCGTGCTGCAGAAGGATGTGACTTTCCCTGCTTTATTTGTTATAAGGATTTAGGGTGATGTTACAACCAGAGGAAGCAGCTGGTTGCAGGGTATCACTTTTGATTAACTTTGGGTTTCTGATGACCAGCTCCCANGCCAGTGCTCTGACCTATTTCACTGATATATCCCACAAGTGTATGCTGTGGGGTCTGAGCCAGAGCCTTTGGGAACCTTGGTGTTGGTCATTTTCGCCACTTGAGTTGACTTGCTGGTAATTCTCATCACTTGGAGTTTTAGCTGGAGAGGTACAATAGAAGTTGTCGTATGGCATGTGATGGGGATAACTAGTAAATAATCAGTATATTTAAACAATATTCAAAGCAGGAAATTTACATCTGACTGGCTAGTCTCAGCTAATGAATTTGCTAGCATGAATTCCATGCTAGCAAAGTAGTAATATTCTAGATGATGTAACTGAGGTGATGCATCCTTAATGAAACAGTGGACTGATTTGTTAGTAAATGAAATTATTCTATATATAAGCCTTGGGAAATTGATGAGTAGTTCTTAAATCACTGTTTAGCCAGAGACGATATTTTTAAAGCTGTTATTAAGTTCTTGTCAGTCTTCCTTCCATCCTCTGCATTCATTTAAATTTGCTGCTTAGATGTGCAGGTAAGCCATGTTGTCACTATGACTTGTAGTCATGTCTTTCTGAATGGCCCTTCACAATCTAGAATTAGACATGGATTCCTCAGTTTATTCACTGGATGATAAATGAGGATGTGTCATGATTATAAATGAGAAGTGCATTCTCATTAGGTCCCGGCGCAGAAGGACTTTCTTAAATGATATGCCCTCATCTTTACCATATAAGGCCATTATTGTATGGTTTCCTTTCGTTTCCTGGGACTTGAGCTCTCAGCAGTTTGTAATTGCCCAGCTCCGCCCTTTTAAAGATATATACTCATGGGTGAACTATGCTGTGTGCTTTGGGTTTGATTTTATTGCAGGTAAGAAACTATTTGGATGTGCAGGCCCTTGGAATCAAGGGCTGATGCTTGACCGTGTGTGGAGAGCATCCTGCGTGTGAAACCGCCAGTGCACAATGAAAACAGCAGTGTTCCTCACACATTCAGCCTTGTGTTCCTTTATCACTATCAGACATTGAGTCGATTCCCTTCCTGCCGTGCTGCAGAAGGATGTGACTTTCCCTGCTTTATTTGTTATAAGGATTTAGGGTGATGTTACAACCAGAGGAAGCAGCTGGTTGCAGGGTATCACTTTTGATTAACTTTGGGTTTCTGATGACCAGCTCCCAATAATTTCCACTTTACTCTTGTGCCTTTTTCACAACCTCATGGCACAGTGGAAATTATCTTTCCCTGTAGAAACCTTGTAGGATTGTCAGTGATATTTCAGTCTGTGCTTCTTGGCTTTCTCTGTTGCTATTTCTTTATCTAGAAAATGGGAATAATAGAGTTGCTATATCATGCAAGTAGATGTGATAATGCAGATAAAAGATCTTCATACAGTTCTTAGCATGTAATGTAAAGTCTTCTGAAAGCACTAGTGATTTTTATTACTGATTTTTTTTAATAGAAAGGAGGGAAATAAGTGGCACTTGTCCTTTAAATGACATCGAAATCCCTGTGAAAATGTTGGGCCCTTTAGTACTTTTATGCTGTAGTCTTGTTGGAGCTGAGTTGACTATTCTCAGGTACCTTACTTAACTGAAGAATACTGGTAAGTAGCTATTAACTTTTGGCCAGGGTTGTGTAATTTTAACCTAAAAAAGAAAAGTCATTTAGTAAGCTTCTGAGTATATAAGAACAATTAGTTCCCTGGTGGCTCAGCCAGTAAAGAGTTAGCCTGCAATGCGGGAGATCTGGGTTCAGTCCCTGGGTCAGGAAGATCCCCTGGAGGAGGGCATGGCAACCTACTCTAGTGTTCTTGCCTGGAGAATCCCCATGGACAGAGGAGCCTGGTGGGCTACGGTTCATGGGGTTGCAAAGAGTTGGATAGGACTGAGCAATTGAGCACACACAGCACAGTGTTAATGTACTCCCAGATTCCCCTCAAGATTGCTGTATACCTAAGCGAAAGCTCTTCTTAGTCCAGGTTGAAAAAAATTATTTGGTGTCCTTAGCTTTTGAGAGCTTAGTGACTGTCCTCTACCATTAAGAATGCCACAAGTGGTTTGCTAGGGAGAGCCCTAGAATGCAGAGACCCTGAGATCAAATAAAACAATTCAAGTAGAAAAATTTTCTAAAGTTAAACATTTAAAAAAAATGTAAATTAGTAGCAATGCATTAGTGTTTTTCTCAACTTTATTATATTGTAATTATTTTTAAAACTAGGAAACAAGTCGTACATAATAGTACACTCCTGTGCTCACTCACAAGATTAAACAGATGTTAAAATTTTGCCATGTTTGTTTCATCTCTGTTTTTGAAAAACAGTAAAGCATAACAGATGTAGCTAAAACACCATTCCCTTTTCATCTTTTCTTCTTCCTCAGAGGTAATCATCTTCTTGAAGTTGCTGTGTATCATGTTTGTACTTTTAGTACATGTACATATACCTATAATACAGACTATTACTTTCTATATGTTAAACTTTTGTGTAAGTGATGTTTATTCTTATACCAAAGGACAGTTAAATTGCTTCTGCTTTTTTCACTATTATCAACAGTGCTGCCATGAATACCCTTCTTGTGCGAAATATGGGACAGACCATGTAGAAGTGATATTGCTGAGGGGTGGGCATCTTCCAGTCCAGTTGTTTCCAGGCTGCTCTCAAAGGTATTGTGGCAGGATACTCTCCTGGGCGCAGTTTTTATGAGTTCCCGTTTCCCAACATCTTTGCTAGCACTTGTATTTAGATTTCTAAATTCTTGCTAGTTTTAATAGGGGTCAAGTATTATTACCTCATTTTATTTTATTTTAATATTATCAATTTTATTTAATGGTGATTCACTACATATCAATCACTCTACTAGGTGACTTAAACTTTTTTTTTTTTTTTTTNCAGGAAGATCCCCTGGAGGAGGGCATGGCAACCTACTCTAGTGTTCTTGCCTGGAGAATCCCCATGGACAGAGGAGCCTGGTGGGCTACGGTTCATGGGGTTGCAAAGAGTTGGATAGGACTGAGCAATTGAGCACACACAGCACAGTGTTAATGTACTCCCAGATTCCCCTCAAGATTGCTGTATACCTAAGCGAAAGCTCTTCTTAGTCCAGGTTGAAAAAAATTATTTGGTGTCCTTAGCTTTTGAGAGCTTAGTGACTGTCCTCTACCATTAAGAATGCCACAAGTGGTTTGCTAGGGAGAGCCCTAGAATGCAGAGACCCTGAGATCAAATAAAACAATTCAAGTAGAAAAATTTTCTAAAGTTAAACATTTAAAAAAAATGTAAATCAGTAGCAATGCATTAGTGTTTTTCTCAACTTTATTATATTGTAATTATTTTTAAAACTAGGAAACAAGTCGTACATAATAGTACACTCCTGTGCTCACTCACAAGATTAAACAGATGTTAAAATTTTGCCATGTTTGTTTCATCTCTGTTTTTGAAAAACAGTAAAGCATAACAGATGTAGCTAAAACACCATTCCCTTTTCATCTTTTCTTCTTCCTCAGAGGTAATCATCTTCTTGAAGTTGCTGTGTATCATGTTTGTACTTTTAGTACATGTACATATACCTATAATACAGACTATTACTTTCTATATGTTAAACTTTTGTGTAAGTGATGTTTATTCTTATACCAAAGGACAGTTAAATTGCTTCTGCTTTTTTCACTATTATCAACAGTGCTGCCATGAATACCCTTCTTGTGCAAAATATGGGACAGACCATGTAGAAGTGATATTGCTGAGGGGTGGGCATCTTCCAGTCCAGTTGTTTCCAGGCTGCTCTCAAAGGTATTGTGGCAGGATACTCTCCTGGGCGCAGTTTTTATGAGTTCCCGTTTCCCAACATCTTTGCTAGCACTTGTATTTAGATTTCTAAATTCTTGCTAGTTTTAATAGGGGTCAAGTATTATTACCTCATTTTATTTTATTTTAATATTATCAATTTTATTTAATGGTGATTCACTACATATCAATCACTCTACTAGGTGACTTAAACTTTTTTTTTTTTTTTTTACTTTACAATNTACAAGCAAATAGCAATGATATAAACCCTGCTCCAGGAAACTATACTCTGCTCCTAGGTTTTCCAGATTTTTTGATACTATGAGTTCTTTTCTCTAACAAAATCTCCTCACAGAGAGTTTGAAAGATTGCAGCTGTTGAGTATTTTATTTGGGAAAATTTTAGCTCCAAGAAAATAACACCACCTTATATAATACAAATAGCAGCCAAGGTAGGTTTAGTGAGTGGTGTCAGTTCAACACTGTCCCTCATCTGCAAACACAGAGGCAAAAGACCAGCTGTCCAGAGGGTGGGGCCACCTGGCCGGCACTCCCAGAGTCTGGGAGAGGGGATGTCCCTGCAGGAGGAGCACTCTTTCTTGTCTTCACCTGGAGGTTCTGATGGTCCCANCCTCATCTGCAAACACAGAGGCAAAAGACCAGCTGTCCAGAGGGTGGGGCCACCTGGCCGGCACTCCCAGAGTCTGGGAGAGGGGATGTCCCTGCAGGAGGAGCACTCTTTCTTGTCTTCACCTGGAGGTTCTGATGGTCCCAGATGACGAGGCTTAAATGGCCACTGTTCCCTTTTCCCGAAACAGTCTTAACACTCCTGTGGACATCAACAGTGATCAGCTCCCTAGTTTAGCCAGTTTTGCATCCGTTGTAAATTTTCCTGTTGTGGGCTTTGCCTTGAAATAAAGATGGAAGTGACGTGGTTGGTGATGAGAGCGCATTCCCCAGGGCTCCAACCCCTCTCAGTCATTCAGCAGGACTTGTTATTTCCATTCTGTCCAGATTGCATCTGGGCCTTCGGCCAAGTGGCTATTCCTTGGCACATCGGAACCCCACTCTCAGTTCTTGACTTTCTCAAGACCAGCGTTGTTCTCAGTGTCGTGGCTCGTGCGGGGTGTCCTGCCCGTGGGGGCGGGTGGACGGCGGCTTCTGCGGGGGGCTTGCTGCTCTGCAGTGGCTGCCGTCTCAGCCTCTCCCTGTCCCTTCAGATCAGCGCTTTGCTTCATTCTGCCTTTGGAGTTGATTTCTTCTCCATTTGTGGGGAATCCTCCTTTTTGTGGCCGTAACTCCAGTAGCTGGCCTGGTAGCAAGTTCACGACGGGTAATTAAAGCAGGGAAGTGGTGTCTGGAAATGCTTTCTGTTTGCTTTAAATTTGCGCTGTGTTTGAGAAACCGTCAAACAGATACACTTTAAAATGACTGCTTTGAGAGAAATCCTCTTTTCTTAATTTTCCTCACTTTTTTCCTGTTAAAACTGTTCTCTGGACCTGTCTTTTTTCATATTCAGAAATTCATGTGGGAAAAGGAGGCCAGTGATAACAGTCATTCCTGAACAGGGGCTTAAATTTGTTTTTTTCCCAGAACCATGTTGGCTTTTCACCCACTGATTCACTTTTTCATCTGGAAGCCCTAAAGACTGATGGCATTTTTCCCCCCTTTCTTTCAAAATGAAACAAGATAAAACATTGCCTTAGTAATGTATCATCCACACAGAAAATGCCAGAAATATACATAGTATTATTTTAAAAAATAAGAAAGCCTGGAGGTGAGGGGATAGCTTGTAGTGGCTGCCAGGCTGAATGCCCGCTGAGGATTCAGGGAGGGTATATGATGCCTCTCTTCCTCTCTGCTCCCCGAGTATGTGTCTGGAAGAGCGAGTGGTATGAGTCCTTACCGTGGCCACAGAACCCAGAGAAGCTAACGGACCAGCTTGGAGATCAGAGCTGATCTTATTTGTGCTAATTGGCCTGGGCATGAACTCGAGCTTTCACACATGTGATATCTTGGACATAAATTAGGCAGTTAGGTACAGGGCTGCATTAATTTGAAGACAAATTAATTTCATTGCCAAGAATCCTGCTGTTCAGACTTAAAATTACATATTGGGGTCATAGGGGTCATAGTTCCAACAAGAAAAATAATCATGAACATAGATCCTTTTTTTTTGCCGGGCACTGTTTTAGGCCGTCATGTGGTGATTATATTTAATCACTGTTAACAGCACAGTGAGGCAGGAGCGTGTCCCATTTTACCACTCCGGAAACCCAGGCTCTAGAGAGGTGACAGTTTAGTCAAAGGTCACTCCGTTTGCAGTAGTTCACCTTTGGGTGGTGCCTGGGGGTGCAGAATGTTTCGACGTGTTTGACCTTTCCAGTTACCCTGGGAGGGCAGAGCTGCTGCTGTCCCTTGAATCGAACAAGGAAATCGAGGCTCCTAGAAGTGAAGCCCCTTCTTCATGCTGACGTGGCCAATTAGCGTCCCAGCTCTGGCAGAGACCTGGTCTCTGACATCCTGGCTAGCGTCCACACCAGGCTGCATCCCAGGTCGTGCAGAGGAAAACTAAATGTAGACCGAATGGGACTCCCGCGACCTCTCCAGTCCAAACTGGAAAGCCGCTGTGGCGGTAGCAGGGAGCCCAGCAAAGGGCAGAGAGCCACGTGCCAGCGGGCCTGTGAGCCAGCTCAGCGGGCACCGCGCAGGGCTGTGTCCACTTCGTGTGGAAGGACCTGTAGGTGTGCCAGGCCTTTCCTGAGTCCACCTTCCTCCCTGCAGAGGTTGGAGGGCTGCTGTCTGCGTCTCCTCATATAGGAGTTTCCCCACATAGTTGCTGTCCCCTCCTGCTGGACTCTCCTGCCAGGGTTATCTTCTTACTCTGCTGTCTCCCAGCCCCTCAGCCAGCCTCTTTGGAGCATCTACTCTTTAGAAAATTGCTCGCTACAGCTGTCTTCTTTTGAAACTAGATCCTTGATTTCCTTCCTTCCCTCTCCCCTTTCTTCTTTCCTGCTTCCGCCTGTCACCTAACTCCTATTCATCCTTAGAGGTGTCTCCTCAGGGCATCTTCCTGGATGCACCAGACTCAGGTGGCAGGAAGGCAGCCTCGTGACACTTCTCACTGCACTCAGCTTGCACCAGTGTCGCGCTGGTGATGCAGACTCTGGTTTCCTAGTGAAAAAGACAAGTGATAACTACAGCTCGCACTTACCCGGAGCCTGCCCCGGGCCAGGCCTTGTTCCGAGTGCTTTAGATTCATGTTGTCGCATTGGTCTCCGGACAACCCCAGTGAGAGCAAATTCCTTATTATTCCCATTTTATAGGCGAGGAAGCTTGAGGTCCAGACAGGTTAGGTGAATGTCCCCAAGGCCATACAGCTGATATGCAGAAGAATTAGGATATCCCTCACCCCTGCACTATACTGGGGGCACTGACTGTGTGTCAGGCACTGTTCTAAGACTTTCTCACGGCACTAAATGAAGTCTGACGCTTCCCTGTGCTGAGCCCTTTGACCCTCAACGTAAGAGGCCTGGGCTGGAGTGGAACCAAGATCTGGTTGGTTTCTGAGCCCATATCCAGCTTTCTGCTTAACTTTGCTGTCTTTGACTTTTGGTCTCATAGACCGACCACTCTGCTTTGTTAAGACTATAAACCTCTTGAGAGCAAGATCTAAGTTTAGTTGTCCTTCCCCTCCTTGCCTGGTAATGGGCCTGTGTTACGGTGGCTACTCAAGGAAAATACTCTTTTAAGTGAGTGACCGAGGTAGTACGATGGGTTAGGTGTATGCGTGAAATGCATAAGCCTTGTTGATGGAACCATGGGTCTGCCAAAAGTTAGATAAAGAAGGGACAAAGAATTTCCTAATTTTTAAAAGTATACAATAAATATATTCCATCACTAAAATCTCCTTGCCATCCAAAGAAAAGATGGATGAAGAAGCTTGAGAAAGAAGAGATGAAGTCCCGTTACGGGCTCTCATGTTTAAGACAGGAAATGCTGATTATATCCAAAGCCACCCATCACTCCACGCCTCATTAGGGATTTAGAAAATGCACTATTTAATCGGGGTCAGTCAGGCTCTGAAGGTTTTACGATCCTTGTGGGAAAACCCGGCAGCCTGCGGTCACAGTGCCACCTGGAGACAGCATGTGGGATTACATGCTTTCTGTCCCAAGCCTGGTCAGAATTCATTTTGCAAAATGCATTTCCTGTTGAGTCATTGAAGTCCCACTTCCTAATTGTTTCTCTGCCGACTTAGTGCTTTGATTAAATCAGTACTTGTTTTCTGTTCAGAATTTCTGTCCTGCTTTACTTTCAAATAGCCAAGTTCAATGTGGAGCTGTTTTACTGATCATAAACCCTTGAATAAAAACAGGGGAAAGCAAACAGGTAACACTAGAGGGTAGCAGACACCCACCCACACTCCAGGAGGGGGCCCCACAGGCCAGAGTCTGTTCTCTTCAGAGGAGAGAAGCCTGGTCTGGGTGATGGGTAGGAAGGAGCAAGGTTGGTCCCCCTTGCCTTCCCATGCTGGTTCACATTCAGGGGAAATTAGGTGGTTTTCTTAAGCCCTCAGAAGTCAGGTTTATGAATAATCCCATAATTCACGACTTTCCTACAGTCCTCAGACTGGCACCCTTTTTTTTCTGATTCTTTGCAGGACAACAGAACCGAGCTGAACCTTAACCACTGCTAATCCAGATTCTGCCTCCACTAAGCAATTGAAAACAGACAGTTGTTTGTCGTCTCCTTAAAAATCCCCAACAAAGGAAAATTCTGTTTCTCACTTGTTCCACTGTTGAGCATGATTTTTTCCACTGGCAAGTTCTAAATTTGTTATGAACTAGTTGCATAAACTCTTTTATAGTAGAAGATTTACTTAATCTTCATACAGAAGAAAATAATTGTTTTAATCTTTAATCTTTTCAAAAGTTTAAATGTTATTTAATATCTGGTTTTAACAGCTTTATTGAGATTTAATTTACATATAGCTCACCCATTTAAAGTGTACAATTCAGTGGTCTTTAGTATATTCACAGATATGTGCCACTTATCACCACAGACAATTTTAGAATGTTTTCACCACCTCAGAAAGAAACCCCATGTTCTAAGCTGTTGCACACCCCCCACCCCCACCCCCTGCCAGCACTAAGCAACCACTAATGTACTTTAGATTTTCCCTTCTGGACGTCTCATATGCGTGAATCCTACAGTATGTGGGTTGTCCTCACTGGCTTCTTTTACTTAACATTGTCACGCTTCCTCCACGCTGTAGCATCTGTCAGTGCGTGCATGCTCAGTTGGGTCCGACTCAGCAGTCCCACGGACTGAATCCTGGCAGGTTCCTCTGTCCAGAGACTCTTCCCCACCCAGGGATCAAACCTGCATCGACAGGCAAATTCTTTACCACGGAGCCCACAGGGAAGCCCAGTGTGGCAAAACTTCATCCTTACTTTGGTCATATATTCCTTTGTGTTTCACATTTCTTATATTCATTTGTCAGTTGCTGGACGTTTTGGTTGTTTCTGTCTTTTGGCTGTGATGAATAATAATAGGTTTATGGTGCAAAACATATATTTTCCTTTCTCTTGGGTAGATACCTAGAAGTGGAATTGCTGGATCATAGAGTAACTTTGTGCTTGATCTTTTGATGAATTTCTAAACTGTTGCCCAAAGCGGCTACACTATTTTTCATTCTAGCCAGCAGTGTATGAGGGCTCTGAATTCTCTACATCCTCCCCAATACTTGTTGGTATCTGTCTTTTTAATTCCAAACTTCTAGTGGGTATGAAGTGATATGTTATCGTGGTTTTGATTTGTGTTTCCCTGGTGGCTAATAATGCTGAACAGCTCTTCATGTGCTTTTTTGCCATTTGTATATCTTCCTGGAAGAAATATCTAGATTTCTTGCTCATTTAAAAAAATGGGATTATTTTTCTTTTCTTACTGCATTCTTTATATGGTCTAGAAAAAGTAGTTTTTCAGATACATGACCTAAATTATTTTCTCTTATTCTGTGGGTTGTCTTGTCCCTTTCTTGATAGTATCCTTTGAAACACAAAAGTTTTTTAATTTTGATGAAGTCCTTAAATTAAGGTTTTTCTTTTGTAAGAACATTTCTTTAGTATGCGTTACAAAACTATTAGGTATCTTTTTATTTTCCCAATGTAAAATTATAGAAAATATGATGTTTGAAAAACTATACCACCGCCCAAGAACCTCTGGTGGATAGAGTTTGCTTTCCCCTCAAGACCATGGGCTTACCTAGGGGTTTTCACCCCAGTGCTTCTTTTTGTGGTGCTTGCTTCAGTCATTTTTTATTTTTCTTTCAATTTTTTGGTATGGTTCTAACTGGAGAGTTTTTAACAGTGAATATAAAATAAAATCTCCACAAATAGTAAGTAAAAGCCAGAGAGGTCTAACATTTTTAGAGCTTATGGATATTTTGTTCTTTGTTATCCTACTCCATTTGAAAAACAGCTATTCATGTTTCACCACATTCTACCTTTCACCCGGCGACCACCGTGCGTTCTCTTTACACACAGTGAGGCTTCCCACAGGATGGTCACAGTAAATGTGAAAACAAAAGCTGACCACTTTCATGTGGATCACCTTTCCTCCTCTTCCAACAGGTATGGCAGATCCCAGAAAATGGACTCACCCTTTCCCTGACCGAGCCCGTGGTCATCTTAGAAGGCCACTCAAAGAGAGTTGGCATCGTAGCCTGGCACCCGACGGCCCGCAACGTGCTCCTCAGCGCAGGTAGGAGCCGAGCGGCCTCTGCTTTCCTCTCCGCCTCAGTCCCCACAGCCCCGTGTCGGGGGAGCAGCAGACACGCTCCGACTGTGCTGGCAGCTGTGAAATCAGAAGAACCCAGGGTGGGGTGCAGGTGTCCCCCAACCCCCTTGCGCCCGTGTGTGTGTGTGTGTGTGTGTGTGTCTGTCGAGGCCACTTGGGCAGATCCAGTGGAAGCTGTGGACTTCTTGTCTAGAAGCAGGAACAGACACGTAGTTACTTGGTGTGTCTAGCACTTTGTGACGCTAGTGAATCTCAGCAGTCACGGTTCCCTCTGGGGCTCCCACAGCCCTCTGTTGTAGTTATCAGGAGCCCAAGTAGGAGTCAAGAGCTCTGGTTATTGCTGCCTATGTTGGGGTGATCTTGTTAGTTTTATATGCTCTTTCCTTTTAAAAATACTTCCATGTTTCTCCTTGTAGTCCATGTATATTATAGAGAATATATATAAACAAAAAGGAGAAAAAAAATCACTTATAACCCCATCACTCAGAGGAAACATCATTATTACCCCATTTTGCTGTTTCCAGAAGATATTTCTGTGTGCATAAATGATTTTACGCACAAAGAAGGGTTCAGACTCTTTCACGTGACCTGCTTTCTGCACTTGCTGGTACACTGTGGTCCTTTTCCTACATACTGTGTGATATTTTTAATGACTCCATTAATAGTCCATTGTCTGGATACCTCTGTTTATTTAGTTAGTCCTCTGTTTTTAGACATTGAGGTTGTTGCTGCTTTTTCACTGTTAAACAGCACTGCAGTGAATCTTGTAACCAAGTCCTAGTTGTTCCTACTGCTTTCCCACTGGTATAGTTTCCAAGTTTCATCTTAAAGAAATCTTTTTCTTTGTTCAGAAATATGAGCGTTTTTCTACTATCATTGAAGCAACACAAAGGACAGGAAGGAGCTTTGTTGGGTGATGGAAATGTTCTAGATCTCGACTGTGATAGTGGCTAGATGAGTATATATGTCTGCCAAAACTTAACCAATGTATACTTAAAATGAGTGCCTTGTATGCAAACTGTACCTTAAAAAAATTGGCTTATTAAAAATGCAGTGCTAATGTTAGTGGTAGAACTTTAAAGTCTTTTACTTTACCGGTAAAAAGGAGGGGAGAAGTCCAGTTTTTAACTTGGAATGAAAGGTATTTGTAATATAGCACATTAATTTAAAAATATAATGCCTGGTGCCTATTGAAACCAAGAACTACTTAGAAAAAAAAAAGATTCTGTTTTTTTAAATCACAATTGACTATAACTGGGAACCCTTCCAGTGTTTTACTCAGAAACTCAGTCTGATAAGGAGAAAAAACAATTCCAAAGGTGGAATTCCATCATGGAAAATACCCTACTGCNACTCTAGCCCTTGAGGGCACCCAGGCTGCTCTGCCGTGTGCTGTCTTTGTATATTTCCCCTGTTGGCCGCGCTTGGACAGAGCTTAATTAAAGCATTTCCTTTCCAGCAAGTACCGGTGAAATGAGTGAAGTCCTCATTACTTATATGGTAGGAGGCTGACTTGAAACAGCAACGTAAGCTCTAATGGATTGCAAGGCCGAGTCTGTGGACCTATTGGCTACAGGTTCTCCTGGTCAGGAGAATACCAGGAATCCAATATTTCAAAAGGGCTTAATTTAAGCTTGCTTCTGGGAACCACTCTCATCCATTGCAGGGCAACTGGCAAGGCCTTATCCCTAGGTATATGAGTAGTTTCCAATCAATATGATACTTGGCTTACGTTTGCAGATACAAGCAAGGGCGCTGTCACTGAGGTCAGGCAATACAGATTGGAGGATAATTTGCCTTTCTTGGGATGCCACTGGCCCATACTTCTGGTCTTACCTTTCTGTAGACCTCAGAGAGATCATCTAAGTTTTGTCCGTTTTTCTGAGTTTTCTAGGAGAGTCCTCTGTAGGTTTCAAAGCAGGTTTTGGTGGGACTCTGATATCTGGTGGTCCTGTGGGAAAACGTCACTTGAGCATTTAGTTTAGAGGTGATCTTGGCCTAGGATGAGGATAGGGAATTCAGGCATGTACAAGAAACTATATTTTAATATCAGATTTCCTAGTTGGCCTTCCAGTGGTTGTGAAAATGATTATCTCTGTACTTCCCCTAACACCCCAGTGACTCAGGTAGACTAGGAGTTTCTCTGTGCTAACTGAGAGTTTCAGTTCAGTTCAGTCGCTCAGTCATGTCCAACTCTTTGTGACCCCATGGACTACAGCACACCAGGCCTCCCTGTCCATCACCAGCTCCCAGAGTTTACTCAAACTCATGTCCATTGAGTCGGTGATGCCATCCGACCATCTCATCCTCTGTCGTCCCCTTCTCCTCCCGCCCTCAATCTTTCCCAGCATCAGGGTCTTTTCAACAACTAAACAGTATTTACTATGGAGTTTGTTTCCCCCGTGTCTACAGAAAATCAACCAGTTTGCTACTTATTGTCAGTTTTAACCAGGGCTCCTGTGGGGATATTTGAATTGAGTATGTAAATCCAGAGGAGCCTCAGGCCTCTTCATTCATCATCTGAACATTTTCCCTCTCTACCGACTGTCTGATAGGCCCCACTCCTATCCTTTCCTATCCACTTCTAGCTCTCCTTTAAAAACTATTTCTTTATTGAAGTATAGTTGGTTTACAGCATTATGCTGTTTTCAAGTATATAATACAGTGATTCAGTTATACATATATTTGTCTATATCCTTTTTCAGATTCTTTTCCCGTATAGGTTATTATAAAATACTCAGTATAGCTCTCTGTACTATACAGCAGGTTCTTGTTGTTTATTTTATATATAGCAGTATATATAAATGTTAATTGCATATTCTTATTCCTTCCCAACCCCCTTTCCCTTTAGTAACCATAGATTTGTTTTCTATGTCTGCAGGTCTATTTCTGTTTTATAAAAAGATTATTTTGTTTCTTTATTTTTGAGATTCCACAAATAAAGATAATGATATGTTTTTCTTTCTCTATATAGCTTACATCACTTGGTATGATAATCTCTAGGTCCCTGCATATTGTTACAACTGGCATTATTTTGTTCTTTTTTAATGGCTGAGTAGTATTCCATTGTGTACGTGTGTATGCAATATACATGTACACACCACATTTTTTTTAAGTAATTTATTTTTTATTGAAGGATAATTGCTTTACAGAATTTTGCTGTTTTCTGTCAAACCTCAACATGAATCAGCCATGCTGCTGCTACTGCTAAGTTGCTTTGGTCGTGTCTGACTCTGTGCAACCCCAGAGACGGCAGCCCACCAGGCTCCCTGTTTCTGGGATTCTCCAGGCAAGAACACTGGAGTGGGTTGCCATAGGTATACATATATCCCCTCCCTTTTGAAACTCACTCCCATCTCCCTCCCCATCCCACCCCTCTAGGTTGATATAGATCCCCTGTTTGAGTTTCCTGAGCCAGACAGCAAATTCCCGTTGGCTATCAATTTTACATATGGTAATGTAAGTTTCCATGTTACTCTTTCCATACATCTCACCCTCTCCTCCCCTCTCCCCATGTTCCTAAGTCTATTCTCTATGTCTGTTTCTCCATTGTTGCCCTGTAAATAAATTCTTTAGTACCATTTTTCTAGACTCTGTATATATGTCTTGCTCCTGCTGCTACTGCTAAGTCGCTTCAGTCGTGTCCGACTCTGTGCGACCCCATAGATGGCAGCCCACCCGGCTCTCCTGTCCCTGGGGATTCTCCAGGCAAGAATATTGGAGTGGGTTGCCATTTCCTTCTCCAATGCATGAAAGTGAAAAGTGAAAGTGAAGTAGTGTCCAGCTCCTAGCGATCCCGTGGGCTGCAGCCTACTGCAGGCTCCTCCATCCACGGGACCTTCCTGGCAAGAGTACTGGAGTGGTTGCCGTTGCCTTCTCTAGTGTGTATGTCTTAGAATATGGTATTTATCTTTCTCTTTCTGACTCACTTCACTCTATATAATAGGTTCTAGGTTCATCCACTTCCTTAGAACTGACTCAAATGCATTCCTTTTTATGTGTGTATGTGTATATATACACACGTGCGCACACCACATCTTTATCCATTCATTTATCAGTGAACATTTAGCTTGCTTCCATGCCTTTAGCCCTCTTTTTCTTTAATTTCAGGCCTTCTCTTCCCCAGTGCCCTTTCTCTTTACAGTAAGTCCATTGTTTCCTAGTAGTGCTGGGTTACCTTTCTTAGAGCCTCCTGCCTTTCAGGAATCCAACACAGCCTTAGAAAAAGAGCATTCCACCTTGGTCTTCCTTTGTCTGTGTCTGTCTCTACTGTTGAATACCTCAAAAGCAACGTCTACCAACTGAAGGTTCATTCTAAAGGCACTGTCTAATTTTTACAACTTTCTCCTGATATCTGGGGCATGTTGCCCCATAAAGTTCGCCTTTTCCTTTCTAGTGTTTTCAGGGCCCTCAGGATCTGCAATTTTATAAAGTCTGATAAATTCTTCCACAAGATTTAGACAGGCCTTCATTTGATTTGTGCTGAGTTTCTTGAACTTTTTCAAACTCTTGTTTTGGGGCCCCTATTTGAAGCCCTGCCAAGATGCCCTTACGGTAGTGCTCTAATAAGGGCACTGGGAATTCCCGGGGGCTCAGTGGTTAGGACTCAGCGTTTCACTTCTGTGGCTCTGGGTTTGATCTCTGGTTGGGGAACTAAGATCCGCATGCTGTGCGGCATGGCCAAAAACAAGCAAACATGGACATTGCTCCCCAACTAAGGCTCCCAGTTTGGTTCAGCTGTGGGCGCTGCCAAGTGGGCTTTGGGTGCACCATTTGGGTCCATCAGGTGGAGCTAGTATGCTTCTTCCCTGGCCCGATCAGCGACCATTCTCCTTTCATCTCCTATGAAGATCATGTTGAAAAGACTGTGTATGTCTGTTAAGTAGGGTGGTTAATGGGCAGCAAAACAATTCTGTCCTTTGGAAAGAATCCTCCCTATAAAGAGGGTTGTCCAATTAAATAAATCCAAGGTTGAGAAGGGTCTGTGCATCCATAGAAACCCAGCCAGCTGGCGTTTTTCATTTATGCCCTCTATGGGGTAATTGCCCTGCTCTGGGAGTGGCTCCCAGTCCAAACTGGGTGCCATGTTGGGTCTTGGAAAGTGACACCAGACCAGGTTCCAGTGCCCAGGAAGATAACTGATCCCTTTAAGGAGAGGGAACCAGTCCAACCACTTCCCGAGCCCCGGTGTTGGGAAGTGGGGCTGGAGCGAGAAGAATGGGAGGCAATGGGAGTGGATATGTTGGCACAGTGGCTGGAGCGGCTGGGACAGCCAGCTCTGCCAGAGGAGCACTTCAGGTCTGTAGCAACATGGCTTCAATCTCCTTCCATTCCTTTTCTTCCTGTGTGACAGACAGGTTTTCCCTGGGCTTCTTTTCAAGCCTTTGAGAAGCCTGTATAAGGCAACAACAGTAGGACTTTTCTCATCCTGATATAATTGTTTGCACAGAGGGGATTTCATCATTCTTCCCCACTTCTTCACAGAATGGCTCTAATTTCACGATTGTATTGTAATTTAGAGAGCCATTCAAAGGCCAGTGTTTCTCAGATCCTAATAGGTACAGTGGCCCCACATCATTACGGTAAAATGTCCTCTTCCTCTTAGCCATGAGTTCATAGCTATAATCCAGAGAAGGCAATGGCACCCCACTCCAATACTCTTGCCTGGAAAATCCTGTGGATGGAGGAGCCTGGTAGGCTGCAGTCCGTGGGGTCACTAAGAGTCGGACACGACTGAGCAACTTCCCTTTCACTTTTCACCTTCATGCACTGGAGAAGGAAATGGCAACCCACTCCAGTGTTCTTGCCTGGAGAATCCCAGGGACGGGGGAGCCTGGTGGGCTGCCGTCTATGGGGTCTCACAGAGTCGGACACGACTGACGCAACTTAGCACCAGCAGCAGTGTAGCTGTAATCAGACCACTCACTTACCCAAAACGCACCCCCAGAAGACTTTCTAGGGATATTTGAAACATCCCCCATCTTTTAAAGGCAGACAAGGTGGAGTCAGGCTTGTTCTTCTGTTACAGGATGGCTGGTGTGTGTGTGTGCCTGTGTGTTGGTCCGTCTATCTGTCTACAGATAGCCTCTGAAAACTGTCAGTTCTTAAGCTGAAACCAAGTGTAGGGCTCAGTGGGTTCATCTGTGGAAGGACCTCACCTCCTGTTACCAGACCAGCAAGTTTGGGTACGACAGATTGTTGTGCCCAAGTCGCAGAATCTCCCAGTGACCACCAGGGAGCCGACATCCGATGCAAAAGCAAGAGGGTTTTTATCACCAAGCTCGGGCTGGGGCTCCCACCGTTACCGCCGCAGCGGCCAAGGAGAGGAGCCCCGGGTTTTGGGTTACACTGCTTATATAGGGAATATTCAGGTCAAAGGGTAAAAAGGGGGTGTTCAGGCTGAAGGACAACTGATTGGTTTCTTTCTTCTGTAGGGTTGTGTGTGGATTCCTGATTGGTTTTCACTTTCAAGGTAAATCACAAGTTCCTGAACGTAAAGTCAAGAGGTTTAACCTGAGGGTCGATTGGCTCGTGAACAGTGGGGCCAGGTTAGGTAATATCCAAAGTCTAAGTCATTTTGCCCGGAACTTTACAAAATGGAGTTCTTTTACAAGATGGAGTAGCTTAGGCTCTCCAAGTTGAGACTTGAATTGTTTTTTTTTTTTTTCCCATTTTTTTGTCCACACTGGAGGGGCATGTGGGATCTTAGTTACCCAGCCAGGATTGGACCCATACTGTTTGTACTGGGGTGGAGTCTTCACCGCTAAAAGCACTGGGGAAGTTCCTCGAGTTGGGTTTTTTTGGAGAATGAGAGGAAGGAAAAAAAAAAATCTTAGATGTCACCATGGTTTGTGTCCCTGTAAAGGTCCACATAACATTCACCAGGTATGAAAAAAAATGAAAGTGTTAGTCACTCAGTCGCGTCGGACTCTTTGTGACCCCATGGCGGACTCTTTGTGACCCCATGGATTGTAGCCAGCCAAGCTCCTCTGTCCATGGAATTCTCCAGGGGATCTTCCTGACCCAGGGATCGAATTGGGGTCTCCTGCATTGCAGGGAGATTCTTTACTGTCTGAGCCACCAGGGAAGCCCTGCTACCCACTCCAGTATTCTCACCTGGAGAATTCCATGGACAGAGGAGCCTAGTGGACTACGGTCCATGGGGTTGCAAAGAATGGCACACAGCTGAAGCAACTGAGCACACGTGCATAATGTCTGAGGTAATTGCTAAGAAAATGTTGGGAAGTGCAGGATGGCACATGTGAGGCCAAAAGCCTGCAGAACGCACGTCCTGTGCAGCTGTGGGCCTGTCGCCAGGTCTCACTTTGGTGTCCACTCCTGCAGCACTCCTTTGATGAGCCCCCAGGATGCCAGGCCTGTGGGGACTGGGCATTCCCTGGAGACTTGCGGTCTGAAGGAGGGAGCCGGGCATGCTGCCTGCGCTCCAAGGGACCAATATCACAGCACCTACTGAGCACCTGTCTGTCTGCTAAGCCCTGGGCAGGTAGCATGAGTCATAAGACACTCTGGTTCCTATTTAGCATTTATGGACTGATGGGAATGAATATTTTGAAAGTAAACAAGCATTTTTTAAAAGGTTTAAACAACCGGACTAATCATGCCTGGGCAGTCTGGGAGGGCTTCTTGGAGGAAGCAGCATTTATTCTGGCTCTGGAGAATGTCTAGGCCTGGTTCACAGGTGGTACAGAGCTGTGACTATGAGGTGGGCTCTGGAGCAAGACCACCCAGCTTCAAATTCCTGCTCCTTCTCTTACTGGCCACGTGGTTCTAAGCACCAAGTGAGCCTCACTTTCCCCATATTTCACATGAGGTTAATATGAGGAGGCTGTGGGGCCTGACTGAGCTAATAATTCACGCATAGCTCTTAGAACAGTGCCACGGGCGTTGTCTACACTAGGTACGTGTGATTCACAAACCACAGGAGACTGACGCTGTGTAGGGTACCCAGGCTTCTGGAGCTTCTGGCCCTGGCTCTTTCTGACTAACAAGGTCAGAAGTGTGTCACAGCTATCCCAGGCTTGCAGATTTTTCAGGGATATGACCTTCCGTGCAGAATGACGATGACAACAGCTGGCCTTTAGTGAGCGCCTACCAAGTACTAAATGTTCAACCTGGACCAGCTCACTTCAACCCGTAACAACCCCACAAAGCATAGATGCTACTGGAATCTTGTATTCCAGATAAGGAACTCACGGCTCAGAGAGGTGGGTTCAGTTGCCCAAGGTCACACAGCTTGTATGTGACAGAGGTGGGACTGGATCTGGTTTGATACTGGATTTGATCCTGAGCAGGGCCAGGGCCTGCCTGTTACCAAAACTGGGGTCCGCTCTCTTGTGTGCAGTCAAGCCAGTCTCCTGACACCATGTTGTTGGGGAGGAAAAGGCAGTGTTTACTGCAGGGTAACAGACAAGGAGTCTATGACAGCTAGGGCTCAAAAAGCTGGAAGTCTCCTACAAGCCTTTGCAAAGCACGTTTATTTTTTTAAAGATCTTTTTTGATGTGGACCATGTTTAAAGTCTTTATTGAATTAGTTACAATGTATGCTTCTGTTTCTATTTTTTAATTTTTTTGGCTGCAAGGCAGGTGGGATCTTAGCTCGCCAAGGATCGAACCCACAGCCTCTGCTTTGAAAGGAGGAGTCTTAACCACTGGTCACCAGGGAAGTCCTGCAAAGCATTTTTCAAGGCTAGATGAGGGAGGGAGGAGAGTTGCACAGTTCTGATTGGTTGATGGTTAGGTAACTGGGCAGCATCACAGAGGTTAACATCATCCAGCCTCAGGTGCCAGGTCTGGGGGCTACATGTTCATCCACCTCTAGCATCTGTAAAACAACCCAGGAAATGTGCATCAGGTACTGTTATCTAGGTACTTCAGGGAAGAGCTAAAGCAGAGAGTATCCGGGGGGGAGGTGGGGTGCGGTGTATGCCCCACAGGGTCCTCCTTGGTCATGTCCAGTCTAGCAGGACTCAGACCTGAGCTGGGATATCGGGGTGTTGGAGGAGGACGCCTGGGCCTCTACCGGATCCCCTCTCTTGAGGCTGCTCAACCCACACCCTGAGATGCTCCATCCTTCAGATCCTCAGATTTCAAGCTTTTGAATGCTGGTATTCAGGATTCCAGCTGGGAGGTCCCAAACTTCTTGAGTCCCATGAGCGTCTCTCCTGAGTGGTCCAGGGCAGCTGTGCAGAGCTTGAGGGTGGGGTGGGGGTGGCCCCCGGCAGCTCGCCAGTCTGCACTCAGGCAGAAGTAACCCAGTTTAGGGTGGAAGGAAACGGGCAGTGTCTGACCGCCTCCGTCGGGCAAGCGACAAGACAAATAGGATGTGGCATCTCTGTGCCCCTCTCTCTGTGCCCCACCCACCCCTCTCCGGTGACTATTTTCCTGCCATCAGAGGAGAGAAGAGGCAAAAGGTGGGGGCTGAGGGAAATGGCTCCACTGCCCTCAGCCTTCCTTTTTCTGTGTAACAGGACCAGAGCGGCCAGTGCTGGGTGGGGAGACGCACAGGCCCCCGGATGAGGAGGCGGTGAAACGATCGTCCACAGTGGGGGTTTATACCACATTGCTTCGTTAGGGTACGCGTGTCCAGGCAGGGATGAAAGCCATCATTCTGCCTGCCACAGATGGTGCTTGCGCTCTGCGAGGCTCTCTGGCGTCACAGAGCCCCGGGAACCGTGGGGGTTTCACTCATATGGGTGAGGCCTGCCCAGCTGCAGCCTGGCTCCAGGCTGCTGTGTCCCCGGTAACCTTCCCCCTGAAGCCAGCAGTATGGCAGGTCCCAGGGTCCTGGATTGCCTGAGACTGATGGGGACTAGGGATGGTCAGTGCTAACACTGGGAACATTTGGGATGAGCTGGTCGGCTTAGGCCCAGGCAGGGAGATACTGGCTTCTCCCCGTGCTCCCTGTTGCATCCTGCACAGGCAGGGAAGTCTCTGCTCTCACATAGGTCTTTGCAGCTTCCCTAACGTAGGGAGGTAGGGAGGTCGCCACCTCCGTACCCTCCCTGAGTCAAAAGGCCCTCCCCCACCACCTCCTCTGCTCCTCTGTCCGTAGCCCCCTGCTGGATGCCAGCACCAAGGGACCTTCCTGCAGCATCTCGTTGTGTTTTCATCTTTGAGGCAATACCATCCATCTTACAGATGAGGAAACTGAGCAGCAGCTCAGTGGTCTCTCTTCCACCCCAGGCTGCCTCCGTGTGAAGGGATGGGTGCAGGGGGAGAGCCCACCTTGGGGACCACAACCTGGCCCCTTCCACAGTACCCTCCCAACCTCCCTGACTCACCCAGGAACCTCCCTGACCCAGGAGCCAGTGGGGTGGGTCTTCTGCTTTTGTTTCTCCCTTTCTGCTTCCAGGAAGTAGCTAAGAGCTCTGCCTTCCAGGAACCGAGCACTGCCCAAGTGCAGATAGTGGGGGTAGTGCCCAAGCTCACAGTTATGAAATATGTCCTAAATATGGCTTCTTCTTAAAGTCCCCTGCCATCAGGAAAGTGGGGCCAAGATTAGGCCATATACTCTTTCCCGACGTGCAAAGAATGTCTGCCTCCCAAAGGCAAATTCAGAGGCAAAGAATGTGTGTGTGTGCGCACATGTATGACACTTATTAAGCATGAGCTGCAAGCTGGCATTTTTGAATTCATTATCTCATTGCATTCTCCCCAAAACCCAATGAGATGGGTGGTGTTTGTTGTTCCCATTTTACAGATGATGAAACTGAGGCTCAGAAAGGCAAAGATCTGAGTCAAGGTGATTTCATTTGTAAGGGACAGAGCTGAGACTTGAACATCCTTTTGTACCTCAAAATCTGTGCTCTCAACCTTGTGCCCTGCATAGTACCCAGTACAAGAGAGCGCCAACCTTTCTGGGTGTTACGGCCTTCAAGGTCCTCCTGATTCCTTCTTTGCCCTCCCTCTCCTAACTGGGTCCCCAGTGGCAGGCACAAACCCATCAAGCTATGCTGTGTTCCAAGCCTTTGCTCCTTCTGCCCTCTCAGCTAGGTCTCTCCACAAAGCCTTCCTGAATTCTCGCTAGCTTCGAATCTTGTCTCCGCGACTTGGCAGCTGTTTGGGCAAGTTGCTCTACCTCTGAGCTTCACCCCTCCTCAGTAAAATGAGGATATCTGTGACAGCCAGATGTGTCTGGTGCAAATACCATTGTTTAGTTTAAGAAATTATTTTAAGGTAAGCTCAGACTGGTATTTTAGAAACCATCGTAATTTTAACTAACATGTGAGAGGTTGAATTGAGTCTAGAAGCAGAGGATCTATGAGTGAGTTAGACATTCAACAAATGATGAACAACTGCTCTCTGCTCTGAATTACATGAAGTACAAGGAAAGGTATCAAATAAATGAGAAAATGCTTTGAAAAAATAGATATATGTATCAACAAATGTATACTGAAATCACCTTGCTATACACCTGAAACTAACCCCGACATTGGAAAATCAATTACACTCCAACTGAAAAAAAAAGGAAAAGTTTTGGAAATTATCCAAGCTCTGCTCCACTCTGGGATGAGCTGGTTGGCTTAGTCCCAGGAAGGGAGATACTGGCTATTCCCCGTGCTCCCTGTTGCACCCTGAACAGGCAGGGAGGTCTCTGCTCTCACACAGGTCTTTGCAGCTTCCCTAACGTGGGGAGGTAGGGAGGTTGCCACCTCCATACCCTCCTGAGTCAGAGGCACTCCTCATCTCCTCTGCTCCTCTGTCTGTACCCCCTGCTGGATGCCAACATCAGGGGACCTTCCTGCAGCATTTCATTCAGTTCTCATCTTTGAGACAATACCGCCCATCTTACAGATAAGGAAACTGAGGCTCAGACTTGGTGAAGCAATCTGCTCAGTTTACACAGCAGCTCAGTGTTCCCTCCTTTGCCCTGGGCTGCCTCTGTGTGCTGGAGTGGGTTGGGGGGAAAGTCCATCTTGGGGCCACAACCTGGCCCCTTCCACAGTACCTTGGATTGCATATTGCTGAAGAGTACTATGTCAGGGAATCGAGGAATCTCACCTCAAAACACAGCTGTTAGTCACCACAGGATTCTCAGCTGCAAGATTTTGAATCTCCCAAATACCAGCCACTGCCAGGGGCAGAATAAGGGGAGAGAGAGAAACCCAGGAGGCATGAGTGTTCACAAGGCCAGGAAGAAAGACCAATCAGACAACCAAAGGGAGAGGCACTGCCCTTTCTGGTTTCCTGGTCAGGAGGGAGGCTGAAGGGTGCTACAAAGACAGACAGTCACTTTTGCTACCCACAGGCAGATGAGACGACTGTCAGCTCCCTGAGGACAGGCTGTTCACAACAGATTTGAGTTTTTCTCCTGGCCCCAGATAGAGCAGTTGATGGCTCTGAGCCCTTGAGGACTTACAGGATAGATTTACCGAAAGAACCGAAGTAGCTGCCATTTGCAGGAGCTGGAGGTGGGAGCAAAATGCTAAGGGCTTTGTAGGTATCACATTTTATCCTCACAGTAGTCTCCAGGTAGGTGCTATCATCCCCATCAGGTAAGCGAGGAAAGGGAAATGGATCAAGCCAACACACTGAGAAAGGATGAGAAGACTGAGAGTCTGAGGGACAGGCCAGGGTTGTGTGGGATGGGAGCCAAGATAAGGGAAACTAGAACAGAGGGATGCAGAGAGAGGAGTCAGCGTCACACTCCAAGAGGCCTCAGAGGGCCAAACGAGCATTTTTATCCTGTCATCCCATGGCCACCAAACTCTGGCCCCATTGATGGGCAAGATAGGTACATTGATACACTTAAAACTGTATACAGGTACCACTGTGAATGTGTACAGAAATAGAAGTTAAGTGACACAGAAGTTCATATAAGTAGAAGGCCTAATGTTATCTTTCCACACCTCAGTAGACTGTCTTGTCCACACTGCACGGGGTCTTTGCTGCCACACATGGACTTTCTAGTTTTGACGAATGGGGTGGGGGGCTGCTCTCCAGCTGCGATGTGCAGGCTTCTCGCTGTGGCGGCTTCTGTTGCAGAGCACAGGCTCTCTGGCGCGCAGGCTCTCTGGCACACAGGCTCTCTGGCATGCAGGCTTCCGCAGACGTGGAGTGTGGGCTCCGCAGGGGTCGCTCAGGGGCTCTGGAGCACAGGTTCAGTAGACGTGGTGTGCGGGCTTAGTTGCCCAGTGGCGACATGGAATCTTCCCAGACCAGGGACTGAACCTGTGTCTCCTGCACTGGCGGGTGAATTCTTAACCACTGGACCACCAGGGAGATTTGAGGCAAATATTAATACATTTGTATGCACTGGGTCA
>SJYW01023786.1:691791-705801 GCA_006410735.1 Raphicerus campestris | reverse complement strand
CCCCCCCCCCCGCAGAATGGCCGAGGGCCGGTCTGGGTCTCACGGACAGTGCCACACTGGCCGCGCCCTTGGCCTGCGGTGCCTGCGGTGGAAGGCGGTCCCTGCCTTCTGTCTCCTCGCCCACCAGGCTCCTCCTTGCCTTTGATGGCGATTCCTGTGGCCACTGCTACCCCATTTGCCAGCTGGAATCCAGACGTGGCTGGGCTGGGAGCATGTGCCGGATCCCTGGGGTGATGGGGGCAGGAGGCTATCCCCTCCCCAACCCCCTGCAGCCCCTCTCCTCCTCCGACCCCTCATCCATCCGGAGGGGGCCAGGGTTTGGATTTCAAAACACACAATGGCCACTGTCTGGCTCAGTGGGGAAGGACCCTCCTTAGCTCAGCCCAGACAGGAGACCGCCCAAGGATGTAGGGAGAACTGAAATACGAATACTGAACACCAGGATGCTGTGTAGCTAGGACCAAGTCACTCCACCTCCCTGGATGTGACGAGCCTTCTGCTTGTTCCTGAGCTCCTGCGGGGGTCCTAGGCACGGGGTGGAGGGGTGGGGAGGCTAGGAAGTGCACGAAGCTTTCTCAAGTCAGGCAAAACCCAGGTAAGACAGCAGCAGACACTGGAGACCCCTGGGGAGCAGTCAGGGCTGGGTCTCTGATCAGCAGTGGCCTGGCCAGTGGCTCTCATTACTGTCCATTGGGCCCTCCAGAGGACATGGGGTGTGCGGTTTTAGCCACAGCCTATTTCTCCAGGGACTGGGGAGGAGCTTAAGGAGGGGGTCGGAGCCCCCACCTCCGAGCTTTTTCAACTACTATTCCCTCTGTCTAAGACACCCTTCCACCCCCTGCCTTGCTTTGCTAACTCTAATTTTCTGTTTGGCCATGCAGCAGCATGCAGAATCTTAGTTCCCTGACCATGGATTGAACCCTGCAGTGGAATCTCGGAGACCTAATCACTGGACCACCAGAGAATTTCCGTTAACTCTCATCTTTTAGCTTCTGGCTTAGATATCCCCTCCTCCCGGGAGTCTTCCCTGACACCCTCCTCCCCGCTCCCCCACTTCCCAGGTGCTCTTCTACAGTCCTGTGGGATCAAGGATGACAGTAATCCCTTAGTTAAGGAGTATCTGTTATGTGTCAGGCACTGCTCTAAGCCGCGGACATCATCAGCTCATGGCAACCCAGGCACTGTTCTCATCCCATGTCACAGCTNTCTTAGGTGAAACATAGTGTCTTTGTAAACCTCGATCTTTTTTGTACTAATTCAAGGACAGTTCTTCATTCATCGAGCAAATGTTGTGTTGAGTATCTAATTTTTGTCAGGGTGCTTTGGGAACACAACCCAAGACGACACAATTAAGCTTGCTACTGAGGGAGCAAGGCAATAAATAGACCCACCAAGGCTTTTCTACCTCTAAAGTGAGAAGCTTAACTAAAGGGAAAGAATACTTTGCTCGGATTTTAAAAATTGTATATGTTTATGTCTCTATTAAAAAGCAAACTGGCACAGATTAAATCACAAGATATAGCAATGAAGAGATTCTAAGTAAATGTTTATTAATGTAATTTATTGATACTGGTTTGCAGAATATGATCCTATAAAATCAAAACTCACACGTGTATTTAAGTGCTAGGCGCCAGGCATTAGATACAGAGAAGGATCTCTGGGAAATGAGTTATTCTCATGAATGGTGCAGTCGATCCTTCCCTGAGGACTTAAGACTTTTCTGCGCGTTTGAGGCCCAGTTGCTGGGGAGACTGACTCACGTGCCAAGTCAGACTAGGTGGTAAGGTATTTATTCCAAGAATCATTTTTGACCTTCTCAAGATGGCGCCAAACCCTTAACTACAACCATCACGCTCACTCCGTGGCTGCCTCTATGGCTTCCACTTCCTGCCTAAGGACCCAACTGCTGTCCGACGTTGTGCCGGAACGCATGCCCTGTTGGTGAGCTTTTTTTCGAACAAGAGCTGCTGAAAGTATATAAAATAACATGAATCTCGTGTATTTCGAGATTTCCATGTCATCCGAGGCGCATAGTTTCTCTTCAGGTGGCAGACGAGCGGGATTTTGACCAGGCGCGCGCCGCGGGCAGCTTCTACTACTGCGGGTCTTTGGCGGCCAAATGAGGACCCGGGAGTCTCTGGAAGTCCAAGATGGCGACGGCGGCCGCAGCATCGGCTTCTGAAGCGGAGGCTGAGCCCAAGGCCGGGCCCGAGGCCGAGGGAGAGGAGGATGAGGCTAAGGCAGCTCGGGCGAGGAGGAAGGTGTTATCGCGGGCCGTGGCCGCCGCGACGTACAAGACCATAGGGCCAGAGTGGGACCAGCAGGAGGAAGGCGTGAGTGAGAGCGATGGAGATGAGGAGTACGCCATGGCTTCCTCGGCCGAGAGCTCCCCTGGGGAGTACGAGTGGGGGTACGACGAAGAGGAGAAGAACCAGCTGGAGATAGAGCGGCTGGAGGAGCAGGTGGGCGCGGGCGTGGGCGGCGGCGGCCGGCTCTCTCCCTCGGGTTCCCAGGCCCCGGCCCACCTCCCTGGTCCTCGGAGGTAATAAAAAGCGCCAAGGCTTCCAAATCGCAGTTTCCCAGCGCGTCTCCTCGGAGCGCTTACTGCTCGCCAGGTGCTTCGTAAGCGTTATCCTATTGAACCCTCGCCAGAACCCGGCGAGGGGATTGTTGTATTTCCCGTTTTGTGGGAGGACCCTGAGGCTCCCGGTGGAGGGAATTCTCCTGCTCACCATTACACTTCCTGCAAGTGGCGAATCAGGCTTTGAACTTTGAATCGACTCCGCAACTCCCGCTCTTAGCCATACCGGTCAACTGTGTCCAGGCCTAGAAATAAGATTCTTTTCCTCCAAGAAGAGTTGTTTGCTTGTAGGAATGACGAAGATAAGGCGCTCTGGCGTGGTAGGGAAAATAGTGACCGTGACGGTGATAATAGAAACGGAATAGCGTCTGGAGGCTAAGGCCCCAGTTCTAGCTCTTCCACACCCGCGTGTGCTGAGGCCAATATTTTAACGTCTCTCATCCTCCACTCTGTAAACTGGGACAAACGGTTCCCGCCCAGAGAATTGCCGTAACGGTAATCAGGGCTCGGGGCCTGGCGGTAGTAGCTATGTGATTTCTAATCTGTAACTTTAGAAGGTAAGGTGTTGGTGTCTCCTATGTAATCTAGGACCCTAGCAGGAAATGGGTGGCACATTCAAGTTAGAGTTTGGAGTAAAGATCCATAAAGGGACTGGGCCTCCCAGGGGTCTTAGTGGTGAAAAATCCGCCTACCAATGCAGGAGAGGTGGATTCGATCCTTGGGTCAGGAGGATCCCCTGGAGAAGGAAATGGCAACCCATTCCGGTATTCTTGGCTGGGAAATCCCATGGACAGAGGACCTGCCAGGCTGCTGTCCGTGGAGTCACAGAGTTGGACAAGACTGGGCACAGCACAGCAATGGAGAGACTGTTGAGTCTAGGGCAGGGAAGTCAGGAGCAAAGATTTGGTTTCCCAGGGCTAGTAGGAGCAGGCCCTTTAGGTGTCCACCTTTATCCTATAGAGGTGATGGAGTGACTGGTTTTCTAGATAGTTTGTGGAGAGGATCCCTGAGAGGAGTTGAGATGTTTGTTCCAGGAGGTAGCCCCTATTTCCCATCAGGGAGAAGGGTGGGCAAGAAGTACCCTGACCTACCTCTGGGCCTCGCTTCCACATGGCCTGTTGGGCAAATCCTGCTGGAACCCTGAGACCCAGAGACCCCATGGATTTGGTCCACACGGTGGGTCCCAGGACAGGGAGGGGAGAGAGTGGAGTAGTCTTGGAGGGGAAAAGATGGAGCTCCGTCTCATTTTACAGAGGAGGACATGGAGACTCAAAAGGACTGATGAAGTGTTTTAGTCAGAGTCAGGCCTAAGGGCATTTGAACTTTTCAAGGTTGTCTGTAGACCGAATGCCACAGGGGCTATGAAATCAGTTAGTGATGTGGGGTTGGTAGCCTGGGTTTCTCAGTTAACTTGGCTGGGTGTGAGATTCCTTATAATGTCCTCTCTAGTGGTGACATTCCTGCTAAGTTGTGGAATAGTTGTATCTTCTCTCGGTGTATCTGTTTCGTTTGTCATCCCGTCTGAACCAGCCAGGGGTAGGCTGTGGTTACTGTTCCTGCCTTCCATAGATAAGCATGCTGCAGTCCATTCATTCTCTTACTCATTCGGCAGTTGCAGGCCGCCTGTGACTCTGTCCTGGGGGCAGTCGGTTGCTTTGGCCTTTGGCCTTTCAGTGATCCCTTATCTTGCTTAGTCGGGGAAACAGAATTACCTGTTGAGGGGAAGGGGAGGCTCGGAAGCTGAGGGACTAAACCCTCAATGAGGGTATTTTGCTCACTGGAGTGGAGGGCGGGTCTGGGCAGAGGCCTCCTGGCCACTGTTGGTGTGTACTTGCCAGCCCTGCCTCAGGCCACCGCACAGGATGGGGTCCGGCAGATGATGGTGAACTGAAGAGCCTTTGGCTTTATCCTCTTCCTGGGGTCCAGAAATGGACTTTTCCAGTTTTTCCAAAACTCCCTCCCTCGTCCTTTCAATCCCAGCCTCTAGTTCTTGCTGTAACGACCCTCCTGGTGGAGCGTGATCGTCAGTAACTTCCAGAGATGCCCGCGAAGTGCTCGGCCTTGTCGTGTTTGAATTCTGCTTCTCACCCCAAGTGTTTTTATGAAAGCTCACAGTCAGCTGTGAAATCTGTCCAGATAACAGAAGCGGAGATGTCCCACTGTGTGCGTGGTCGTGGCTGAGACTGGGAGCGGCACCTCGAGGTCCCTTCCTGTGATTGGGCCGAGTGTGGTCCCCACCAGGCGCCTGTCACCTCTCCGTCCAGGTTGTGCTGTCAGGGCGCGAGGAAGCCTGTTGCAGAGCACTTGGGTGATGGCTAGGCCGCCTCTTTCTTTGAAGGGTCCTTTGTCCTTGGCGATGTTCTGAGACCGGACTAGATCGGTGTGTGTGTGCGTTTGTCAGCTCTGGTTGGACTCTCTGAAAGGCCTCTGTGACGCATGTCCTTGTGTGTTAAAGTACATACTCCCAGAGTGCCTCTCCATATACAGTATCTTCATCATTTGGGCCTAAAAATCAGAAATTTAGACCGAAAACTATCCTAGAGACATTTCTTCAGTGTGTTTTGTACATTTCAATCCTTACCTCCCTGTGTAATATAGAAGTAATGTCTGCCCTTTATCCAGGTTCCCCCAGTGGTACACTGGAGTGCAGTTTCCCAGCCCTCGTATTAACTTTGCCAGAGTGGTTGCATGGATCGGCTCTGCCACCTCAGGGCCCTCCTGCAACCCAGATGGAGCCACAGCCTGACCTCTGACACCCACTAAGCTGATCCCTACTCCTATAGTTTTATTATTTCAAGAATTTTATGTAAGTGGAATATATAGTGTGTAACCTTTGGGGAGGAGCTTTTTTTACTCAGCACAGTTCCCTCAAGATTCATCTGAGTTGTGTGTGTATATTAGTTTGTTCCTTTTTATGGCTGAGTAGTTTTCCATAGCGTGGGTGTTCCATGGTTCGCTTACCCACTCACCCATTGAAGGACCTGACTTCTTTCCGGATGTGGTTGTTGGGAGTACAGCCGTTATGCACAGTCCTGTACAGGTGTTTGTATGAACCTAGGTTTTATTGCTCTGGAAAAGTGCCCAAGGGTGCACTTGTTGGGTGGTATAGTAGTTGTATGTTGAATTTTAAAGGGAACTGTTTTTTTTTTTTTAACCTCTTCTCAAGCATTTGGTGGTGCCCCCATTTTCCCTTCTGGCCATTCTTGGTTTTCTTCTTTTTTCTTTCTTTCTTTCAAAAAATGTAGTCTCGGCCATGCTGGGATCCTTGCTTTCTCTAGTTGCGGCAGGTGGGGGCCACCCTCTCGCCGTGGTGTGTGGGCTCCTTGTGGCCTCACTGGAGGAGCTCGGCTCTAGGCGTGCAGGCTGCAGTGGGGTGGCAGGCGGGCCCAGTTGCCCACGTGGGATCTTCCTGGACCAGGGCTCCCACCTGTGTCCCCTGCGTTGGCAGGTGGGTTTTATCCCTGGACCACCAGGGAAGTCCCNAGGGGAAGGGGAGGCTCGGAAGCTGAGGGACTAAACCCTCAATGAGGGTATTTTGCTCACTGGAGTGGAGGGTGGGTCTGGGCAGAGGCCTCCTGGCCACTGTTTGGTGTGTACTTGCCAGCCCTGCCTCAGGCCACCGCACAGGATGGGGTCTGGCAGATGATGGTGAACTGAAGAGCCTTTGGCTTTATCCTCTTCCTGGGGTCCAGAAATGGACTTTTCCAGTTTTTCCAAAACTCCCTCCCTCGTCCTTTCAATCCCAGCCTCTAGTTCTTGCTGTAACGACCCTCCTGGTGGAGCGTGATCGTCAGTAACTTCCAGAGATGCCCGCGAAGTGCTCGGCCTTGTCGTGTTTGAATTCTGCTTCTCACCCCAAGTGTTTTTATGAAAGCTCACAGTCAGCTGTGAAATCTGTCCAGATAACAGAAGCGGAGATGTCCCACTGTGTGCGTGGTCGTGGCTGAGACTGGGAGCGGCACCTCGAGGTCCCTTCCTGTGATTGGGCCGAGTGTGGTCCCCACCAGGCGCCTGTCACCTCTCCGTCCAGGTTGTGCTGTCAGGGCGCGAGGAAGCCTGTTGCAGAGCACTTGGGTGATGGCTAGGCCGCCTCTTTCTTTGAAGGGTCCTTTGTCCTTGGCGATGTTCTGAGACCGGACTAGATCGGTGTGTGTGTGCGTTTGTCAGCTCTGGTTGGACTCTCTGAAAGGCCTCTGTGACCCATGTCCTTGTGTGTTAAAGTACATACTCCCAGAGTGCCTCTCCATATACAGTATCTTCATCATTTGGGCCTAAAAAAGGTGTTACTCCCAGGCTTCCCCACCGCTTCTTGCTCAGAGAACACATGAGACCCAGGGGAGTTGGAGTGATGGGGTGACCTGGGGAGCCATGCCTGCGCCTTCATGAGGACAGTGCGCCTCTCACCATCTTCTCTTCTTTCACTGTTGTTACTTGTTGACACACTTGAATGTTGATTTTGAGACATCGCTGTGTCACGGGAGCCCACTTGAGATCCAGAGGTGCACTCTAGTGCCCTCCAGGACAGGTAGGGAAACAGAACTGGTGGGCGTTAGAACACTTGTGTCCAGACTGCATTCTGACCTTTTTCAGCCCATCATGTAATCATGGGGCGGGTTCAGCCTGTCAAGTTTTCTCAGTCATGAGCAGGAGGCGGTTGCTTAAAGATTTAAAAAAAATTCCGGCTCGTGGGCTTATGTGTTATTGGTTCTCTATTATCTGTTTGCATGTAGTTTATCTGTTTGGTTGTGCCGGGTCTTAGTTGCAGCACACAGGATCTGTGGGATTTTTTGTTTTAGTTCCCGCATGTGAGGTCCAGTTCCCTGACCAGGGATTGAACCTGGGTCCCCTGCACTGAGAGCTGGGAGTCTTAGCCACTGGGCCACCAAGTCCCTATTTGTGTGTAATTTGATGTATACAGAGCAGTTCACGTCTGTAAATTGTGAAGGGTGGTGAAGAGATGCACACCCTTGCTCTGCCGCTCACTCTCAGCGTGGGGGCTTTGTCACTGGTGCTGCCTGTCCAGACGGCTTCTCCCGTGCCCACTGCCCCACACCCCCAAACCCAGGGGACTGCGTTCTTGAACCTCACGGACTTCTGCTTCCTTCTCTTTTAAAATGTATAATTTTATCCACTAAGTATGCAGCCCTGAGCAGATACTTTTGTTTCTGAGCTTTTAAGCCTATCATGCAGTATGTAATCTGGGAGTGCTTTCCACTCAGAGGTGTTTCTGAGCTTCCGCCATGTTCCTTCTAGTTATCCATTTTGACTGCTGTGTGCTCAGTACACCTGGGTGTGAGTAGCACACAGCTGATCAGTTGTTCTGGGGTTTGAGTTGCCTGCAGTTTTCCCCTAATACAGACTAGCTACAAGGAACATTGTTACTGATAAACTGCCACTCTGGAAGCTGTGTAAGAGTCAGTATTGTTCACACTGGGGTCACGGTCATGGTCATGGGTTCGTTTCGGTGGCCTCCCCCGTGTGCCTCTGTGGCGTCCCTTTCTGAGTGCGGGGTCTGTTTCTGGGCACTCTGGTGTTCTGCTGGTCAGCTTGTCCTGTGTCTGTTCCACGGTCTAGCTCGTTATCTGCTGAGAGAGAGCCTCTTATGTGAGTTTAATGCAGTAGCTGGTGTCTAGATTACTAGGAGTGTATTGTCAGATGGCAGTGTTAGTTGAATGAACTATCATTCATCTGTCATCTCTGGAGAGGGAAATATTTATTGCTGAAATGTTGTGGCAGATGTTGGAAGAGTAGATACTAACCTAGTCTCAGTGTGTAGACTTAAAAAAAAAATTAGTTATTTGGCTGTGCTGGGTCTTCATTGCTGCGAGCAGGTTCTCTAGTTGCGGGAACTCCTCTAGTTGCGGTGCATGGCCTTACCGCGGTGGCTTTTTGCAGATCGTGGGCTCAGCAGTTGTGGTACGTGGGTTTAGCTGCCCCTCCGTGTGTGGGACCTTCCTGGACCAGGGATCAAACCTGTGTCCCCTGCATTGGCAAGCAGATTCTTAACCACTGAACCGCCAGGGAAGTCCCTAGACTTTTTTAAAAATTATTTATCTGGCTGCTCTGGGTCTTAGTTGAGGCATGTGGGATCTCGTTCCTCGACCAGGGGTCACACCTGAGCCCCCTGCATTGGGAGTGCAGAGTCTTTGCCGCTGGACCATCAAGAAGTCCTTGGTGTATAGACCTAATGTAACTTCATACCCTAACTCATTTNAGGCATGTGGGATCTCGTTCCTCGACCAGGGGTCACACCTGAGCCCCCTGCATTGGGAGTGCAGAGTCTTTGCCGCTGGACCATCAAGAAGTCCTTGGTGTATAGACCTAATGTAACTTCATACCCTAACTCATTTGAAAGCTTTTTTAAAAAGTGAAACTTCTTTTTGAGGTAACTGTAGGTTTCCTTGCAGATCTAAGACGTAATATAGAAGTAATGTCTGCCCTTTATCCAGGTTCCCCCAGTGGTATACTGAAGTGCAGTTTCCCAGCCCTCATATTAACTTTGCCAGAGTGGTTGCATGGATCGGCTCTGCCACCTCAGGGCCCTCCTGCAACCCAGATGGAGCCACAGCCNAGACTGTAGCCGAGTTCTTTGACATAGATTTATTTCATTGAGAAAGCAAGCCTCAGGAAAACATGCAGGAATTCTCATGTCAGCTTTATCTTTTTAGAATTTTTATTTTTGAAGATTAGTGTATAAGCATCAACTTATTTTCAGATCTCTGAAAAGTGACTTAATACGCAAAATGTGTTTGGTAAAAAACAATGCATTGATCAAGAGTTTAATTCATTAGTTTTAAAGCTGCAGGAGTGAGCATATAGAAAGTTGATTAAAGAGGGAAAGAAACAAGGCAGCCAGGTCTCTTTGTTGTATTTTAGAGATTTAAAATTTTTGGTAACAGGATTGGTACTTTTTTTTTTTTTTCTTCTTCATTTTAATCAGAAGGCTTAAAGATGAATCAAGATTTAAAAGTTGGAACAGTCTAGGCTTTGCAGTCTTTCTGAAAATTCACTCAGATTTCTCACTATTTTAATTGAAATCTGTTAAGGGTTCCTTCAATTTTAATAAATCTGCTTTATAACCAGTCATAAGATTATATATTACCACTTGGCGTGTACTGTTTACATAGTCAGGTTTCACTGATGATACTTCGTGGGAGCGTCAGGTAGACTTTCCTCTCAGGCTGCAGTGTTGATACAGGTGACCTGGGATGCCTGTCAGTGATGCTGTTCTCTTTCTCCATGAATGAGCACTTTTTCAGTGGGCTCATTTCTTCTGTTTGCTTCAGAACAAAAGTTGTGACATTTGGGCATTTCCTGTCCTGAATATACTTCTTGTTTTTAGGTCCTAACATCTGGCTAGAGTATGGCCAGTACTCAGTCGGCGGGATTGGTCAGAAAGGCGGCCTCGAGAAAGTCCGCTCTGTGTTTGAGAGGGCCCTCTCGTCCGTCGGGTTACACATGACCAAGGGACTTGCCGTCTGGGAGGCATACCGGGAGTTTGAAAGCGCCATCGTGGAAGCTGCCCGGGTGAGTGCCAGTGCTGGCCTTCTATCAGCCGCTTGCCAGTCTTCGTTAGTGGTCTTGGAAGAACACAGTTAACAAAGCGGTCTTTGCCCATCCCTTAGTGGGTGGGCAGTAAAGTAAATAAAATCAAGTATCTTTGTGAAATAGTAGGAATGTCTTCCTTGACTAAAAAGCAGATTCCCTACAAGCTTTTTGTAGTGTTTAAAAATACTGCTGTTTTAGTTATGGTTCCAGGTGAATGTACAAGGATAACCAAGTCACCCCCCCAAATTATGTATTAATATGACATGCAAATTATATCAGTATAATATATAATATACATACTAACATATACATATGTTATCTATTAATGTAATATAAAAATTAATTTATATTGAATATGTTAATTTAAACATTGAAGGGGTGACTTGGCTGTCCTTGTACACTGTACATATAGAGCATGTCCCATAGTAACTATGAGGTTTGACCTCATCATGATTGTGTTTTTTTAGACTAGACTATGATTTATAGGATTTTAGAGTCCACTCCCTGGTGTCNTATAATATACATATTAATATATACATATTTATTAATATAATATAAAATTTAATTTATATTAAATATGTTAATTTAAACATTGAAGGGGTGACTTGGCTGTCCTTGTACACTGTACATATAGAGCATGTCCCATAGTAACTCTGAGGTTTGACCTCATCATGATTGTGTTTTTTTAGACTAGACTATGATTTATAGGATTTTAGAGTCCACTCCCTGGTGTCTGCCCCACTACGTGTGTGACCACATTGTTGTTGGTACGCAGTGGAGCCCTGTGTTACTTAGATCATCATGGTTATGAGAGCCCAGGCCCTTCCGGATGGAGTCGCTGCTGAGGAGCGTGGGGTGGTGCCTGCCCCCCGTCCTCCCTGAGGCGCCGGGCAGGGCCTCTGGCTGACGCGTGTCAGTCGTCACCCTGTGCGGGCTCGGGTCCCGCGCTCCCTCAGTGTCCCTGCAGTTTCTGCCTCTGTGCTTTGAGTCATGCTGCTCATTCGTTGGGAGGTCTGTTTCTGTCTCATTATTCTGGACAGCCTGCAGACGTGTGCCCAGTGTGACACGTCCAGGAGTCCTTCCTGACTTCCTCCCCTGATAGCTGCAAACAGCCCTAAAAACCAGCCGGAAGCAAGCCACGAGCCTTTGATACTTGAGATGCCTCTGTCCTATCTCATGATAGTCATTTGGGTCCATTTCTTAGATTCCTTCTTGCTCTCCCCATCACCATCACTTGGTAGAGATAACATTGACATTTGAGCCTAATACTTTGGCATAATACTTCATGTATAAGGGGTCCTATGCATTTTTATTTTCTTTTAGTGTGAGCTAAAAATGTGCTGAAATAATTTTTGAAGTAGGCAGAACCAAAGTTTGTCATTTACTATGGGTTTGCTTCTTTAGCCCATGGCTGGCTTCCTTTCCCCTTCTGACTGGGAACAAACCTTTGATTCACAGCTGGAGAAAGTTCACAGTCTCTTCCGGCGACAGCTGGCGATCCCACTCTACGGTAAGAGAAACTGCCCCGTCAGCAGTCGGCGCTTTGGGGCGTGTCGTGATTAGGCCTTTCCCAGCGTCTCGTGGGGCAGGCGTGGCTGGCATTTGCTTTCTTGTTGGACCGTGTCACTGTTGACAAGGCCCTGGGTAAGAATGTATCTTGGCTTGTTAACGCTCAGGAGAGTTGTGAGGGTTGGAGGCGGGACTCCCAGTTTCCTATGTTAAGACATGATGCGGGGGTGGGCAGAGACAGGGTCTCTGAAAGGACTAGGGAAGCTGACCCCCTGTGTTTTCTGGGGGAATAAGAGTTCTGTCATAAGCATTTTCCCTTCAGAAGAAACCTCCATTACAGGGTGGATATTTTACGTGGGCTTATGTTACGTCTTCTCCGGAGGTGATTTGGTTTATGAGCACAGTTGATTGGAGTAGCTCTGTCTGAACTTTTGGGGGGTTGGGAAAGATTTTGTTTCATGTGAACATAATTTGGCAAGCCGGCCCTCCTTTCTTTGAATGCAAGAAGCACTGGGAGGCCTTTCCCAAGCATGGGGAGGGTTCGAGGCCACCGCCTTGCGTGTTCCCCGGATGCAGTTATGCACTGCACACCTTCGGAACCTCTGAGTGACTTTACTTAAACCCAGGTGTTACTTCTCTTCTTACTTCCTGATTTATTCGGGTTTAATTTGACAAATTATGAAGGGGTTCTTCAGTTGAATCCTTGGGTGACAAGTAGAAAAGGCCAGAGCAGAGCTAGCTTGTGCATTCCGCCTCACATGCCAGTGTGAGATGGCGCCGCGTGGTGAGTGAGCGTGAGCTTGAGTCAGAAGACCGCCGGGGTTCAGAGCCTCGCTCTGCCACTGACTGTGGCCGGGTGATGGACCCTCTGCTTGTGTTTCCTCAACCACAACTCGGGAATCACTGTAGACCCTCCCTTGCAGAATTGTGAGGCTTGAATGAGGTAATGGAGGTGAAGTATTAGAACACAGGAAGCAGTAGGTAAGTGTGGTTATAGCCTTGCTGATAGTTTCATTTACTGATGGTTGGATTAGCTGGTAGGGCTGCCCAGGATGGTGCTTCAAGACAGAGTCTGGGGCCAGTACAGGGCTCAGCAGAAGAGGTCAGGGTTCAATCAGTACGAGCCCATGGCCAGAGATGCGGGAGGGGCCCGGGGCACCTGCCTCAGAGTTTACTCTGTGTTTGAGTTGATGAAACCCAACGGCCAGACCCACAGGGCTGACTCCATCTCTCAATAGATATGGAAGCCACGTTTGCAGAGTATGAGGAATGGTCTGAAGACCCCATTCCAGAGTCAGTAATTCAGAGCTACAACAGAGCGCTACAGCAGCTGGAGAAATACAAACCTTACGAGGAAGCCCTGGTGAGTACGGCCCCTTTGCCTTAAATGCCTCTCCCCCAGCCTCTCCCTAAGTCAACAGCTGCGAGTAAAGCAGTATCTTTGTTTGTCATGAGCTGTGTAGAGTGGGTAAATGTGTACGTTCAGTTTCCATCCCGATAATAGGGTGAGTGTCCATGTGCCCACCACCCAGGTTAAGAAGTGGCGCATTGCCAGTCCCTCAGGAGTCTCCTCCGTGCCCTCTCCAGCTGCTTCCTCCTCCCTCTCCCGAGAGGCAACCACTTTCCTGACTTGTGATCATCATCCCCTTGCTTTTCTTTATAGTTTTATACCCTATGAACATATCCTTAATGTATAGTTCAGTTTTGCTTGTTCTTGAGCTTTTGTATAATGGAGTCAGGCTGTATATTTTCTTTCATTCAAGATGTCTTTGGGTTTTATGTTGATGTGTAGTTACAGTCCATTTGGTTACTGTAAGGTTGTATATGAACTATCCCGTTCATAGGTAGTTGGGTTGTATCCAGTGTTTGGCTAGGAGGAGGAGAATTGTTCTGATGATTCTCAGACGTATCTCTTGGCACATGTGAAAAAAGAGTTTCTTTAGGCACATCTGTAGCAGTTGTTGAGGGACATGTGTCACAGTGGGAGGAAGTGCTGGGTCCTGAGGCAGAGCTGAGCTGTTTGCAGGCTGGGGTCGCTGCTTCTGCCTGCAGTGTCTTAGCGTTCTCATTGCTCTGCCAGCTGGGATGTTGACATACTTACATTTTAGCCAGTCTCGTGGATTTGAAAGTACAGTTTTAATTTGCATTTCCCTTTCATTACTAATGAAGTTGAATGTCTTTTCGCACCTCAGATTTCCTTTTTAAAAAAAAATCTTTGAAGTAGCTGTTAAAATCTTTGACTCAGTTTTCTTTTGGTTTGTCAAATTTTTCCTAATTGATATCGGGGTGTCCTGGGTCTTAATGCATACTTTTGGTTGCATGTATTGCAATTTCTTCCTCCCAAGTTGGTGGCTTGTTGTTGCCAACCCCCC
>SJYW01023786.1:669141-688921 GCA_006410735.1 Raphicerus campestris | reverse complement strand
GTGGCTTCTCTCGTTGCGGAGCACGGGCTCTAGGGCACGTGGCTCAGTGGTTGCGGCTCCTGGGCTCGGGAACCAGGCTCCATGGTTGCGGCTCACAGGTTTAGTTGCTCCTGTGGGATCTTTCCGGACCAGGGATGCAGCCCACACCTCCCGCGCTGGCAGGCGGATTCTTTACCACGGAGCCACCAGGGAAGAAGCCCAATGAACAGCTCTTAATTTTAATGTAATTGGATTTATCATTCATTCTCTTAGAATTTGTGATTAAGAATTCTCTCCGTACTCTGGGGTCACTAATCAACTTAGCTCTTGGTTTTCTTCTGAAAATTTATAGTTTGGTTGTTTGTCTTTCAGCTTTCATCTGGAATGGATCTTTGGGCATGGTCTGAGGTGGGGGCTAACTTCGTTTTTTATGTAGAGAAACAGCTGTTCTTTGCTGACTTTGATCATTCTCCCTGGCCCTCACTCGTGTGTTGCCCCATGCCTGTCAGGGGTTAGCTGTCCGTGTCTGTGCGGGTCTGTTTCTGGGCTCTTTGTTCTGCCCCACTGGCTTATGTCACACTGTTGTAATGGTGTGATGGTTCTATAGCTAAGTTTTGGTCTTGGGCAGCATGACTCCCATTCATGCTGCTGCTCTTCTAGAGGGCCTTGGCTTTCTTCAGCGCTTAATGCTTCCGTTAAGAAGGAGATTCAGTTTTTCAAGTTCTGCTGAATAATATTGTTGTTACTATTTGGCCACGCCGTGCAGCATGTAGGATCTTAGTTCCCTGACCAGGGCTGGAACTCGGACCCTTGGCAGTGAGCGCACACATAGAGCCCTAACCACTGGACTGCCAGGGAATTCCTTTGAATTTTGATGGGAATTGCACTGAATCTGTACGTCAATTTGGGGAAGAATTTGCATCTTTTAAATATTGACTCTTCCAGTCTATGAACATGGTATGTTGTTGCTGTTTAGTCACTCAGTCGTGTCTGGCTCTTTGTGACCCCATGGACTGCGGCACACCAGGCTTCCCTGTCCTTCACTATCCCCTGGGGTTTGTGTAGACTTAATGTCCATTGAGTTGATGGTGCCATCCAACCGTCTCATCCTCCGTCGCCTGCTTCTCCTGCCTTCANCGTGGACTGCGGCATGCCAGGCTTCCCTGTCCTTTACTGTCCCCTGGGGCTTGTGTAGACTTAATGTCCATTGAGTTGATGGTGCCATCCAACCATCTCATCCTCTGTCGCCTGCTTCTCGTGCCTTCAGTCTTTTCCCAGCATCAGGATTATTTCCAATGAGTTGGCTGTTCACATCAGGTAGCCAGAGTACTGGAGCTTCAGCATCAGTCCTTCCATTGAATATTCAAGGTTGATTTTTTTTTTAGGATAGACTGCTTTGATCTCCTTGCTGTCCAAGGGACTCTCAAGAGTGTTCTCCAGCACCATAGTTTGAAAGTGTCAATTCTTTGGTGTTCAGCCTTCTTTCTGGTCCAGCTAGCACATCTGTATATAGCTATTGGAAAAACCATAGCTTTGACTATAAGGACCTTTGTCAGCAAAGTGATATCTCTGCTTTTTAATATGCTGTCTAGGTTTGTCATAGCTTTTCTTTCAAGGAGGAAGCGTCTTAATTTCATGGCTGTAGTCACCATCTTCAGTGATTTTGGAGCACAAGAAAATAAAGTCTGTCACTGTTTCCATTGATTCTCCATCTATTTGCCATGAAGCGATGGGACTGGATGCTATGATCTTAGTTTTTTGAGTGTTGAGTTTTAAGCCAGCTTTTTCACTCTCCTTTTCACCTTCATTAAGGCTCTTTAGTCCCTCTTAACTTTGTGCCCTTAGGGTGGTGGTATCTGTGTATCTGAGGGTATTGATATTTCTCCCGGCAGTCTTGATTCCAGCTTGCGATTTCTCCAGGCCAGCGTTCTGCATGATGTACGCTGCATATACACTAAATAAACAAGGGGACAACACACAGCCTTGACGTACTCCTTTCCCAGGTTTGAACCAGTTTATTGTTCTGTGTCTGATTCTGACTGTCGCTTCTTGACCTGCATCCAGGTTTCTCGGGAGGGAGGTAAGGTAGTCTGGTATCCCCATCTCTTGAAGAATTTTCCGCAGTTTGTTGTGTGTGGTTCACACAGTCAAAGGCATAGTCATGGAAACAGAAATAGATGTTTTTCTGGAATTCTCTTGTTTTTTCTATGATCCAGCGGATGTTGGCAATTTGATCTCTGGCTCCTCTGCCTTTTCTAAATCCGGCTTAACATCTAAGAGTTCTCGGTTCATGTTCTGTTGAAGCCTAGCTTGAAGGATTTTTAGCATTACCTTGCTAGCATGTGAAATGAGTGCAGTTATGTGGTAGTTTGAACATTCTTTGGCATTGCTCTCTTTGGGATTGAAATAAAAACTGACCTTTTCCAGTCCGTGGCCACTGCTGAGTTTTCCAAATTTGTTGGGCATATTGAGTGTGGCACTTCAACAGCATCATCTTTTAGGAGTTTAAGTACCTCAGCTGGAATGCCATCACTTCCACTGGCTTTGTTTGTAGTAATATTTCCTAAGGCCTGCTTGATTTCACACTCTAGGATATCTGGCTCTAGGTGAACGATCATAGCATTGTGGTGATCTGGGTCGTTAAGACCTTTTGTACAGTTCTTGTGGCCTCCTCTTAGTATCTTCTGCTTCTGTCTGGTCCATACAGAAGTGGACCATACAGAAGTGTTTTATTGTGCCCATCTCTGGATGAAATGTTCCTTTGGTATCTGATTTTCTTGAAGAGATCTCTAGTCTTTCCCTTTTGTTTTCTCTCTTTCTTTGCATTGTTCACTTCGGAAGGCTTTCTTGTCTCCTTGCTGTTCTTTGGAATGCTGCATTCAGATGGCTTTATCTTTTCTTTTCTCCTTGCCTTTTGCTCTCTTCTTTTTTCTGCTGTTTGTAAGACCTCTTCAGAGAACCCTTTTGCCTTTCTTTTTCTTGGGGATGGTTTTGATTACTGCTTCCTGTACAATTTTACAAACCTCTGTCCATAGTTCTTCAGGCACTCTGTCTATCAGATCTGATCCCTTGAACCTATTTGTCACTTCTTGTGTATAGAGGTTTGGTTTAGGTTATACCTAAATGGCCTAGTGGTTTTTCCTACTTTCTTCAATTTAAGTCTGAATTTGGCAATAAGGAGCTCACGGTCTGAGCCACAGTCAGCTCCAGGTCTTGTCTTTGCTGACTGTATGGAGCTTCTCCATCTTCAGCTGCAAATATAATCATCCTGATTTTGGTATTGACCAGCGGGTGAATTTCATGTGTAGAATCATCTCTTGTGTTGTTGGAAGAGTGTGTTTTCTATGACCGGTGCATTCTCTTGGCAAAACTGTGTTAACTTTGCTCTGTTAACTTTGGCAAAACTTTGCCCTGCCTCATTTTGTACTTCAAGGCCAAGCTTGCCTGTTACTCCAGGTGTCTCTTGACATCTTGCTTTTGCATCCCAGTGCCCTGTGATGAAAGGACATCTCTTTTTGGTGTTAGTTCATGAACATGGTATAGGCCTCTGCTGTTTAGGTCTTATCTTTCTGTGAGGTCTTACAAATTTATCCAGTGCCTTGAACACATTTTTAGATATATTTCTAAGTGTTTTTGATACTGTTGTAAGCAATATCTTTTTAAAGATTTTCTGTTCTAGCTGTTTGTTCCTGGTATATAAAATGGAATTTTTAGTGGTATTTTAATCAAACTTGTTCACTCCTTATTCATACTAGTAATGTATAGATTTGGGGGAATTTTCTGTGTTGACAATAATACACACACAGTATTAGTTATAAATGGCCTTTATTCCCTTTTCTTGGCCTTAGAATATTTTTTCTTTCGTTCACCACTCCTCAGACAGACGCTTCTGTTTTCTCGTGTTGCTTATCTCTTAGTTGCCCCACAGGGCACTGTCACTGCTGCATTTTGCAGCACCTCTGTGGTTACATTCACTGCACACATTTCCTACTTTCTTTGCTTCTTCTTATCACGTCCTGGATCTTTCACTTGGAGTCACTTTTCCTTTGCTTCACGTCCACCCTTTAGTGTCATGTGCTTGGATATTTGCTTGTAACAGGTTTTCTGTTTTTATTTAAGAGGTCTTTGTTCTCCTTGAGAGTTACTTTCTCAGGATATAGAATTCTAGGCTGGCAGTTCTGTTCCCTGAGCGGTTGAATATGTCTTTCTGGCTTCCGTTGTGCTGCTGAGAAGTCAGCTGTCTTAACTCTTGCTTCTTGAAAGGAAATTATTGTCCGTACTCTGGCCAGTTTTAAGATGTCATTGTCTTTTTTTTTTTTTGATGTCATTGTCTTTTGTTTGGTTTTGTCTTATCTCTCTATTTTTTGGCTGCACATACAGGATGCTAGTTCCCTGAGCAGGGATCAGACCCTCTTACCCTGCGTTTGAAGAATGGTGTCCTAACCACTGAGCCACTAGTGAAGTCCCAAGACGTCTTTGGTTTGTTTTAATGGCCGGCAGTTTGGTTACAGTAGGGCCAGGTGTGTGGGTTTCTTTGTATTTATCCTGCTTAAGGTTTGCTGGACTTCCTCACTCTGCTTTTGGTATCTTTAATGGGCTGGTGAATGAGAACACAGCTTTTAGCTCTGGGCTGGGACTTTACTCCTGTGACTTGGTTTCCTCAAATGTCCGATGGGATTGGAATGATAACTGCCTCCTGGGGTTGTTGTAAAGATCGGATTCTTAATATCATCTCCTAAACTGGCAAGAGCTGAGCCCTCCCTTGGCCTACCCGCCTCCATTTAGATTTTGTTTGTGGTATTCTTGTTTCTTTCCCAGTTGGTTGATTTGCAAGAATATTTTTCTTTTTCAATATTCAATCTAGTATTTTCTGCCATTTTCAGCGGCACAGTATGTCTGGGTAACTGATTTTTGGCATTATTTAGTAGAAACTGAGCCTCTCCAGTGTCATCTTTCTAAGATCAGAGCATGTGTGCGCTCTTGCTGGCCCGCATGAGCACTCTGTTTTTCACATGTGAATGATTGGCATTTAGTTGTATCTCACAGAGGGCTTCTCTGGTGGCTTAGATGGTAAAGAATCTTCCTGCAATGCAGGAGACCTGGGTTTGATCCCTGGGTCAGAAAGATCCCCAGGAGAAGGGAATGGCAACCCATTTTAGGATTCTTGCCTGGAGAATTCCCTGGACAGAGGAGCCTGGTAGGCTGCAGTCCATGGAGTTTGCAAAGAGTTGGCCATAAGTGAGCGGCTAACACACCACCACTATACTTCACAAAGCCTCATTCTTGAAATCCTTGGCCAGCTGAGTTTTGTTTTGACCATCATCAGAGAGTGGCTGAGGAGAGAATAAGTTGAATAAGAGGATTTTGTCTAACGAGACTTCTGGCCGTCTGTCCCTGGGCCGGTGCACATTGGCCATACACAGCCTCTTCCGTCTCCTGCGTGTGCCTGTGCTCTGCCAGCAGCCGATACTTGGCATGACAAGCGTGAATTGACGCAGGGCGCCAAGCCACTCTGGTGTGGTTGCATTCACCCCACTCAGTAGGCCAAGAAAGTGGTATCTGTTTCAGAAGATGGCTGGCAGTGGCCACTGGCCAGGTATTTCTCTTTCCTGGGTTGATGGGTGGCTTCAGTTCTCTGTGATATAGGAGTAGACTTAGAAAAGGAATTATGGGGCCTCTGTAACTCTTGCCATGAGGTGGCACTTTGGACTCATATTCTGCCCGTCAGACTTGCAGATCCGATGTGCAGAGAGAGGTTCTGAGAGTGGGGATTGGTGGGCCTTGTCTTGCTGTGGCCATTCTCGCCATGGTTTACTGTGGACATGTGTGTGCTCTCCAACAGTGACACGTAGCCCATTGCAACTTCACTGCCATTCTCCTTTGCCCCAGCTGCAAGCTGAAGCTCCCAGGCTGGCTGAGTATCAAGCATACATCGATTTTGAGATGAAAATTGGTGACCCTGCCCGTATTCAGTTGATCTTTGAGCGCGCCCTGGTTGAGAACTGCCTTGTTCCAGACTTATGGATCCGTTACAGTCAGTACCTAGTAAGATAACCTACCTGTTCTAATCTCACTTTGTTTTTACCAATTTAAGTTCTACTTAAAATCAGAAAGAGGGCCAGGAGTTGGCGATGTGCTGCCGCTCTCTGCTTGATTCACTGAGGTAGCCTTCTCGTGTTTTATTTTAAACTGATCACTAACTGTGAAAAAAAGTTGACATAGTCTTACTATTGAGGACTTTATAATAGATTAATTTTTCTTTTAACATGTTATTATGGAAAAATTAAATACATAAATATAGACAGTTTAGTAAAATGAAATGACAAGTACCCATCACCCATCTTCAACACTTAACTAATGGCACTAGGCTGATTTGATCTGTAATCTTAACTAGTTTTATCTGTTTCCTTACCTATTCCCCCCTTCCATGTTATTCTGAAGCAAATCTAGAGATCCCATTTTGATGGTAACTGTTTCAGTACACGTGTATTAAGAGGTTTGACTCGGGATCTTAGCTAAGTCCATACGTTAGGATTGGTTTATGTCTCCTAAAGCTCTTTGATCTGTAGGTTTTTCTCTACCTGTCTCTTCTCCCCNCTTTCCCAGTTGGTTGATTTGCAAGAATATTTTTCTTTTTCAATATTCAATCTAGTATTTTCTGCCATTTTCAGCGGCACAGTATGTCTGGGTAACTGATTTTTGGCATTATTTAGTAGAAACTGAGCCTCTCCAGTGTCATCTTTCTAAGATCAGAGCATGTGTGCGCTCTTGCTGGCCCGCATGAGCACTCTGTTTTTCACATGTGAATGATTGGCATTTAGTTGTATCTCACAGAGGGCTTCTCTGGTGGCTTAGATGGTAAAGAATCTTCCTGCAATGCAGGAGACCTGGGTTTGATCCCTGGGTCAGAAAGATCCCCAGGAGAAGGGAATGGCAACCCATTTTAGGATTCTTGCCTGGAGAATTCCCTGGACAGAGGAGCCTGGTAGGCTGCAGTCCATGGAGTTTGCAAAGAGTTGGCCATAAGTGAGCGGCTAACACACCACCACTATACTTCACAAAGCCTCATTCTTGAAATCCTTGGCCAGCTGAGTTTTGTTTTGACCATCATCAGAGAGTGGCTGAGGAGAGAATAAGTTGAATAAGAGGATTTTGTCTAACGAGACTTCTGGCCGTCTGTCCCTGGGCCGGTGCACATTGGCCATACACAGCCTCTTCCGTCTCCTGCGTGTGCCTGTGCTCTGCCAGCAGCCGATACTTGGCATGACAAGCGTGAATTGACGCAGGGCGCCAAGCCACTCTGGTGTGGTTGCATTCACCCCACTCAGTAGGCCAAGAAAGTGGTATCTGTTTCAGAAGATGGCTGGCAGTGGCCACTGGCCAGGTATTTCTCTTTCCTGGGTTGATGGGTGGCTTCAGTTCTCTGTGATATAGGAGTAGACTTAGAAAAGGAATTATGGGGCCTCTGTAACTCTTGCCATGAGGTGGCACTTTGGACTCATATTCTGCCCGTCAGACTTGCAGATCCGATGTGCAGAGAGAGGTTCTGAGAGTGGGGATTGGTGGGCCTTGTCTTGCTGTGGCCATTCTCGCCATGGTTTACTGTGGACATGTGTGTGCTCTCCAACAGTGACACGTAGCCCATTGCAACTTCACTGCCATTCTCCTTTGCCCCAGCTGCAAGCTGAAGCGCCCAGGCTGGCTGAGTATCAAGCATACATCGATTTTGAGATGAAAATTGGTGACCCTGCCCGTATTCAGTTGATCTTTGAGCGCGCCCTGGTTGAGAACTGCCTTGTTCCAGACTTATGGATCCGTTACAGTCAGTACCTAGTAAGATAACCTACCTGTTCTAATCTCACTTTGTTTTTACCAATTTAAGTTCTACTTAAAATCAGAAAGAGGGCCAGGAGTTGGCGATGTGCTGCCGCTCTCTGCTTGATTCACTGAGGTAGCCTTCTCGTGTTTTATTTTAAACTGATCACTAACTGTGAAAAAAAGTTGACATAGTCTTACTATTGAGGACTTTATAATAGATTAATTTTTCTTTTAACATGTTATTATGGAAAAATTAAATACATAAATATAGACAGTTTAGTAAAATGAAATGACAAGTACCCATCACCCATCTTCAACACTTAACTAATGGCACTAGGCTGATTTGATCTGTAATCTTAACTAGTTTTATCTGTTTCCTTACCTATTCCCCCCTTCCATGTTATTCTGAAGCAAATCTAGAGATCCCATTTTGATGGTAACTGTTTCAGTACACGTGTATTAAGAGGTTTGACTCGGGATCTTAGCTAAGTCCATACGTTAGGATTGGTTTATGTCTCCTAAAGCTCTTTGATCTGTAGGTTTTTCTCTACCTGTCTCTTCTCCCCTGGAGCCCCTGGTGGTTTCTTTGTTGAAGACACCAGTCATGTTAAGGAAATTTCTTCTGTTGGTTGGTTTTGCTGAGAGTGTCTCTTGAATGGTGGCGTCGGAATGAAACTGTGTGTGCTGACCCTGACATTCTTTATCATAGGACCGGCAGCTGAAAGTCAAGGACTTAGTCTTGTCTGCGCACAGTCGTGCTGTTCGAAACTGCCCGTGGACGGTTGCCCTGTGGAGTCGGTACCTCCTGGCCCTGGAGAGACATGGAGTTGAACACCGCGTGGTTTCGGGTGCGGATTGTTCCTGTGGGAAGACGCCTAAGCTTTTTGTCAGAATGTTGGGCTGTCACAGAGTCGTTAAATCAGCCTTCCCTGGGGGTTTCTTTTGGAATATTTGGTGTTACGACAAAAAGGGCTCTAAGTGAGAGATAACTGGATGCATTTTTGACTTCTTAAAACCTTTTAATGTCACGATTTTCCTGGGAGTCGTCGTCTTTTCTCCAGCTCAGTTGACCTGGAGCACTTTACTGCAGGGCCCCCTGCGGGACTTGCCCTTTCTACAAAAAGCACAGTTTGTGCACTGCTGTGGTAGCCTTTCTTCTGAATATTTCTCTAGCTCATTTTACTTGGTTGCTTCCCATTATTCCTGTTAGCCATGTAGTGTTTTATAAGAGGTTTTTATAATCTTGATAATTTTATATTAGCTTCATTTTGGATTGACCACAAATCCTGGCTTTTTCTTCAACTCCAGTGACCTTTGAGAAAGCTCTCAGCGCTGGCTTCATTCAAGCCACTGACTACGTGGAGATCTGGCAGGCATACCTTGATTACCTGAGGAGAAGGGTTGACTTCAAACAAGGTATTAAAGTTCCTATGTTTCTATCAGAACTGAACTGTTTCTTCGCATGTCTTTTGGTGGGATGAGGCAGTGGCCCAAAAACCTCACGAGGGGGCACACGATGTAGGCCAGCCAGTGGTAGACACTGTAGCTGTTTCAGTCTGTGGTGAGTCACGCCGTAGACGCTAACGGGAGAGAGTAATGTCCTTGCCTTTCACGCTGGCCCCTGCCAACTTCTTCAGTCTTTTCTCCCGTCTGTGGGTCCTGAATAGTTCTTTACGTGGGACGTCTGTGTGCCCTTTAAGTCATTGAACCTCCACCTCCATGGGATCCCTTGCCTTCCTCCCTCCCGAAAAAAATACAATGCAGAGCAACCAGAGCCCCACCGTGCTCCCACCCCGCCCCGCTGGGGCGCGCTTAGTGCACACAGGCGAATCTCAGCTCTGCGGTCGGCTCAGGGAGACCCCTCTGCGTGGCCCCCTAGCCCCCGGCCCCCTTTGTCCTGGCACTGTCTGTGACGCGCTCTGTCATGGGTCTGCCCCTGCCCCCGGGTGTGATCAGGGCAGGAACGGGCGTCCCCGGCGTGAGCCCAGAGGGTGTCAGTGTGGGATTGGACAGCACTTAGAAGACGTGGTGTGTGGTGTCCGAGAGCTGAACCTGCCCTGTGCTTTCTCACAGACTCGAGTAAAGAGCTGGAGGAGCTGCGGTCCGCGTTTGCCCGCGCCCTGGAGTACCTGAAGCAGGAGGTGGAGGAGCGTAAGTGCGTCCTCCTGCCCCGCCCACCTGTGCTCCCTCTTCTGGTCCTGGGGTCTCGTCAGGCCGAGGCGGTTTGCCTTTCCGCTGTTCTCTTTGCTTTTAATGTTTATTAATTTGCCTGTGTCAGATCTTAGTTGCCACACGTTGTGTTGCGTGACGTGTTGAGTCCACAGCAGACTCTAGTTGTGGACCTCGGGCTTAGATGCCCTGAGGCATGTGGGATCTTAGTTCCCCAACCAGGGATTGAACCCATGTCCCCTGCGTTGCAAGATTGCTTCATAACCACTGGACCAGCAGGGAGAAGTCCCTCGGTTACTTTCTAATTTTGTCTACTACCCTTCTTCAAGGTTTCAATGAAAGTGGAGATCCGAGCTGCCTCATCATGCAGAACTGGGCGCGGATTGAGGTAACTGTTTTAACAGACGTGTCAGTTTCATCCGCCTCTGCGGGACCTTTGTCCGATAGCGTGGCTGAAGCTGAGTCGGGGGCCCAGGTGGCCGCCTGGCCCTGCAGGGCTCTGCGCTGTTCGCCTCGCGCGGTGCATGTTGGTGTCTGGGGGCATCTGGGCTCCCAGCCAAGCTGCGCAGCCGTTGTCTGCGTGCCAGGTGCTCACTCGCGTGTTACTTCTCTCTCGCTCTGGGCCCCAGCGATGAGCGTGTTCTAGGCGCGAGCAGTTTGCCGGGCCTTTCACTGTGGCCTGGGGATGAGATAGACCCTGTCCCTGTGCTAGAAAGACTTGAAACCAGTGTGTAAGACAGATGATAGTTAGCGGATATGATGAGTTGAATGTTATTGCTGGACCCCACGGTGAGTCAGACGTGGACTTGGCCCCTGTGTCCTCTTCTGTGAGGGGAGTCCAGTGTTGAGTTGTTGGTGGTGGGATGGTTGTGCTGAAACCATGCTAAGGATGCAGCGGCTGAGGCACAGAAGTTAAGGGCAGGTCAGCTCCTGGTGGTCTTTCTGTGCCTGCCGTGGCCTTCAGATGAAACGCGTAGAGTTAAGGCTTGATAAAAATAAAATCAGTGCCTGTGTGCTCGCTCGTGTGGTTCTCGAGGTGGACGTAGGCAGACAGCCTGAGGCTTGACGCTGCAGAAAGGCCAGGTGGTTGGGCCGGGCTGTTACCATGAGGGGCAGGCGGGGCGCCTGGCTGTGTCTGAGGAGCTGAGTAGCACAGATAGTTTTGGGGTGGGAAGTTTGCAGCACAGTGTCTGAAGTATGTTTTGTAACGGGTGTTGACGTCATCAGGGCGGAGTCCTTTCCCAACTCGGTCTGTTCATGCGTTCAGGCTCGACTCTGCAACAACATGCAGAAAGCGCGAGAGCTCTGGGACAGCATCATGACCAGAGGGAACGCCAAGTTCGCCAACATGTGGCTGGAGTATTACAACCTGGAGAGGTAATGGGCCCGGGCTGAGGGGAGGCGCTTGTCGGGTGTGCCCGTCCTCGGCGCTGGTGCCCCAGCCCCACCCGTACAGCTGAGACTGCTGCTCACGGGCGCCGCTCCCTGCGTGGCCCTGTCTCTGGTGCCCAGGCTCACTGGGTGGGGCTCTGGAGAACCACAGGGGATGCTCTGTGCCTGGGCTCTTCTTAGGGCCATGTGTTACTTGCCACTTACATTGGTTTGATTTGGGGACGTGAATATTTTATTTGACTTCTTGGGGAGCTGTATTTTTTTTTCATGTTTGCTTTGTCTATAATAGTTAAAAATACTGAAAAGCAAAGAGGGAAAAAAAACCCAAATTTTTTTAAGTGACAGACCCATATAAAATCAGTTTGCTAATGGTTTGAGTATGTTCTTTGAGACTTTGCTGTGCTTAAATTTTTAAGAAATGGTGGTGCAATTACAGTATACATATTCTAAATCTCTAAAATTAAGTGCTGTTTATAACATGAGGGAAGATATAAAGAATACAACCAACTTTTAAATTCAGTGTATCTCGGATGGTGGTGGTGGTCAGCTGCCACGTGTTCAGTTGTCCCACTCTTGGAGACCCCGTGGACTGTAGCATGCCAGGCTTCCCTGTCCATCATCACCTCCCGCAGTGTGTCCAAGTTCATGTCGATTGAATCGGTGATGCCATCTAACCATCTCATTCTCTGTTGCCCCCTTCTCCTTCTGCTTTTAGTCCAGCATCAGGGGCTTTTCCAATGAGTCAGCTGTTTGCATCAGGTACTCTAAAAGTATTGGAGCTTCAGCTTCAGCATCAGTCTTTCCAAAAAGAATTCAGTGTTGATACCCTTTAAGATTGACTGGTTTAATCTCTTTGGTTTCCAAGGGCCTCTCAAGAGTCTTCTCCAGCACCACAGTTCAAAAGCATCAATTTTTCGGTGCTCTGTCTTCTTTATTGTCCAGCTCTTACATCCATACATGACTATAAAAAGACCATGGTCTTGACTATTTTTAATTTTGTCGGCAAAGTGATGTGTTTGCTTTGTAACACACTGTATAGGTTTGTCATACCTTTCTTGCCAAGAAGCTGCTGCTTCTGATTTCATGGCTGTAATCACCATCTGCAGTGATTTTTTTAGAGCCCAAGAAGAGGAAATCTGTCACTGCTTCCCTTTTCTCCCCTCTGTTTGCCATGAAGTGTTGAGACCAGATGCCACGACCTTAGGTTTTTCAATAATTGAGGTTCAAGTCGGCCTTTTCACTCTCCCTCTTAACCCTTATCAAAAGGATCTTTAGTTCTTCCTCTTGGCTTTCTGCCATTAGAATGGTATCATCTGCATCTGAGGTTGTTGATATTTCTCCCAGCAGTCTTGATTCCAGCTTGTCACTCAGTCCGGCCTGGTGTTTCTCTTGATGTACTCTGTGATAAGTTAGATAAACAGGGTGACGGTCAACTGTCCTGTACTCCTTTCTCGATCCTGAGCCAGTCAGTTGTTCATACAGGGTTCTAAAGTCTAACTGTTTCTTCTTGACTTGTATACAGGTTTCTCAGGAGACAGGTAAGATGGTTTGGTATTCCCATCTCTTTTTAAGAGTTTTCCATAGTTTGTTATGATCCACAAGTCAAAGGCTTTAGCATAATCAGTGAAACGAGAGGTAGATGTTTTTCTGGAATTCCCTTGCTTTCTCTATGATCTAGTCATGTTGGCAATTTGATCTCTGGTTCCTCTGCCTTTTCTAAACCCAGACTGAACATCTGAAAGCTCTCAGGTCCCATAATGCTGAAGCCTAGCTTGGAGGATCTTGAGTGCAACCTTGTTAGCTTGGGAGGCGAGCACGGTTGTCCTGTGGTGTGAACGTTCTTTAGTACTGCTCTGTTGGGAATTGGGGTGAGGGTTGACCTTTTCCAGTCCTGAGGCCACTGCTGGGTCTTCCAAATTTGCTGACATACGGAGTGCAGCCAATAGAGTCCTCTCTTAGGATTCTAAATAGCTCTTCTGAAATTCCATCACCTCCTCTAGCTTTATTGACAGCAGTACTTCCCAAGGCCCATTTTGCTTCACACTCCAGAATGTCTGGCTCTGAGTGAGCGAGCGTGCCATTGTGGTTATCTGGGCCATTAAGCTCTTTTTTGTACAGTTCTTCTGTGTATTCTTTCCATCTGTTCTTCATCACTTCCACTTCTGTTGGGCCTTTACCGTTTCTGTCCTTTATTGTGCCCATCTTTGGATGAAACGGTCTTTGGATGAAATCTCCAGTTTTCGTGAAGAGCTCTCTAGCTTCACCCTTTCTGTTTTCCTCTTCGCATTGTTCTTTCAAGAAGGCCGCCTGTCTCTCCTTGCTGTTCCCTGAAGCTCTGCATTTAGTTGGGCGTACGTTTCCCTTTCTCCCTTGCTTNGTGAAGAGCTCTCTAGCTTCACCCTTTCTGTTTTCCTCTTCGCATTGTTCTTTCAAGAAGGCCGCCTGTCTCTGCTTGCTGTTCCCTGAAGCTCTGCATTTAGTTGGGCGTACGTTTCCCTTTCTCCCTTGCTTTTAACTTCTCTTCTTTCCTTGGCTGCTTGTAAAGCCTCCTCAGACAACCATTTTGCCTTCTTGCATTTCTTTTTCTTTGGGATGGTTTTACTCGCTGCCTCTGTACAGTGTTATGGACCTCTGTCCGCAGTTCTTCAGGCAGTCTGTGGACGCGATCAGATTCCTTGACGCTCTCCGTCACCTCCACTGTGTGTTCATTTACGTTTTATTGTTTAGTTGCTTAGTTGGGCCCACCTCTTTGTGACCCCCATGGACTGCAGCCCTCCAGGCTCCTCTGTTCATGGGGACTCTCCAGGCAAGAATACTGGAGTGGCTTACCATGCCCTCCTCCAAGGGATCTTTCCAAGCCAGGGGTTGAACCCAGGTATCCGGCATTACAGGTGGNTTGGGAAGTGGCTGCCTGGGAGACGTGTCCATTATGCAAACGAAACAAGCCAGAAAGCCCTTATGCATCTTTGAGAAACAGCAGTCAAATGCTTCCTCCTGGCAGAGGTGAGATCCAGATGACTCGACTTCATTTAAAAGAAAATTCTCTTGCGCTGGGACTCTTTCCTCACTCTTACTTTTTTTGCCTGGATTTTTTCATTTCCCTGTGGCTCAGATGGTAGACTCTGTAATGCAGGAGACCCAGGTTCAATCCCTGGGTTGACAAGATCCCCTGGAAAAGGAAATGGCAACCCACTCCAGTATCCTTGCTTGGAGAATCCCATGGACAGAGGAGCCTGGCAAGGTACAGTCCATGGGATCGTAAAGAGTCGGACACAACCGAAGGCTGAAGAGGCCCCAGCAGGCCTTCACTCTGATTACTGATCAGTCCTTTTTAAGCTCAGTGTGGTCAGGCCCAGTTTCTGAGGCATTCCCCTCCTACCCCAGAGACGGAAGTTTGGAGACCCTGCGTAGGTGTCCCTGGGCTGATGGCTCATGCCCTGGATTTAGGATGCATCTCGTGTCATGTGGTGTCAGATTGATTTTCACCACTGAATGGATCTCAGACATGCAAGGAAGTATTCTCAGAGCAAGCCACTTGGGGAAGCCATAGGTCCTACTTTCAAAAAATTAAACCTACTTTTTCTTGTTAACAAATCAATGACATTATTTCTTAAAAGCAAGATGGGATTATTATAGATGTAACAGAGGCACAAATAAACAATGAGGAGAGACTTCCCTGGCGGTCCAGTGGCTAAGCCTCCATGCTTCCAATGCAGGGGGCCCAGGTTTGATCCCTCGTTAAGGAGCTAGATCCCACATGTCATAATTAAAAGACCCTGCATTCTGCAGTTAAGACCTGGAGCAGCCAAAATAAATAAATAAGCAACTAAATAAATAAACTTAAAAAAATAAAGAAACGGAGGAAGATGGTAGGTAAGAAAATTGGTAAAGTTAAAAACAATAAGAAGAGAATCACCCATGCACAATTGCCCTTGATATTTTTCTATGCACATCTGTGTTTAAATTAAGAAAGATTTCAGGCACCACCCAGAATGTGTGGATAATACAATGAGCACCTGCATACCTGCCATCCAGTTTAAGACATACCATGTCATATTATTAATGCACCGTGCAAAGCCCCATGGAGGCTCCCCCCGACACCCTTCCCCTTCCAGGGGTAACTACTATCTTGAATTCAAAGCTTATTATACTCATGCATGGCCTCTTGCCTTCATTCATAGGTATGTATTTCTGAATAATATTCAGCAATTTTCCACTTACCTGTCCATGGGCACTTGGATTGCTTCTAATCTTTCGCTGTTACAAGTAACCTTTTCCCATTACAAGTGGCACTGTAGTGGAATTCTTGTACGACTTTCAGGGCACATGTGTTGAAGTTTCTCTCTGGCAGTTTCTCAGAGAATCACCCGGGGAACTTTTAAAGATGTACCCCTACTAGGACTGGACCCCTCTGTGGTCCAGTGGCTAAGACTCTGCACTCCCAGTGGAGGGGGCCTGGGTTCGATCCCTAGTCAGGGCACTAGATCCCACATGCTGCAACTAAGATCTGGCACAGCCAGGTAAATAAATAAACAGCACCCCTACCTTGGCCTGCTCCAGATCAATCAGTTCCATTCAGCTGCTCAGTCGTGTCTGACTCTTTGCAGCCCCATGGACTGCTGCAGCATGCCAGGCCTCCCTGTCCATCACCAGCTCCTGGACTTTACTCAAACTCATGTCCATTGAGTCGGTGATGCCATCCAACCATCTCATCCTCTGTTGACCCCTTCTCCTCCCGCCTTCAATCTTTCCCAGCATCAGGGTCTTTTCAAATGAGTCAGCTTTTCGCATCAGATGGCCAAAGTATTGGAGTTTCAGCTTCAGCATCAGTCCTTCCAATGAATATTCAGGACTGATTTCCTTTAGGATGGACTGGTTGGATCTCCTGGCAGTCCAAGGGACCCTCAAGAGTCTTCTCCAGTACCACAGTTCAAAAGCATCAATTCTTTGGCGCTCAGCCTTCTTCACAGTCCAACTCTCACATCCATAAATGACTACTGGAAAAACCATAGTGTTGACTAGATGGACCTTTGTTGGCAAAGTAATGTCTCTGCTTTTTCATATGCAGACCAATAAAGTCCTCCAAAACTCCCCTTAATTCTTAACATATTTTTTATTATTATCTAGGATTCAATATTTGCTTACTTAAAAAATACAATAAAATTACAGATCTTTAAGCCTACCACTGATGATTTTGACTAATGTATTTTCTAGTGTAATGCAAGCTCCTTGAGAGATAGAAAAGACTACTGGAATTCCCTCTCAAGCTGCCAATCCCTGCACCTACCTCTATCCCCCACCAGAAGCAACCACGCAAACTCTCTGTATCTTAACTAGTTCAGTTGAGTCACTCAACCATGTCCGACTCTTTGTGACCCCATGGGCTATAGCATGCCAGGCTTCCCTGTCCATCATCCACTCTCAGAGCTTGCTCAAACACATGTCCATCGAGTCAGTGATGCCATTCAACCATCTCATCAGTCATCTCAACTAGAAGAGGAAATAATTGTAGCTGTCACATTATCTCATCATTAGTAGTGGCAACTACCATTCGTTAAGCACTTACTGTGTGCTGAGTAGTATATATGTATTATTTTAATGGAGTTTTGTAATGATGCCATGAATTAGATATCCTTAAACCCACTTTATAGAAGGAGAAACTGAGACTCAGAGATGTTAGGGCACTAGCCTGAGGTCACACAGCAAGCATGTGGCAGAGTCGAGGGTTGCAAGCAGTCTTCCTGACTCAGAAGTTACAGTTTCAACCACTAGTGAAAAGTGAAAGTGAAAGTGGCACAGTCGTGCCCGGCTCTTTGGGACCCCGCAGACTGCAGCCCGCCAACTCCGCTGTCCATGGGATTCCCCAAGCAAGAAGGCTGGAGGGGTGGCCCTTCCCTTCTCCAGGGGATCTTCCCAACCCACGGATTGAACCCAGGTATCCTGCACTGCAGGCGGACTCTTCACCATCTGAACCACCAGGGAGGCCCTTTAACCACTAGGAGACCCTACAGTTTCAGAGCCAACAGGTTACACTTGAACTCCTCAATTTTATGGTGGAAGCTGAGGCTGATAGGAAAGACGGGGCCCTGACACAAATCCAAGTCTCTAGATTCCTTATCCATCAACACAACACTTTCTCAGGTAAAAGTACTTTGGGAAAAGGAGTGAGGAGGAAGGACGGAAAACTCTTTAAAAGCCATCTATTATTTTAAACGCAATTTCTGGCTATCTGAGGGGCATCTGGATCTGTTCTATCTCAGTTATCCATTGCTCTGTAACAGATAGCCCCCACCCTTAGCAGCTTAAGACAAGGGAAGTCACACACTGTCACTTCTGCCAAGCTCTATTGGTCACAACACAGACCAAACTTGGTAAAAAGTATGGGAGGGGATTACCTAAGTTTAATGGAGAAGTGGAAATCACTGGGGACCATCTTGGAAGCTGCTGACCCTACACCCACGGCCCCTGCCCCTCCAAGGTCCTGAGAGGTCTGCCCAACAGCCCGACAGCTTGGACTGCAGGTTCCCCGGGCAGCGAGTCTTTGCAGGTGTGAGTCTCTCCACCTGTGAGAACAGTGGGCTCCCGGTTACCAACTGCTATTCCTCCAGTTGCTTAATGAAAGCTTCCTAGCCATGTTACTCATTGGCCCCAGGAGCTGCCTTGCCTACGCCTGCCTGAAAATATGGTCATGTTAATGTGGAGACCGGCTCTGATACTTGAGACCTTGCTTTAGATCACAGCTTCTAAAAGGTGTGGCTGACACCCTCTCCTCTTCCCACACGGTGCTGGCGACTCAGGGTGGCCACCAACCAGCCTGGAGTGTGGACCCTGAGGTGCCTCCGTCCGCGTCCTCAGATTTCCCTGCCTCTCCTGACTCCAGGTTGCCCTTCCTGCCACGTCCATCAGCTAGGCATCTGGTGCCTGGGAGATGCTGGGTAGAAGGCTGCAGACCACCTGGGTCCAGAGAGCAGGCCTTTTGGGCACATCCGAAAAGCTCTCGGTGAAAGCTTCCTGTTGCCATAGTAACGTGTTGACATGGAAATTAACATGGGTCCCTTCCTAGCCAAGAAAGCCAAGCTTTTAAGAACCATTCCTCTCTTTCAAATAGATAAGAATTCCTAGGAGGCCTCTGGAAGGACATCAAAGTGTCTTTTTCAGGTGTTGAGGAAATGCTCGTTAAAAATTACTGTGAAATGAGTGCAGCCCTAATCAGGGAGATGGTGGAGGGTTTGGAGCTCTTAGAGGAATTAGAGGCATTGGTTTAGAGCCAAGGCAACTGGAAAAAAAAAAAAAAAGCTTTCTGAAATATAATTTGCACAGCACAGTCCACCCATTTAAAGGTATGCGATTCCATGGTTTTTAATACACTTAGAATTGTAAAGCCATCCCCACAACACAGAGACCTGGGTTCAATCCCTGGGTCGGGAAGATCCCCTGGAGGTAGGGCACGGCAACCCACTCCAGTACTCTTGCCTGGAGAATCCCCTAGACCGAGGAGCCTGGCAGGTTATAGTCCATCGTGTTGCAAAGAGTCAAAGGTGGCTGAGCACAGAATTGTAAAGCCATCCCCACCTTCAATTTTAGGACTTTTTATCACTCCCCCTGAAAAGAAACCCCCATCCCTTTCAGCAGTCACTCTCATTTCCCCTGCACTGTCCTTCCTCAGCCCCCGGTGATCTATTTTCTGTCTGTGTAAGTTTCTCTATTCTGGACAATTCCTAGAAATGGAATCATACAATATGTGGTCTTTTGTGACTGGCTCCTTTCAGCGTTTTTATTCTTCTTTGCTTCCTTAAGCTTCTCCGTGGTTTCTCTGACAAAGCCGTCTCCATTCTCTTTAAGAACAATTCCCTATGTCTGGAGGCACAGCTGCCAAATTAGCCACCGGGGTTGGAGGTGGATGGAAGGAGGCAGGCTCTTCCGAGGCCGCCAGCCCTGGCCCTCATGTTCGTTCACGAGCTTTCTCTTCGAGAGATACAAGCCACGCGTGAAGGGACTTCTGGTCGCTGGCAGCAGGGAGCTGAGTGTCAGAATGACACAGGCCACAGATGGATGGCCTTGGCCCAGCCTGGTGGATAAAACACTGACTCTGAACACTGACCTGGGGTCAAATCTGAACTCCACCATGTCCCAGCTATGCAACTCAGGTGACTGACTCCACCTGCCCGAGCCTCAGTTTCTCTAGCTGTAAAGTGGGGCTAACAATACCACCTATATCAAGATTACATGTGAAAAGAATTGGCTTCTAGGTGGCTCAGTGGTGAAGAATCCGTGTGCCTGTGCAGGAGATGCCGGAAACTCGGGTTCGATCCCTGGGTTGGGAAGATCCCCTGGAGGAGGAACTGCAACGCACTCCAGTATTCTTGCTTGGAGAATTCCATGGACAAGGAGCCTGGTGGGCCACAGTCCATGGGGTTGCAAA
>SJYW01023786.1:647978-665331 GCA_006410735.1 Raphicerus campestris | reverse complement strand
TGGACGTCTTATTCTCTCGGTTCTGGGATCCGGATTCTGGGCATAACACACTATAAGTTCAACGTTGGGGATCTGAATGTGGCAGAACCCAGCCACCTCCCCAGGGATCCCCGTGGGTCTAGAGCTTCCTTTCTGTTGGGGAGCAAGTCTCTCTATCCCTGTGAGAGTTCAGAACTGAATATTTCACAGAGGGCTGAGGACTTCGCCTTTCTCTTGGACTGCCCTCCGCCCCCCCCCCGCCCCAGCCTCTTTCAATCAAAAAAGTTCAAAATTGATGCTCTATTCTGGTCTGAGGCGTTTGTTTTATTGGACATCAGAGGACCATCCACAGCACTGGAGCAGGGCTCCCTCCTTTGGCGGAAGGCCTCTCAAATCTTTTACCAGAATTTCTCCAAACTTCGTGGGAGGAATTTTTAACCCCCTCAGGAAGCAGTGTCCTAGAGCAGCGTTGTTTAACTCCTTCATTGAGATCTTCCTATCTGACAGCAAACAGAGAGTGGAAATCTCCATCTTAACTCACAAATATTAAAATCAAACCTCCAAGACATGCCCCAAAGTGTCAGGCATTAAGTTGTTGTTAGCAGTACAGATTCTGGAGTCAGGGAGACCTGGACTCAAATTCAGCTTGTGTTCTCTCTTCTCCATGTGAGCTGAGGCAAGTGACTCCAAGTCTCACTGTCTCCATCTGCAAAATGGAGATGACCTTCCTTACTTTTACCGTCAAGTATGGTGGCTCAGAGGTTAAAGTGTCTGCCTCCAATGCGGGAGACCCGGGTTCAGTCCCTGGGTTGGGAAGATCCCCTTGAGAAGGAAATGGCAATCCACTCCAGTATTCTTGCCTGGAGAATCCCATGACAGAGAAGCCTAGTAGGTTACAGTCCACGGGGTCGCAAAGAGTCGGACACGACTGAGTGACTTCACCTCCCCTCCCCTTGGGATTTGTAGTAGGCTGGACACTTTAAGATCCGACCCCCTTCCTCTGTGACTCACATCCCCCACCCTCCGGGAACCAGTTCCCAGCAGTGGTTGTGTCACCAATGGAGTCAACAGCCCTGGGTTCAAATCCCAGCTCTACTACTTGTGAACTGAGTTGCATTAAGCAACTGACTTGGCCTCAGGGACTTCCCTTTTGGCTGCTCCAGTCAGTGGGGACAGAGCCCACTGTCCTTTTGTGGGTGTCGGTCTGTTTCTAGTTCAGGGAAGCTACTGACCCAGAGCACAGAGGGAAGCGTCCAGGCCACCGTCACAAAGGGGGCACAGCAAGGTGAGGGACCCAACAGGTCTGACCCTGGCCCTTTGTGTTCCTGTTTATATCTGCTAACTGGCCCCGTTTCCACCAGCTCCCCGCCCCTGGCATGGGGCGGAGCACTTAGCAGAGGTTGAGAGAGCTTGTGGACGTGAACAAGAAATAGCGGAAGCAGGACGAACCATGGAGTGTTTAGGAAACACAGTCAGGATGGTGGTTATTTCTCGTTTCTTTCTTTTGAGCAAAGGCCATGAACATTATTACCTCCCCCTGAATCTCACTTTGGATGGTGCAAGCAGTGACGTCCTTGTAAGAAACCCTCCCCAAAGGAGAGCCTTCTCGGCCAGCTAATTATGGGGGACAGCGGATGGAGTGGAAAGCGGTGAGGCTCTGGGCTGGACAGATGTGTGTATTCAAGTGCAGGGTCCTCCACGTCCTCGCTGGACGACCTTGAGCAGGACACTGACCCTGTCGCTGAGCTGGTATCATGGAGCTTGTGAACCCCACCCCCTGCCTGGCATAAGGGGATGTAATCACCTGCTTTTAAAGATATCATCCTCTCTCCCTTCCTTGGAACACCAAGTATAAACTCTCTAATCAGCTAGGACCAGGGTAGCAAATCTGGAAGCTATACAAGAACCAATAATGAGAAATACTACCTGGGAGTGAGACGCTAGGGAGAGGTGGGGAGTGTGGAGAAAGTGAGAACAGTAGTCCAAAGTGGCGGCGGTTCTCAGCTCTAGCCTTCTCCTTCCCTGACCAGGGACTGAACCCCAGACCCCTTGCATTGGGAGTATTAGCCACTAGGGAAATCCCATCTCACGTATGTTGATTATGCTGGGTGCAGCCCAAAAGTTGACACATTTTCCCAGTTTCTCCAAAGAAACATCAGGCCTAGATTTTAAAGCAAAATGTCCTTATTTGTTTTAAACAATTGGCCTGTTTGCCCACTGGCTACAGAGGGCTGCCAGATTGTAATCCCCGTTGAAGGCTTTAAAAACGTATGTGGAGATAGTGGCAGAGAACACAGAATTACTGGTAACACTGCTGCTACTGCCGATAAGTCGCTTCAGTTGTGTCCGACTCTGTGTGACGGCATAGAGGGCGCCCACCAGGCTTCCCCGTCCCTGGGATTCTCCAGGCAAGAACACTGGAGTGGGTTGCCATTTCCTTCTCCAATGCATGGAAGTGAAGAGTGAAAGTGAAGTCATTCAGTCGTGTCCGACTCTTAGCGACCCCATGGCCTGCAGCCCACCAGGCTCCTCTGTCCATGGGATTTTCCAGGCAAGAGTACTGGCGTGGTGTGCCATTGAAGACCTTTTTAGCAAATGGAGGCATTACTGTCTATGGACACCAGGGGGCAGTACCTCACTTGTCATCGCTTCTTCCATTCAATCCCCGGTCAGGAGATACCACTCAATTTTCTGTCTGCATTCAGCTGTGCACAAAATATGGTCCCTGAAGCGGTATTGAAAAGTGGGCTTTCTCCATCTTAAGCACTCTGTATTTGGTGGAAATTGCCTCCCCGTGGTCCACGGAGCGGTTTTCTAAACGCCTACCTTGACTCTTGACAAAGAACTTGGGAAGTGGCTGCCTGGGAGACGTGTCCATTATGCAAACGAAACAAGCCAGAAAGCCCTTATGCATCTTTGAGAAACAGCAGTCAAATGCTTCCTCCTGGCAGAGGTGAGATCCAGATGACTCGACTTCATTTAAAAGAAAATTCTCTTGCGCTGGGACTCTTTCCTCACTCTTACTCTTTTTGCCTGGATTTTTTCATTTCCCTGTGGCTCAGATGGTAGACTCTGTAATGCAGGAGACCCAGGTTCCATCCCTGGGTCGACAAGATCCCCTGGAAAAGGAAATGGCAACCCACTCCAGTATCCTTGCTTGGAGAATCCCATGGACAGAGGATCCTGGCAAGCTACAGTCCATGGGGTCGTAAAGAGTCGGACACAACCGAAGGCTGAAGAGGCCCCAGCAGGCCTTCACTCTGATTACTGATCAGTCCTTTATAAGCTCAGTGTGGTCAGGCCCAGTTTCTGAGGCATTCCCCTCCTACCCCAGAGACGGAAGTTTGGAGACCCTGCGTAGGTGTCCCTGGGCTGATGGCTCATGCCCTGGATNATGCCAAACAGTGGGTTGCCTGACATGTCATGTTTCAGCTGGGTGTTCGGGGCTCCTGTAGACACCGCTGCCCTGTGCCAACGGCACTCTGCTCTTTCCTGTGTGCCTGTCACTCTCTAGCTCCTGACCCTGCTGTATTCTTCTGAGCACCCAGCCCTGCCTGGGACTCTAATACCTATTTGTTAGTTCAACACGCGTTGATCATCTCCCTCAACTAGAGCAGGGACCTTGTCTGTCTTGCTCTGTGCTGTACCCCAGTGTCTAGAACAGGGTCTGGCACATACCAGGTAACTAACAAACATTTTGAACCGTGGTGCTGGAGAAGACTCTTGAAAGTCCCTTGGAGAGCAAGGAGATCAAACCAGTCAATCCTCAAGGAAATCAACTCTGAATATTCATTGGAAGGACTGGTGCTGAAGCTGAAGCTCAAATACTTTGGCCACCTGATGCANGGTGCTGGAGAAGACTCTTGAAAGTCCCTTGGAGAGCAAGGAGATCAAACCAGTCAGTCCTCAAGGAAATCAACTCTGAATATTCATTGGAAGGACTGGTGCTGAAGCTGAAGCTCAAATACTTTGGCCACCTGATGCAAAGAGCTGACTCACTGGAAAGACCCTGATGCTGGGAAAGATTGAGGGCAGGAGGAGAAGGGGACGACAGAGGATGAGATGGTTGGATGGCATCACTGACTCAATGGACGTGAGTGTGAGGAAGCTCAGGGAGATAGGGAAGCCTGGTGTGCTGCAATTCACGGGGTTGCAAAGAACTGGACACGACTTAGTGACCAAACAACAATGAGGACATTTGCAGGATGAAGAAATGAATGAATGAACAAGTGAATGGGTGAATTTTACTTCTCTTTGGTAAGCCCCAAGCAGAGGCTCTGGCTATCAACCAAACATACCACAGATGAGTGCGTTTTTGTTTTGTTTAACCTTCGTCCTGGTACCCAAGAGCCACTCATAAGGACAAGCTACTTTTCCTGGGTTTAGGCAGAGAATGTGGCTGGGAACTTAGCCTTTTGATCCAGCACACCTAGGTCTGAATCCCAGCTCTGCCACACTAGCTGTGTGCCCAGGGGGTAAGGTACTAAACCTCTCCAAGTTGCATTTCTTCATCTTTGAATGGGGGAATGATAATAGTTTCTAACTCATCAGGTTATTGCGCAAACTCAGTGAGCCAATGAATGTCAGTTTCTTAGTCCTGTAACTGGCATAGGGTACTTGCTCAACAAATGGGAGTTTTTGTCATAGATCCGCTAAGAGATACCACCCTGCACTGGTGAACAGCACTGATTCATTTGTTCATCAGTCCATGAACTGATTAGTTAATTCATCAACATGTTTTGAGTGTTTGTGTATGTTAGGATCCAAGGATGTAAATGAGGGAGCAAGATGGTTTGCCTCCCCCAAGGAGAACAAGCATCATAGGAGAGAACTCAGAGATGACTGAAGGCACGGCTGTCTCCGTAACTCTGGGGCCTCCAACACAGGTCTCGGAGGTAGGACCCAAAGCGATGCTCAGGGATTTAGAGAAATCTTGGAGGGGGAAGACATGGGTCCAGTTCTGGTTGCAACTTGCTGTTTAAACTTGGCACATGGGGACTTCCCTGGCGGTCCAGCAGTTAAGGCTTCATGCGGATGCTCCTGATGCAGGGGGCACAGGGTTCGATCCCTGGTTAGGGGAGCCCATGCGCTGCCTCATGCAGCCAAAAGAAAAAAAACATGTTTTTCTTAAACTTGGGAAATTTACATTACCTTGCCTAGTCCATTTTCTCACCCCAAAAATGTGGGTATGGCACTAGATCAGCTGGCTTCAAGCCTGAGGTACATCAGAATTGTTTTTTTGGGGAGGATGTTAAAATACCCAATACAGGGCTCTGCTCTGCAGAAAGTGATTCAGATATTGAAAGGACTGAGGCTCCAGGTACAGCCTGATGCAGCCCTCAGGACACACTCTGAGGACCTGTGAAAGCAACAATAAAGTTTCCTCCCTGTGGTTTGGCATTCTTAAACACAGCATACTGTCCCCCTTGAGGATAAGGTGTAGGCACTGGCCTGATTTTTCCTCCTCCCTCTCAACGTAACCTTTAGCTCCCCAGGGAGCTTTCCATGGTCCTGAAGTCAGTCCTGGACTAACTTTCTTGCTTTCTTGTAGAAATTTCCCCAGTTGGCATCCTCTGGGTAGCTGTTCCTTTACGAAAGGAGACTGATTCCACGTGAAGGTCTCCTCCGCCTGTCCTGAAGTTGTTCCAGTTCTTTCTCTGCGTTGGCGAGAGAAGAAAACAGTGTTCTTGTTTCCACGCCAAGTTGCCAGGGCGCTGGTTTCCATGACAGCAGAAGGGGGAACTGAAAGCCTGGCTCTCACCTACAGAGGAATTAAAAGCCACCCTCTTGGAGAACAAATGATGATTCCAGGAGGATGCTGGAGACTGGAGAGAGTAGATTTTTCATTCATTCACCCACATAGTATGGGGCTCCAGGGAGGAGATGGCATGGAGAGCTTGGAGGGAGGGGAGGTTTTCTAGGGACTTTCACAAGGAGGCTACATAATAATGTGAATGGCAATCACAGGGACCTCCCTGGTGGCCCAGTGATTGGTACTCTGTGCTCCCACTGCAGGGGNCGACTTAGTGACCAAACAACAATGAGGACATTTGCAGGATGAAGAAATGAATGAATGAACAAGTGAATGGGTGAATTTTACTTCTCTTTGGTAAGCCCCAAGCAGAGGCTCTGGCTATCAACCAAACATACCACAGATGAGTGCGTTTTTGTTTTGTTTAACCTTCGTCCTGGTACCCAAGAGCCACTCATAAGGACAAGCTACTTTTCCTGGGTTTAGGCAGAGAATGTGGCTGGGAACTTAGCCTTTTGATCCAGCACACCTAGGTCTGAATCCCAGCTCTGCCACACTAGCTGTGTGCCCAAGGGGTAAGGTACTAAACCTCTCCAAGTTGCATTTCTTCATCTTTGAATGGGGGAATGATAATAGTTTCTAACTCATCAGGTTATTGCGCAAACTCAGTGAGCCAATGAATGTCAGTTTCTTAGTCCTGTAACTGGCATAGGGTACTTGCTCAACAAATGGGAGTTTTTGTCATAGATCCGCTAAGAGATACCACCCTGCACTGGTGAACAGCACTGATTCATTTGTTCATCAGTCCATGAACTGATTAGTTAATTCATCAACATGTTTTGAGTGTTTGTGTATGTTAGGATCCAAGGATGTAAATGAGGGAGCAAGATGGTTTGCCTCCCCCAAGGAGAACAAGCATCATAGGAGAGAACTCAGAGATGACTGAAGGCACGGCTGTCTCCGTAACTCTGGGGCCTCCAACACAGGTCTCGGAGGTAGGACCCAAAGCGATGCTCAGGGATTTAGAGAAATCTTGGAGGGGGAAGACATGGGTCCAGTTCTGGTTGCAACTTGCTGTTTAAACTTGGCACATGGGGACTTCCCTGGCGGTCCAGCAGTTAAGGCTTCATGCGGATGCTCCTGATGCAGGGGGCACAGGGTTCGATCCCTGGTTAGGGGAGCCCATGCGCTGCCTCATGCAGCCAAAAGAAAAAAAACATGTTTTTCTTAAACTTGGGAAATTTACATTACCTTGCCTAGTCCATTTTCTCACCCCAAAAATGTGGGTATGGCACTAGATCAGCTGGCTTCAAGCCTGAGGTACATCAGAATTGTTTTTTTGGGGAGGATGTTAAAATACCCAATACAGGGCTCTGCTCTGCAGAAAGTGATTCAGATATTGAAAGGACTGAGGCTCCAGGTACAGCCTGATGCAGCCCTCAGGACACACTCTGAGGACCTGTGAAAGCAACAATAAAGTTTCCTCCCTGTGGTTTGGCATTCTTAAACACAGCATACTGTCCCCCTTGAGGATAAGGTGTAGGCACTGGCCTGATTTTTCCTCCTCCCTCTCAACGTAATCTTTAGCTCCCCAGGGAGCTTTCCATGGTCCTGAAGTCAGTCCTGGACTAACTTTCTTGCTTTCTTGTAGAAATTTCCCCAGTTGGCATCCTCTGGGTAGCTGTTCCTTTACGAAAGGAGACTGATTCCACGTGAAGGTCTCCTCCGCCTGTCCTGAAGTTGTTCCAGTTCTTTCTCTGCGTTGGCGAGAGAAGAAAACAGTGTTCTTGTTTCCACGCCAAGTTGCCAGGGCGCTGGTTTCCATGACAGCAGAAGGGGGAACTGAAAGCCTGGCTCTCACCTACAGAGGAATTAAAAGCCACCCTCTTGGAGAACAAATGATGATTCCAGGAGGATGCTGGAGACTGGAGAGAGTAGATTTTTCATTCATTCACCCACATAGTATGGGGCTCCAGGGAGGAGATGGCATGGAGAGCTTGGAGGGAGGGGAGGTTTTCTAGGGACTTTCACAAGGAGGCTACATAATAATGTGAATGGCAATCACAGGGACCTCCCTGGTGGCCCAGTGATTGGTACTCTGTGCTCCCACTGCAGGGGGCACAGGTTCGATCCCTGGCTGGGGAACTAAAATCCAGTATGTTGCACGGTGAAGCCCCCCCCCACCCCCCCGCCACCAAAGGCAATAGGACTGATAACATTTCACATGTCCATCATGGTTTAAAACTTGTGGCAGCCACTTTAGACCCTCAATATGTACAACCCATGGGTTTTACTCAGGAGGAAATGGGGATCTCATGTGGAGAAGTGACTCATATACGACCTTCATGCTATCTCTCTGCAGTGCATGGGATTTCTCATCACTTAACTGAACTTCTCCTGCGGTGTCCAAGCACTGACTCTCCTCTCCCTCATCCAGACCTACCAGTCCCCTGTCTTACTCACTCCCATCACTGTCGATGACACGTCTAAGAAGCCAATCTTAGCCTGAGAACAATAATGAATCAAAAAGCTATTGCCTCAGGTCAAGTTTATTCCTGGAGGCAGTATCCTAATTTAAAGTAACAATGCCAATGGCAGGACTGACACTTTGCCAGATGATGGAGGAAAAGAATTTTTGCATATAGGTGCGTTTCCCCACTCTTTACACGAAGGGTTGCTCTTATTCACACTCCCTTAGAGAACTGTTCTATATATCCTCAGGACAACCCTATGAGGTACTATTATTATCCACATTTTGAAGATGAGGAATGCAAGGTCCAGAGAGGCTGTCAAAGCTCACACTGCTAGGAAATGCCAGAGCTGGGATTTGAGCCCATGTCTGCCGCGCACGACTGAGTGATGAGCACGCATGCATGCACTAACACTCCAGTTGTGTTAGTGCACACACTCCACGTGTGTGTCCAGGTCGACTGGACAAGAAGCCAGGATAAACTCTCCAAGAAACTCAGCTTGCTTGAAGCCTAAAGGTCCTTCTAGGACTCTGCTGTGATTAATTTCAAAGTGGTTTCCATAGTCAGGAGGATTTGGGATCACAGAAAGGTGTCTGAGAAGAAGGGGTTTGGGTTGGGTTCCTTTTGGAACAGTGACCCAGCACAGGCTGACATGAAGTTGGCTCAGTCCAGAGGTAGCAAATATAGAAGCCTCACAGTTACAGCAAAAGCAAAACCAAAAAACCCTCTGGAGTCAGGCTTTGCCATTCTTGGAGGGCCGGACAGCATCTTTAGACTTATTGCCTTAGACTCCAGAGGTTGGGTGGCAATGTCAAGATGAGCATTTATGTTTGCAGAGACTCCAAGGTTGTGATCTGGGGAATAATTAGGATCATGCCATCAGAAGAGGTCAGGATCTTCAAGTTTCAGAGATGAACAGGACCTCAAAATGTTTCTGTGTCTATCAGCAGGGATATATAAGATGATTTAGGTGTTGTATTAGTCAGGATAAGCTCATTAAGGCTACAATGACAAACAAACCCAGAAAGGGCTGGGGCTTAATGCGACAAAGGTTTACCTTTTCTCCCCAAATTCTGACGAGGGTCTGGTGGCCCTCCAGGGTGGTGGTCTTCCGTGTAATGGTTCAGGGACTCGGGCTGCTTTGATTTTTGTAATGCTGCCGTTTCACTGTGTAGCTTCCAGGTCATTCAAGCAGGGAAAAGAGAATCAAGGGGCTGTAAGGCTGTAAAAAAGGACAATAGACACAGGATCTAAACATCTTTGCTCTAAACAAGAGCCAACTAGCAGGAAGGAAGGAGAAGGGTATTCACCAGCTAGGGGCTTGGGACCACTCAGCTCCTTTTCTTGGCATGTCACAACACAGGTTCTCATCTATCCCCAAATATAATCAGAAACCACTTTCAAGATTTGTGCTAAAGTTAGCAGAGGAGAAGGAAGGAAAGATGAGGCTTCACAATGTTCCTTAGAGGAGGGGAATGTGGGCCTTGTAGCAAATTCCCAGCAGGCTACTATTTGAAAGGGACACAAGGACTTCCCTGGCTGCACATTGGTTAAGACTTTGCACTTTCAATGCAGGGGGCACAGGTTCAAGCCCTGGTTGGGGAAACTAAGATTCCACATGTCCTCATGGCACGGCCAGAAAATTTTTTTTAACAGTTAAGGGATACTGATATATATTTGAAAGATGGAGCACAGACAGAAACTCAAACGCGTGCATACACAGAGATACACAAACACACTGAGGCCAACACAGAAAGACACACAAATCACACACGTATTCAAGCACACACAGGCACACTCACACCCACAATGATACATGACACTCGGCTTCCTCTCTGTGTGATGAATCGTCCCAAGGCCAGGAGGAGAGGCTGAAAGGGCCTGGAGGTCCTGTAGGGGGCAGTGAACTAGGTCTGGAGCATGTAAATCTGGGGTTGGCAGAAGAATGAGCTAAGCCACCCCCGTCTCTCTCTTGCGGGCAGCCCATAAATCTCTCCTGGCCCCTGTCCTGCCCTTCCGGCAACAATCCTCACTGCCAAGTCTCCCAGGTTTACTAGACTGAGGTCCTGGAGTGCTTTGTTTGTGCCCCTGCCTGGCAGAGCCTGCCTGACAGGGGTGAATTTACCATCCCTGGAGCCCGCAGAATCAATGCTGCCTTCTTGCTGGAGGGGTAGAGTGGAGTTTGCAGGAATGAACCACACCTGGAAGGACCTGGGTCCCTGCTCCTGGTGGAGGAAAGGGAAGAGGTTCCTGACACAGGAAAGCAGGACCCCAGCTCACTATGACATGGCCACCTGTGGACCCCAGGACCCAAGGCTCTGGGGTCAAGGTAATTAAGGCAGAAACCAGCTAGGTGTCTTGGAGATGTCACTCAGCCCATGGCCTCCCCAGTGCCAGGACATACCCCGTGTAGGGAGTGAAAGTACTGATTCTTTACTCAGCCTGCCTGGTTCTGAATCTCAACTCACCCACTGAGTAGCTCTGTGACCTGGGACTAGTTAGGAAGTACCTGAAGCCTCAGTTTCCCCATCTGTAAAATGGGGATGAAATGGTCCATCTCTTACAGTGCAGTCATGGAGATGTGGCATGTTTAAAGCATTTCAGTACAGGATCAGACCCTGGGAGATAGAAGCCTATAAGCGCTGGCTGTTCTTCTCATTAATGCCATGTAATGTGAATCAAGGAAGAGCCACAAACCCAACTCAGAAAGAGGCATTCACAGTGATGCTAGAAGCTTCCAAGAGACAGTGCTGCTGAGTCTCCATCCATCTCATTAGGATTGTACCCAATATGCCAGGACCAGACTCACTGGGGGGCCAAGCCAAGTGACAAATGACCCCCACTAGGGCGCAGTCGATGGAGGGCTGGGACCAGCTTCAGGGCCTACTGGCCCATTTGGTTAACTGACTCTGACTTGGGTGTTTGGTGACAGGCATATCCATCCTAAAGGAAATCACCCCTGAATAGCCATTGGAAGAACTGATGCTGAAGCTCCAATACTTAGGCCACCTGATGCAAGGAGCCGACTCACTGGAAAAGAACTTGATGCTGGGAAAGACTGAGGGCAGGAGGAGAAGGGGGGCACAGAGGATGAGATGGTTGGATGGCATCACTGACTCAATGGACATGAGTCTGAGCAAACTCCAGGAGGTAGTGAAGGATAGAAAAGCCTGGCGTGCTGCAGTCCACGGGGTCACAAAGTCGGACATGACTGAGCGACTGAACGCAACAACAACAATGGATGCTGCCGTGTGGATCCCACAGGGGCTGCCTTTCTCTTCCTCTCTCCAGGGCCCAGTCTTTCCGTTCGTTCTTCTCAGGTCTTTACGGAGCACCTACTATGTACTGGGTGCTTGGACAAAATAGGCCTGCTCCTTAACCCAGCAGTATGTGAACAGTGCACTGGGAAGACAGACTGTCAATGAATAGACTGGTAAACAAGGTAATTTTAAGTGGTAAAGAGTTTTTTGAGAGTGTCACCCAGCTGATAAGATAGGAGGGATTTTATGTGAATCCAGGAGGACCTCTTGGAGGAGGTGATATCTGAGTTGCGACCTGAAGGGGAGACAGAGCACCTGGGCAGACACCTGGGGAGGGGGTGGTGGTGCGGAGGAGAGGCTGGGAATTCCAGGGAGAGAGAAGAGCAAGCAAAGGCCCTGGGGTGGGGTGGGGAGAGCTGGGGGTTTCCCACAGCAGGAAGCAGCACAGGGTGAGCGAGGCAGGTACTGGAGGGGAGAGGTCTGGAGGGCAGGCAGATAGATCAAGTCTTGTCCTGCAGACCAGGGTGAGAAATGAGGGTTTTATTTGAAGTGTGAGCAGAAGTCATTCGCTGGAGGCTCCAAGCTGGGGAGAGACACGTGGTCCCATTTATATTTTAAACAGAGGACTCTGGCTGCCGAGCAAAAAGGAATGGCTGCCTGGGGGAGACGCCAGGCTGGAAGCTGGGAGAGAGGGAGGCGGCGGCTGCGGAAACCGCGATGCCTGGGCCCCAGGTAGCCTCAGCGGAAAGGGAGAGCTGGGTTCCCCGCACCTTTTGAAGGAACAGCCGACAGCACTTGCTGACAGGTTGACTGGATGGGGCATAAGGGTGATAGATTTGAACCTGTCTGTCTTCATTTAGGCCCAGTTCTGTTTTAATATCAGCCTTTCTATCATGGTTAATATTGCTGTGCCTCAGACTCCCCGGAGGGCGGGAGGAATGGACTGCAGTGGAGACTGTGACGTCAGAGGTCTGGGAGGTCGCCCTGTCTCTGCTGCTGACTTGTTAAGGGATGCTGGCTGAATCATGACCCTGCCTCGCCTTGGTTCCTGGGTCTCCCTTGTGAGATATGCACGACCATCATGTCTGGCGGAGGGAGGCCTCGAGGATAACTTGAGTTTAGGTGATGTGAACTTTGGGAGCTTGGGAAGCAGCGGGGCAGGATGGTGGCAGCAAGCCCGCGTCCCTTTGCTGGCCAGTCCCTTCCCTTCCTCCCTGCTCTCGTTGCGGTTCTGAAGGCCCTTTCCTCCCCTGTTTGATGCCACCAAAGTGGACTGACATGTGGGACAGATGAGGACACGGGGCAGAGAGAGGGGATGGCTGTGAGGGCTGTCCTGGGCAGAAGGGCCTGGGAGGGAGCGGCCTCCAGCATGACAACCAGGGAGGAGAGGGCCACGGCTGAGTGCTGAACAGCCCTCGTTGAGGTTGGGGTGGGAGGAGACTGAGTTTCTGACCCACCTTTTNTCTGTTTGTGACCACAGGGACTGTAGCCACCAGGCTCCTCTGTCCATGGGATTCTCCAGGCAAGAATATTGGAGGGGGAAGCCATTCCCTTTTCCAAGAGATCTTCCTGCTCGAGGGATGAAACCTGGGTCTCTAACTAGGGGCAGTGGAGACTGTGACGTCAGAGGTCTGGGAGGTCGCCCTGTCTCTGCTGCTGACTTGTTAAGGGATGCTGGCTGAACTAGGGGCAACTGACCAGAGTCCCTGGGAAAGTTCCCATGAGCTGGGGCATCAAGGAACTCTCTGTCACTGTGAGCTGTGTACACTTGGGACTTAGCAGTCCCAACTGGGGAACCTCTTTGTAAACATCCCTGAAATCATGCTTATGTCCCAGGATGTTTCATGGATCTCCTCACCTGGAGGCATCCTAACTGCCCATCAGTCTGGGACTTGTCCAACAAACAATATCACAACCACACCATGGAATACTATGCAGCCGTTGGAAAGGACAAGGTCAATCTCTGTGTCACCCTNCTGACCAGAGCCCCTGGGAAAGTTCCCATGAGCTGGGGCATCAAGGAACTCTCTGTCACTGTGAGCTGTGTACACTTGGGATTTAGCAGTCCCAACTGGGGAACCTCTTTTTAAACATCCCTGAAATCATGCTTATGTCCCAGGATGTTTCATGGATCTCTTCACCTGGAGACATCGTAACTGCCCATCAGTCTGGGACTTGTCCAACAAACAATATCACAACCACACCATGGAATACTATGCAGCCATTGGAAAGGACAAGGTCAATCTCTGTGTCACCCCGAAGGAACATCCTTAATACAAAATGAAGTGAAGAAAGGCAAGTTGGAGAATCATGTGTGTAGTATCATCCCCTGTTTTGTAAGGAAAACAGGCACAGAGAAAGGAATTCTACAATAATCTGTTAACATTCGTAACTTCACGGGAGTGGGCTTGGTGAATGGAGTGGGAGAGATTGTTGACTTTTTCTTTAAACTTCCAGCACATTACAACAGGCATGTGTTTATTTTCACAATTCAAAAGCTGACTGTTCTCAAAAGTTCAAGATGTTCTCAAACTTGTTAAANGAAAGGCAAGTTGGAGAATCATGTGTGTAGTATCATCCCCTGTTTTGTAAGGAAAACAGGCACAGAGAAAGGAATTCTACAGTAATCTGTTAACATTCGTAACTTCACGGGAGTGGGCTTGGCGAATGGAGTGGGAGAGATTGTTGATTTTTTCTTTAAACTTCCAGCACATTACAACAGGCATGTGTTTATTTTCACAGTTCAAAAGCTGACTGTTCTCAAAAGTTCAAGATGTTCTCAAACTTGTTAAATCTACAAGGAATTCTGCACCTGAACCCCAGTCCCTGGTATTAGGAAAAGATACCAGATGCATGACTGAAAGAGGATGAGTGAAATTTTAAAGCTGTATATCTCCTTTCTCCGATGGTCTTTAAAAGTCTAATAAAACAGGAGCCCAGATGATGGAGTCAGTAACTAATGAATACCTCCTCGTGGGGGGTTTGTTTCGAACATGAAACAGTCCCACCACCCAAGACATTAGCATGCTGCTGCTCCAGCTGGTCCAGGCCAAGGCTAGCTGACAGCCTGGAGATGAGGGGCCAGAGTTCCCTCCTGTGGCCCCTCTCCATCCTCTGGGTTGACAATTCTGCTGCTAGCATGGGTGAGGGGTGAATGAGTGTTATGGTGAGGCTGTGATGTCCAGCTCTGGAGGCTGTGATGGGGGACAGTGATGATGGAGCTGCTGCCTCTTGGGCAGAGCTGTTCACTACAGACAAACCCTCTGACAGGTAAACAAAAGGGGTTGTTCCTTAGTCTGTTCATTAGCTCTGACATCGTTCCCAGGATATCTGTTAGCTGTAGTGCTGGTGGGGTAGGTGGAGGGGTGTGGATGGGTAGGGGACTTCTCTCTTCCCATCTCTCATCTGGCTGCCTCCTGCCCACTGTCAGAACAGAGAGCCCTGACTCGCCACTGGGATTCCACCCTGGTCCAGACTTTGCCCATAGCCTGCCGTACCTGCCCGTGCCTCCCCAAGCCACAGCTCAGTGTTGGATTTTCTTGTTCACATTTTGTTTTCACAGGTGACAAGGGCTCTGGATGCTGTTTCTCTTAAGCGTCCTAACAGGAGCCTCCGTGAACACAATGCTGAATCACATGAGGGACTCGGAGAGATTTCAGGGATTCTGGGCAACCAAGGGACAATCTTAGGGCTAGGCAGCAGACACTGGTTGTTAAATAACACCCCCTTTCACTATTTATAACCAACTGTGTGCGTTCANGTTTGCTCAAATTCATGTCCATGAGTCAGTGATGCTATCTAATCATCTCATCCTCTGCTGCCCCCTTCTCTTGCCCTCAATCTTTCCAGCATCAGGGTCTTTTCTAATGAGTCAGCTCTTCGCATCAGGTGGCCAAAGTATTGGAGCTTCAGCTTCAGCATCAGTCCTTCCAATGAATAGGACTGACTTCCTTTATGGTTTACTGGTTTGATCTCCTTGCTACCTAAGGGGCTCTCAAGAGTCTTCTCCAGCACAATTTGAAAGCCTCAGTTCTTTGGTGCTCAGCCTTCTTTATGGTCCAGCTCTCACAGCCTATGAGTGATGACTGCTGCTACTGGTGCTCAGAGGTGGTTCGTTTCCATTTCTCCCTCCTGTGTCTCCTTAGACAGTGTGACAAACCACAAGAGCAGTCAGGCAGAACTGTCCTAGAGAGAGTCAAACCTTCTTTGTAGCCAGTGACCTACATACAAAGTCTGTGATGAGACTTCCTTGGTGGTCCAGTGGCTAAGACTCTGTACTCCCAATGCAGGGGACCTGGGTTCAATCCCTGGTCAGGGAGCTAGATCCCACATGCTGCAAGCACAGGCCTTGCATGCTGCAAGTAAAGGCCTTGGTAGAGTCAAATAAATAAATACGTATTTAAGAGTCTGTGAACCCACTCAGGTAGAGGACTGGGCTGACGAGAGATTTCAGGGATGCTGTAGGAGAATGATGGGCTTTGATGCTCTTCCTATTACATCCCGTCACCATCTATAAGTCAAGGATGGGCAGCTTGGATGATGCTGGCAGCTCTTTCCAAGAAGGCATTTGTTATCTCAGAGAGGAAACTCGGTCCATTCTGTTCATCCTCCAGTTGGCCACTCTTGGCTGATGTCTCAAAAAGAGGTGGGAGAGGAGTGACTTTGAGGGGTGGGGAAAAGGCAGAAGAGAGTAAGAAAGAGATTCCCCAACACCAGAAGGGGCTGGTTGGAGCTCTGTAGGGGCCATGATCCTACACAGAATTCTAGGGCGACGGCTGGAGCCCCACTGGGGGCCAGGATGGGGAGGTGTGGAATGGCTGGGGTTCCCTGAAGAAAGCCCCCTAGATACGGGGGCTCTTGGTTCCTGCAGTCAAGCTTAAACAGCTCTGTAAGGGTTGGATGACAGACCGTCAGGGTCAGTGGGGGACTGGAGACCAAAGGCCTGCCCTTTGTTTCCTGAGCCCCATGTTAAGCCTCTCAGATTCCAATGCAACTTTAGAGAGGGAAGGACCACCCCAAAATACAGGTTGAATTTCTTGTTGACTCTACAGGAAGGGCCTCAGAGTTGATTAAAAATACAGGCGCAGCATTCATTGTCTATTTGATTTTGCAGGCTGGGTCTTGAAAACAGAGCTATCACTTATTGATTGGTTCCTAGTGCTGGGCACTGTGTTGAATATTTTAACTTGTGGTATTGTCTTTATCCCTCAAAGCAATTAGATATTATTGCATTTTATAGATGAGGAAGCTGAGACTCAGAGAGGTTAGGTTGCTTGCTGTAGCAAATGTTGCTGGTGCCCCTTTGCAGCTACCCCTTGGGTCTTACCTTTTCAGGGTTCCTGGACTGGTCTTCCAAACCCCAGCGTGGGCACTTCTTTGCCTGAAGGCTCTCGCAGGACTCCAGCGACCACAGGCCCAACAGGCCGGCAGTGCCAGGGAATGAATGCCCCCAGGGGGCAGCTCTCAAATAAAGACCCATAGAATAAGTCCCCTGACCCTCTTGCTCCTTAGATGAGCTACCATTTGCTCCCTGGACAAGATCCCTTGATGGCTTCCTTGATACTCACCCTGTGTTGTTTCCTTCTCTTCCCCAGCCCCTGGCTGGTGCTTCAAGAGGTCACCTTCCAAATCAGCTACTTGCACTTGACCCCCTTGTCTCGGAGTAAGTTTCTGTGGGATGCCAGCCAGAGACACTTGCCCACGATAGGTAGCAAATGGAGGAGCTGGGTTTTGAAACCCTGTCCTGCTTCTCTCTGCTGCCTGTGCGCTTAGCCACAGCACTAGAGCTTTCTTCTAAGCTCTATGGACCTGCACTTTGGGTGTCTGCAAGGGTGCCATGAAGTTCAAGTTCTCTGCCACTCGACAAGCCTGAAGGCAGTGATCTTGCAGGA
>SJYW01023786.1:612533-635889 GCA_006410735.1 Raphicerus campestris | reverse complement strand
CATGTATGGATGTGAGAGTTGGACTGTGAAGAAGGCTGAGTGCCAAAGAATTGATGCTTTTGAACTGTGGTGTTGCAGAAGACTCTTGAGAGTCCCTTGGACTGCAAGGAGATCCAACCAATCCATTCTGAAGGAGATCAGCCCTGGGATTTTTTTGGAAGGAATGATGCTAAAACTGAAACTCCAGTACTTTGGCCACCTCACACAAAGAGCTGACTCATTGGAAAAGACTCTGATGCTGGGAGGGGTTAGGGGCAGGAGGAGAAAGGGATGACAGGGGATGAGATGGCTGGATGGCATCACAGACTTGATGGACGTGAGTCTGAGTGAACTCCGGGAGTTGGTGATGGACAGGGAGGCCTAGTGTGCTGAGATTCATGGGGTCGCAAAGAGTCAGACAAGACTGAGCAACTGAGCTGAACTGAACTGAAAGAGTATCTGAAGCCACAGTTATATGAGACAATAGCCCCCACCCCCACCCCCACACACACACTGTCCACACCACTTTTTTTTGGCTAAAGTCGGTGACTTGGGTTTCACTTACAAGTGAAAGAGACCCCACTGAAACAGAAGGAGAAATGAGCAAAGGACAGAGATAAAGACATTTATCCAGCTACCAGTTCCTGGATCTAGCTGTTCCTGAAACCCAATCAAGTCTTGCCTTTAATAACAACAGCAGGGGCAGCAGCAACAAGCAACATTTACTGAAGGTTTAAAATAAATTCCACTTTTTGCTTAGCTTCTTTCACTTGTAGCTGAGAAAGTCTTAAAGGGTACAGTAGCTAACGTAAAACATGTTTGGAAAGGGAGAGAATGTGCCCTTAAAGGGAAACAAAACAAAGAAAGATTTACAAGACACAAGGGGGAGATGGCGCCACGCTGCAACTGTAAATTCTGCCTGGCCCTCCCCTGTGTTTAGGGCTCCTTGTGGTGGAAAGCACGGCCCCCCAGGGAAACTGTGATGGATCGCAGGCCAGGGAGACACAGGCTTTGGGACTGGGCAGAGAAGACAAAGCAAGGCGTGTCTGAAAGCCTTCCAAATATTTAAACCTAGGCCCCAATTGTACCTTATTATTATGGGAGATGGCATTGTAAGGGGAAAGTTTTTAACTGATAATAAACCATTTTCCTTCCTTATTTCTGTATTTCTTTTCTGCTTAGATCTGCCCCCCCCCCGCCTTTTTTTTTATATAGGATGCAAAGTACAAGTAGTCACTCCCCTCTCTCTGACAGGGATAAAATGGGATAGTCATACAGGTTGTTGTAGAAGTTGTAGTTGTAGAAGTCCCAGTAGGGGATTATGGCTAGAAAGGGAAACCTTGGAAACTTCGGGAGNTGTCACTCCCCTCTCTCTGACAGGGATAAAATGGGATAGTCATACAGGTTGTTGTAGAAGTTGTAGTTGTTGTAGAAGTCCCAGTAGGGGATTATGGCTAGAAAGGGAAACCTTGGAAACTTCAGGAAACCATGTAGGTTAATGATTGCTCAAGAAAGCTACTGGAACATCATTCAACGAAGCAGGTTTGCTTAACTATAAAGCCACAAACAAAAGCATGAGATATAATCCAGGCCATCAGGTGAAAGAAAAATGTCACCACCCCTCTCCTGATTTGAATAAGCACTAACATAATCCTGGTTTTACCTCATAGGGTCAGACACTCTCCTGCCCCATATGAAGGAGGAGCTGGTGATGTAAGCCTGACATCTATTTGAAGAAGGTGGTCTTCCCTCCCTCCCCCACTTTCCTTTGATTATAAAATTGTAGCCCACTTAATCCTTGGGACAGAGACCCCTTGCCTGCCTGCATCTCTCACAAGTGTCCTGTATTAACACATTTCTCACTTATCACTTTGCTTCTTGCTGAATTCCTTCTGTGCTGAGACATAAAGAACCTGAGCCTCAAGTCCAGACACCTGGTGAGTGATTCCAATTAAAAGACCATGGGTTTGGGCTTCCTTTGTGGTCCAGAGGTTAAGAATCCATCCTGCAATGCAGGGGACACTGGTTCGATCCCTGGTCTGGGAAGATCCCACATACCTTGGGGCAGCTAAGCCCATACACCACAGCTTCCGAGCCTACGCCCTGGAGTCTGAGCTGCAGCTACTGAATGTGAGAGCCCTAGAATGCGTGCCCCACAGGAGAAGCTGACGCAATGAGAAGTCTGCACTCCACAACTAGAGAGTAGCCCCCACTCACTCTCTGCAGCCAGAGAAAGCCTGCGCACAGCAGCAAAGAGCAGCCGCTAAAAAAGAAAAAAAGATCATGGGTTCAAATCCCAATCTGTCCTAAGAGAACTCACAGAACAACATGCGCACAAGCTTAGTCGTGTCTCACTCTTTGTGACCCTTTGTATTGTAGCCCACCAGGCTCCTCTGTCCATGGGGTTTTCCAGGCAAGAATACTGGAGGGGGTTGCCCTTTCCTTCTCCAAGGGATCTTCCCGACCCAGGGATCGAACCTGGGTCTTCTGCATGGCAGGCGGATTCTTTACTGAGCCATCAGAGAAGGCTTTAAGTTTCAATCTGGGTTTAGGCTGTGTTTGAGTCCCAGCGTGTAGGTTCAAGTCTAAATCAGAAGTGAATGTTTTCAGGATCAAGCGAGGGTTCCCCCAAGGAGGAGACCATGAAATAGAAACCCAAGGAAGGGTAGGACTTAGCAAGCAGAAGCATGTCAGGAAGGGCTTTCCAGGGAAGGGCAGGTGCAAAGGAGGCGGACAGACATGTGTGAGAAACAGGCCAGGGCAGCTGCCGGGCAATGAGCAAGGGGTGCGGGTGGGTGGGGGTGGGTGTGGATGTGGGTGGTGTGTGTGTGCGCACGTTTGTGTGAGAGACAGATAGAGCTTGTGGTGGTGTGGAGGGTGGGATATGAAACAACGCAAGGCAGGAAAGATGGGCAGGGCCCAGATGTCTTTTTACTTTATAAAGTGCAAAGAATTTGTCCTTAATCAAAATCAAGGGAGAGCGTCCCTGGTGGCTCAATCGTAAAGAATCTGCCTGCCAATGCTGGAGACATGGCTTCAATCCCTGATCTGGGAAGATCCCACATACCGCAAAGCATCTAAGCCTGTGCGCCCCACCTGTGGAGCCTGGGACCCGCCACCACTGAGCCCATGAGCCATAATGACTGAAGCCCGCACAACCGGAGCCCGTGCTCCACAAGAGAAGTCACAGAAATTAGAAGCCCGCACACCACCCCTGGAGAGTAGCCCTTGCTCGCTGCACCGGAGAAAAGTCCAAGCAGCAACAAAGACCCGGCACAGCCAAAAAAAAAAGAAAAGATGGAAAGCCACTAAAGAACTTGCAAGCAGGCAAGGGACATAATCAACTGCTCAGTTTGGGAAGAGCCCGTGGGCTGCGCGCGGGGCCAAGATCGGAGGCAGGAGATGGGGTGGAAGTGGCGGCGGCGATCCTGTAACTGGCAGAAGGCACTGGTCAAGGAGATGCAGGAGAGACGGATGGAAACACTTAGGGAGGAGAGAGGAGCTGGGCACTTGGCTGGGCATCACTGGGTTTGTAGCGGAGGCAGGGGAACTGCTCAGCTTTGTGGATGATGGAGACAGGGACCCACCAAGGGAAGCACATGGCTGGGGGAGGTGGTCTGGAGTAGGGAGGCAGGCGGTCAAGTTAGGTTTGTGCAGCTTGCCTTTGAGGCATCTTTAAACATCCAAACATCCAGGTGCCATGGTCAATGGACAGGTTACTCCCCTCCCTGCAGGGTGGGCAATTTACAATTACTAAAGCTGATTTTCTCACTGCNTCAGCTTTGTGGATGATGGAGACAGGGACCCACCAAGGGAAGCACATGGCTGGGGGAGGTGGTCTGGAGTAGGGAGGCAGGTGGTCAAGTTAGGTTTGTGCAGCTTGCCTTTGAGGCATCTTTAAACATCCAAACATCCAGGTGCCACGGTCAATGGACAGGTTACTCCCCTCCCTGCAGGGTGGGCAATTTACAATTACTAAAGCTGATTTTCTCACTGTAATCAGGAAGCAAAGATGAGGGGGGAAAAGAGAACAAACTGCATTGTGGACACTCAAGATACATTTTGTTCAACTCCTGGAGCTGTAGTAGAGAACTGTCAGGCAAGGGAGGTGTGTAGGGGGACAGAGAGAGTGGGGTTCTGCTTTAGTCCCACTCTTGAAAGACTGTAGGGTCGCGGTCACTCAGTTCAATGCAATTCAACGGAAATCCACAGCATTTGTTGAGTACGTGCATGGGCGCTCAGTTGCTTTAGTCATGTCTGACTCTTTGCCACCCCGTGGACTCCTCTGTCCATGGGATTCTCCAGGGAAGGATACTGGAGTGGGTTGCCGTGCCCTCCTCCAGGAATCTTCCTGACCCAGATGTTGAACCCAGGTCTACTACATTGCAGGCAGATTCTTTACTGTTGAGCCACCGGGAAAGCTCTTGTTGAGCACATGACTGGCTTAATGGTGAACAGAGGAATTCTATTCTCGGTGCCTCCCTGAAACAGATTCAGAAACCATCCGTACGTGGCCTGGATGGAGGAACTGTATATTTGAATAGTGGCAAAGACAAAAAAATTAATCAGGACAAGTAATCAAAACTAAATGAGATCCACGAGCTAAGTAGAAGCTCCACCAGCTCTACCAAGTAATTAGGATTAAACAGAAATATGTTTTCTTTTGCCCCCTGCCCTTGTCAACCTTTTCCCACTGTCTTTTTTTTCCCCTCTAAAAGTAAAGAGAAGTCTTTACAAGCACCTCAGTGAATGATGTGGAGTTCTCCTGGAGTTTTCAATTTGGCTGTATTGATTTATAAGGTCTTTTCAATTACTGAATTCTTCTTGGTGGCAGTGCGCGGGGCCAGAGTACGTGAGAATCATGCTCTATTGATCCCAGGTACTTAGAGGGGGGCATTTATGTGTCTGCTTTAGATGGATGAAGTTGCAAATAATGAAGCTTCCCACACAACATTTATTAAATGAAAATCTAGAATTCATTAACACAAGAACTTGTCTCGTATTAGAAAGAAATGGAGGGGGGGGGGGCTTGAGGAAAAAAAATAGAGACTCCAATAGTTATCATGAATATAATATATGAAGCAATTTGAATTCAAGGGAAGGCAATTTAGAATCTTATTAAATTTTCTTCTCTCCTTTTATTGTGTGAGCACGGTTGGGTGGCTTCTGGGGAGTCATCGATCAAAACAGAGGTGTGTGGGGAGGTGGGGACTGAAAAAGGCCAGTTCCCATATCCTTGCTTTAGTTACAGTGGGATTGCTACCCAGTGCCTAGGATCTGGCCCAAGTCAGGGACTCAGTAAATATGAGTGATAAATAATGAAGACGTGGGTGGATGGATGGGCCTGGGTTGGGAGAGACCGTTAAACATTAGCTGTGGTTGCCNTTGCAATCGTTTGCTTCAATGCCATAATACAAGTACGTGCCACTCTAAGCCAGCAAGTCTGGGGCAAGGTGTGTTGGCAGTGAGAAAATCAATACAGGGCTGTAGGGTGTGATGAAACTGACACCCACAGACCCAAAGCAGCAGAGTGGCTCCTGACTGAGAGTGTTTGCACACCTCGGTGATATTGAGAGTTCACTTCCAGACCACTGCAACCAAATGAGTATCACAGTACAGGAGATCACGCGAATTTTTTCATTTCCAGTGCATATAAAAGTAATGTTGACAGTATACTGTAGGCTATGTGTACAACAGCACTGTGTCTTAAAAAAGAATATATATATCTTAAAATAGTACTTAATGGCTAAAAAGTGCTAACCATCACCTGAGCCTTAAGTCATACTCTTTTTGAAATAGTCGTTATCAAAGGCCACTGATCATAGATCAACATAACAAATACAGTAACAATGAAAAAGTCTGAATTAGTGCCAGTGTTACCACCACGCGGCACAGAGACGGGGGTGAGCCAATGGCACCGGCAGATTTGCTTGATGTAGGGTTGCTACAAACCTTCAATTAAAAAAAAAAAAAAGCAGCACGTGAGAAGCTCAACGGGTTATGCCGATCCCAGCTTCATCTCCTGGATTTTGTATGGGAGATGGACCAACGTGATGCTTTACAGACCAGCTGTTGGGGACCCCCGTTTTCGAATGCACAGTCTGAATGGATGTAGTTAATTGTGGGCATGACCTTCATGTTCACATTGGTCCTTTGACCTGTGAAGTAAATTGCTGTACTAGGAAAGGCCAAGTGGAAACCCCTGAAACTACTTCCTCCAAGCCAAGAGAAGAAAGGAAAAAACCCACAATACTCTAGGGGGAAGATGGAGATGAGCATCTGCACACAAGGATTTATAGAATGCGTGGATGTTGGACTCACATTTCTGTTCTAATTCATCAGTCTAGCTCCTGGAGAAACCAGGCAGATCATGGTAGATGATAGAGGATGATCTCAAATATCATCAATTGTAGCTCTGACCACATCACATTCTAGTTGCAGATTCTTTACTAGAAAATACTATCCAGTCTCTTCTCTGAAGACGTACGGCCACTGAATGCATGCTTTTCAATAACTGTCAAGAATGAGAATTGGAAGCAGTCTTCATTTGCATGGGACAGATAAGAGATAAATTCAAGGTCTTTCGCCAGAGTTATGTTAATTTCCAATTCTCTTCCTGAACATAGTCCAAAGGGATCTGGACCCCCTAGAAATTCTGCAGAATATCCCATAGGTCTACTACATCGATGACTTTATGTTCATCTAACTGACTGAAAAAAAAGTGCTAAGTACCCTAGATGCCTTGCGAAGACAAATTCGCTATAAAAGGTGGGAGTGAAAACCTATTGTGATTCAGGAGCTTGCCATGTCAGTGAAGTTTTTCCTGGCCCAGTGATCTGAAGCACATCAGTACAGCCCCTCTTACGCGGAAGACAAGTTACTGTATTTTGCACCTTGTAACACTCTCTCGAGAGTCCCTTGAACTGCAAGGCGATCCAACCAGTCCATCCTAAAGGAAATCAGTCCTGAATATTCATTGGAAGGACTCATGCTGAAGCTGAAGCTCCCATACTTTGGCCACCTGATTGGAAGAGCTGACTCATTAGAAAGGATCCTGATGCTGGAAAGATTGAGGGCAAGAGGAGAAGGGGACGGCAGAGGATGAGATGGTTGGATGGCATCACCGACTCAATGGGCATGAGTTTGGGCAAACTCCGGGAGATGGTGGAGGACAGGGAGGCCTGGAGCGCTGCAGTCCGTGGGGTCGCAAAGAGTCGGACCCGACTGAGCAGCTGACAGAAGCACTAAGAAGCAGCACAGTGCTTGGTGGGCTCCTTTGGGTTTCGAGGAGAGATCATCTTATATTTGAAAATAACTCTGACACACTTACTGCATGACATGCAAGGCTGCCAGCTTCCTCACAGAGCCCAGCGGCAAGACAGGGCTCTAGAGTGAGTCCAAGCTACTGTCCGAGCAGCCCTGCTCTTTGAGTCATATGACTTGGTAGATAACATTGAGGTAGAGGGATCTTTGGTAGAGAAGGCGGCTGGGGTTTGGAGGAAGACCTTGCCATTTGTAGTGGACTGAATTGTGTCCTAACCCTTGGTACCCATGAATGAGACTTTTATTTGGAAACTGGAATTTTGCAGATGTGATGAAGTTACAATGAGGTTTTATTGGACTAGGGTGCACCTGCAATCCAATGACTCATGTTCTTATCAGGAAAGGGATATTTGGAGGCAATTTCACTGGGAGAGAACAGGACGTGAAGACAGAGACAGAGACTGGAGTGATGTTTCTTACAAAGCCGAGGCAGGCCAAGGACTGCCAGCAACCACCAGCTGGGAGGGAGGTGAGGGACTGTTTGTCCCTTAGACCATTGGTCCCCAACCTTTCTGGCATCAGGGACCAGTTTCATGGAAGACACTTTCCACAGACCAAGATGGGGGTGGGTGGGATGGTTGCCGGATGATATAAGTACATTACATTTGCTGTACACTTTATTCCTATTATCACACAAGCTCCACCTCAGATCATCAGGCATTAGATACCGAACTGTGGGGACCCCCACCTTAGAGCCTCCAGAAGGAATCAACTTGCTGCCACCTTGCTTTTGGACTCCTAGCTTGCAAGCTAGGAGGAAATTTGGAAATGAAACTTCCTTTCATTTCCAATGAAAGAATACATTTTTTGAAGTTTTTAGCTCCCTGGTTTGGGGAACTTTGTTACAGCAGCCTTGCAACATGAATATACCATCTAAGGCATTGAACTATACACCATCTAAAGTATAGACCTGAAAACTGTCTAAAAAGCCACGCCCACCCTGCTGGCAGGCTCTGCTAAGCACTGAGTGCCTGGCCATGTCACATCAAGGGGGAACTGGCTCAGGTCAGACGGCAGAGTAAAAAGACCCTGAGCCCACCTCTTCTGACGTTCACACTAAAATCACAACTGTTTGCAAAACCACCATTGATGAAAAAGGCTGAACCTAATAGAGAAGAAATTCTAGAACTAAAGACAGTCAGCAGGAACCACAATGACAAAAGAGGGGCGGACACACGATATAGCCAAAGTCCATATCCCCAGCGGGGTGCCCCACAAGCTGGAGAATAATTACATCGTAGAGATTCTCCCACAGGAGTGAGGGGTCTGAACCCTACGCTGAGCTCTGGAGGTCCTGAACCGGGAAGATGAGCCCCAAGAGCATTTGACTTTGTAGGCCAGGGGGCCTTCAGGGGTCCCAGAAGGCTGTAGAAAATACAGGCTTCATCCTTTAAGGATGCACACAGGGCAGAAGAGGTAACTTGATAGGAGTCTGGGCCAGGCTGACCTGCTGGTCTGGGAGAGTCTCCTGGAGAGGGCGGGGGAGGGCAGCTGCTGCTCACCCTCCGGGGACAGACACTGGTGGCAGTGATTCTAGGGAGCTCCCACCACAAGGATGCTGATGCTGGTGGACACCCTGGAATCCTTCCTCCAGCTCATTAGCACCAAGAACTGGCCCCACCAGAGAGCCTGCAGGTCAGTGCTGGGACAGCTCAGGCCAAGCAACTGAGTTGGGACACAGCCCCACCCAGCAGCTCAGGCTGCCTTAAGACTCCCTGAGTAAACAAGTGGGACCTAATTAAACTTAAAATCTTTTGCGCAGCAAAGAAAACTATGAATAAGGTGAAAAAACAGTCCTCAGAATGGGAGAAAATAATAGCAAAGGAAACAGCTGACAAAGGATTAATCTCCAAATATGCAAGCAGCTCAATACCAGAGAAACAACCAACCCAATCAAAAAGTGGGCAGAAGACCTAAACAGCCATTTCTCCAGACCTACGGATGGCTAATAAACACATGAAAAGATGCTCAGCATCTTGCATTATTAGAGAAATGCAAATCAAAACCACAGTGAGGTATCGCTTCACACTGGTCAGAATGGCCATCATCAAAAAAATCTACAAATAATAAATACTGGGGAGGGTGTGGAGAAAAGGGAACCCTCTTGCACTGTTGGTGGGAATGTAAACTGATGTAGTCACTGTGCCTAACAGTATGGAGATTCTTTAAAAACTAGGAATAAAACTACCACATGACCCAACAATCCCACTACTGAGCATAAACCCTGAGAAAACCACAACTGAAAAAAGACACACGCATCGCAATGTCCACTGCGGCAGCATTTACAGTAGTTAGGGCAGGGAAGCAACCCAGACGTCCATCAGCAAATGAATGGATCAAGAAGCTGAGGTGCATTTACACAGGGGAATATTACTCAGTCATAAAAAGGAACACATCTGAGTCAGTTCCAGTGAGGTGGGTGAACCTAGAGCCTTTTATTCAGAGTGAAGCAAGTCAGAAAGAGAAAAACAAATACTGTATATCAACGCACACATATGGAATCCAGATACCTGGTACTGCTGGGCCTATTTGCAGGGCAGCAACAGGGACACAGGCATAGAGAGTGGACTTGTGGCCACAGGGCCGGAAGGAGGGGGTGCGATGAGAAAGCATGGGAACACATGCCTTACCATACGGAAAGCAGACGGCCAGTGGGAATCTGCTGTACGAGCTCAAACTGGGGCTCCGTGACAACTTAGAGGGGTGGGATGGGGATATATGTATACGCGTGGCTGATTCATGTTGATGTATGGCAGAAACCAATATCGTAAAGCCATTATCCTCCAATTAAAAAAAAGAGATTCCCCGAGCCCCACGGCTGCCTCTGGACATGGCCCTGCCCAGCAAAGGGTCTAGTACTCAGCTCTGCCCACAGTCCCAGAAACCTCTGGTCCCAGTCCCACCCCAGGGGGTGCTAGACTCACCTGGCAGACACCAGATGCAAGAAAACCACAGTCTCGAAGCCTGTGGACCCAGCCAGCTCACAGCGAGCCAGGCCCTGCCCTGGGACTAGCTGGGCCCCGGCCCTGTCCACTAGCAGGCAAACACAAGCTTTGGGACACTCGGGATCCCATACCCAAGTGTGTCAGGAACTGCCCTGTAAGGTAACATACTCACATGTTCTAGGCATCATTAGGAAGTGGTCGTCTTTGGAGACCATTATTTTGCTACCACAGGATCCAAATAAAGTCTGGATATTATGTTTGGTTGATATCACTCAAGTCTTTAAAAATCTATAGATTCTCTAAAACTTTCTTTGTCCTTGTAATTTATTATTGAAGATACTGGGTTCTTTTTCCTGTAAGTGTCCTGTAGTCTTAATTTTGCGATATCTTCTTGAATTCTTCAAATTATCCTTCTGGTCTTTGTTTTCTCTTGTAAATCAGTGGTTGGATCTAGAGGCTATATTAAATTTATGTTCATTTCTTTTTACTTGATAGCAGGTATTTTGTATTTTGGGGTGATATTAGTGGCTATTGGCGCCCAGCCCCTAAATCAGTTAATTCTATAGGGGTTGCAAAAAGGGTGATACTCTAATTCTGTAATTCTGTGTTTATACTTCAGTTGGAATATACCTACAAAGTGTCATGCTACTTGGCTAGCCTGAGATACAGTTCTTTTAGAAGAGCCACCATAAATATTTCTTTCCCTTTATTTTTCTATTTTTTCACAGTAAAGCATTGGCTCACTTGCATCCTCCGTGAGTAAACAGTGGGTGTCCTTTTATGAAGTCAAGGATCTTAGCATATTTGGTGTCAAACCCAGATCTATACTCTGGCTTTAGAACAACAGTCTCCAAATTTCCTCTCATCAAGAATCCAGCTATTCTATTCCCCAATATTCCTTAACTGAAAACATTTTGCTAAGTCCACTGCAGAAAATAAGAATTAATAAGTTGTTCAAATTTTAACACATTAGAGACATGAGTTGAATATGGTGATGACCAGCAGCAAAGTCCCAATATGACTGTACATCATGTTGCTCTCTGCTTGAGACTGAGTGTGTATTCACACAATACCCACCCTGCCTCTTCATTTACTGATATTACTTGTCTAGCCTCTGCAGGTATCTGAGTTTGAGAACTCTGACATGCTCACCACCCTTTTAGAAGTCTTGGGATTCTGGGGAATTTTAATGGGGTTGGTAATAAGAATGGATGCCTCATCTGGACCTGTCCAGGGAATAGAGTTTTATTTGTCCTGGATCCCATGCTGGGCTGGATTTATAAACACAGAATCCTGGGGCCAAATTTAGCAGAGTGAATTATGTTGTTCCCTCAATGTAGGCCACAGCATCTAATTTGAGCTTAACTTAGGAACTGTGTGTGCAATTACCCAGTGAGGTGATGGGTGATGGACATGTTCAAGATGGGATCTGGAAGCGCTGGACCAAATAATTTCCTTTTTTTTTCTTACCTGCCACAAGAAACAATTTTCTTCCCTGTTGACTGTACTGGTGGATTCAATGCTTCCTTTGATCCCTGGAGACCACACTGAAGTTGTGGCTCAAAGACCAGCCAGCAAGAGACAATGAAACTCAAGGCCTGCACCACGGTTATTCCTGTGTGATATGGGGTTATTTCCCCAGGCATTCTGGGCCTAGTAACATAAAGAGCTGGAAGTGTTCCCCAAAGATGTTTGAGTCTATGCTATCAATGGGGGCTCTGGGACCAGGACAATTTCGTTTCCATCCAAGTGATGGTATATAGATAGCATCATGGACGCAATGGACATAAATTTGAGCAAACTCTGGGAGATCGAGCCAGTCAATCCTAAAAGAGATCAGTTCTGAATATTCATTGGAAGGACTGACGCTGAAGCTCCAATACTCTGGCCACCTAATGCAAAGAACTGATTCATTAGGAAAGACCCCAGTGCTGGGCAAGACTGGGAGGAGAAGGGGATGACAGAGGATGAGATGGTTGGATGGCATCACCAACTCAAGACATGAGTTTGAGTAAACTCCAGGAATTGGTGATGGACATGGAAGCCTGGTGTGCTGAAGTCCATGGGGCTGCAAAGAGTCGGACACGACTGAGCGACTGAACTGGGAGATAGTGGAGGACAGAGGAGCCTAGTGTGCTGAAGTCCATGGGGTTGCAAAGAGTTGGACATGACTTAGCAACTGAACAATGAGTGATGGTAATTGCCTTTAACTGTGCATTTACTACGTATGAAGTATTTTACATACATCATCTCATTCAAAACACACTACAGTATAACACACAAATTGAGGCTCAGAGGAATTAAATGGTTTCCCCAAAAATCACACAGCTAGTAAGTGGCAGAGCTGGTCAAAACCCGTGAAAGCAGATTCTCTGGGAGGCGGAGGACTTCCCACTAGAAGGCTGGACAACGTCTTGCTGTGGGCTACAGGATTTACCCAGGAGGGAGGGAACTGGCCAGCCAAATCCCCTCTAATCCTAATATTCCATGAGGTTAAAGACCTGTTAGAATGGGCACAAAGCCACTTTGGTTACTTCAGGGCTGTTTCCAGGCCTTGACCTAGGAAACATCAGACACTCTTTCACTGAGCTAACTTGGACCAAAACAAATGAGGGTAGAACTCATAGAACCAAAGAATAACCAAACTACGGATTCCATGAATGAAGAGGACTTTGACATGCTGGGGCTCCGGGCAGCAGTGCAAACCCACGTGCTTCAGGGCCTGGTGGCAACAATGCATCAGCTCCACCTACCTCCAGTCCATGTTCACTGTGCTTAAAAGCCAGAGTCCTAGGAGGCAGTGGTCCAGGCTGGGTCACATGCCTGCTTCCCAGCCAAGAGAGGAGGGGGCATTTTGACCGGCAGCGTTCAGTGGGTGGTGGGGGGTGGGAACCGGTCCCCATATAAAAATGAAGGTGCTAGTAGCAGATGGAGAGGAAAGGAAACCAGCCAGGCAAAACCCAGCAGAGTCCACTGCAGAGGTTATCCTGGGGATGGACAGGGTGCCATGCGGTCCAGGGCAGCTATTTTAGGAGCTGGGACAGTGATGGTTGGTTCTTCCCATCTGTAGAATGGCCATAATAGAGTGACCTCACTCTTGCTACTTAAAACCCTTCACCGAACCCCAGTCCACCAAGGAGTGTTGGTATTTTGACTCCTGCCCAGATGCTGTCCTGGGAAACAGCTGCGCCTGTCAGGACCTTCCCTTCTCACTTTGTTTACCAGACCTCTCGATGAGATGCAGAAGGATCATTAACATTGGACATGTAGGGGCTGTAATCACACAATTACAGAAAATCCTCCTCCCACGTTCCCTCCATCACTGAGTACCCATCTTAACCCCCGTCAGGCTTCATTGTGCGTGGAGAATAAAGAGGCCTTGGGATCATACGGCAAGAATGCTGCAGAGCTGAGGGGAGTGTGGGGTCGGCCTTCTTGGCCACACCCCACCTCTCCCGTGTGGAGTCTTTCGTTTCCATCAATTGCACCTTCCCCCTGAGCACTCAGAGCNGGGGATATATGTATACGCGTGGCTGATTCATGTTGATGTATGGCAGAAACCAATATCGTAAAGCCATTATCCTCCAATTAAAAAAAAGAGATTCCCCGAGCCCCACGGCTGCCTCTGGACATGGCCCTGCCCAGCAAAGGGTCTAGTACTCAGCTCTGCCCACAGTCCCAGAAACCTCTGGTCCCAGTCCCACCCCAGGGGGTGCTAGACTCACCTGGCAGACACCAGATGCAAGAAAACCACAGTCTCGAAGCCTGTGGACCCAGACAGCTCACAGCGAGCCAGGCCCTGCCCTGGGACTAGCTGGGCCCCGGCCCTGTCCACTAGCAGGCAAACACAAGCTTTGGGACACTCGGGATCCCATACCCAAGTGTGTCAGGAACTGCCCTGTAAGGTAACATACTCACATGTTCTAGGCATCATTAGGAAGTGGTTGTCTTTGGAGACCATTATTTTGCTACCACAGGATCCAAATAAAGTCTGGATATTATGTTTGGTTGATATCACTCAAGTCTTTAAAAATCTATAGATTCTCTAAAACTTTCTTTGTCCTTGTAATTTATTATTGAAGATACTGGGTTCTTTTTCCTGTAAGTGTCCTGTAGTCTTATTTTGCGATATCTTCTTGAATTCTTCAAATTATCCTTCTGGTCTTTGTTTTCTCTTGTAAATCAGTGGTTGGATCTAGAGGCTATATTAAATTTATGTTCATTTCTTTTTACTTGATAGCAGGTATTTTGTATTTTGGGGTGATATTAGTGGCTATTGGCGCCCAGCCCCTAAATCAGTTAATTCTATAGGGGTTGCAAAAAGGGTGATACTCTAATTCTGTAATTCTGTGTTTATACTTCAGTTGGAATATACCTACAGAGTGTCATGCTACTTGGCTAGCCTGAGATACAGTTCTTTTAGAAGAGCCACCATAAATATTTCTTTCCCTTTATTTTTCTATTTTTTCACAGTAAAGCATTGGCTCACTTGCATCCTCCGTGAGTAAACAGTGGGTGTCCTTTTATGAAGTCAAGGATCTTAGCATATTTGGTGTCAAACCCAGATCTATACTCTGGCTTTAGAACAACAGTCTCCAAATTTCCTCTCATCAAGAATCCAGCTATTCTATTCCCCAATATTCCTTAACTGAAAACATTTTGCTAAGTCCACTGCAGAAAATAAGAATTAATAAGTTGTTCAAATTTTAACGCATTAGAGACATGAGTTGAATATGGTGATGACCAGCAGCAAAGTCCCAATATGACTGTACATCATGTTGCTCTCTGCTTGAGACTGAGTGTGTATTCACACAATACCCACCCTGCCTCTTCATTTACTGATATTACTTGTCTAGCCTCTGCAGGTATCTGAGTTTGAGAACTCTGACATGCTCACCACCCTTTTAGAAGTCTTGGGATTCTGGGGAATTTTAATGGGGTTGGTAATAAGAATGGATGCCTCATCTGGACCTGTCCAGGGAATAGAGTTTTATTTGTCCTGGATCCCATGCTGGGCTGGATTTATAAACACAGAATCCTGGGGCCAAATTTAGCAGAGTGAATTATGTTGTTCCCTCAATGTAGGCCACAGCATCTAATTTGAGCTTAACTTAGGAACTGTGTGTGCAATTACCCAGTGAGGTGATGGGTGATGGACATGTTCAAGATGGGATCTGGAAGCGCTGGACCAAATAATTTCCTTTTTTTTTCTTACCTGCCACAAGAAACAATTTTCTTCCCTGTTGACTGTACTGGTGGATTCAATGCTTCCTTTGATCCCTGGAGACCACACTGAAGTTGTGGCTCAAAGACCAGCCAGCAAGAGACAATGAAACTCAAGGCCTGCACCACGGTTATTCCTGTGTGATATGGGGTTATTTCCCCAGGCATTCTGGGCCTAGTAACATAAAGAGCTGGAAGTGTTCCCCAAAGATGTTTGAGTCTATGCTATCAATGGGGGCTCTGGGACCAGGACAATTTCGTTTCCATCCAAGTGATGGTATATAGATAGCATCATGGACGCAATGGACATAAATTTGAGCAAACTCTGGGAGATCGAGCCAGTCAATCCTAAAAGAGATCAGTTCTGAATATTCATTGGAAGGACTGACGCTGAAGCTCCAATACTCTGGCCACCTAATGCAAAGAACTGATTCATTAGGAAAGACCCCAGTGCTGGGCAAGACTGGGAGGAGAAGGGGATGACAGAGGATGAGATGGTTGGATGGCATCACCAACTCAAGACATGAGTTTGAGTAAACTCCAGGAATTGGTGATGGACATGGAAGCCTGGTGTGCTGAAGTCCATGGGGCTGCAAAGAGTCGGACACGACTGAGCGACTGAACTGGGAGATAGTGGAGGACAGAGGAGCCTAGTGTGCTGAAGTCCATGGGGTTGCAAAGAGTTGGACATGACTTAGCAACTGAACAACGAGTGATGGTAATTGCCTTTAACTGTGCATTTACTACGTATGAAGTATTTTACATACATCATCTCATTCAAAACACACTACAGTATAACACACAAATTGAGGCTCAGAGGAATTAAATGGCTTCCCCAAAAATCACACAGCTAGTAAGTGGCAGAGCTGGTCAAAACCCGTGAAAGCAGATTCTCTGGGAGGCGGAGGACTTCCCACTAGAAGGCTGGACAACGTCTTGCTGTGGGCTACAGGATTTACCCAGGAGGGAGGGAACTGGCCAGCCAAATCCCCTCTAATCCTAATATTCCATGAGGTTAAAGACCTGTTAGAATGGGCACAAAGCCACTTTGGTTACTTCAGGGCTGTTTCCAGGCCTTCACCTAGGAAACATCAGACACTCTTTCACTGAGCTAACTTGGACCAAAACAAATGAGGGTAGAACTCATAGAACCAAAGAATAACCAAACTACGGATTCCATGAACGAAGAGGACTTTGACATGCTGGGGCTCCGGGCAGCAGTGCAAACCCACGTGCTTCAGGGCCTGGTGGCAACAATGCATCAGCTCCACCTACCTCCAGTCCATGTTCACTGTGCTTAAAAGCCAGAGTCCTAGGAGGCAGTGGTCCAGGCTGGGTCACATGCCTGCTTCCCAGCCAAGAGAGGAGGGGGCATTTTGACCGGCAGCGTTCAGTGGGTGGTGGGGGGTGGGAACCGGTCCCCATATAAAAATGAAGGTGCTAGTAGCAGATGGAGAGGAAAGGAAACCAGCCAGGCAAAACCCAGCAGAGTCCACTACAGAGGTTATCCTGGGGATGGACAGGGTGCCATGCGGTCCAGGGCAGCTATTTTAGGAGCTGGGACAGTGATGGTTGGTTCTCCCCATCTGTAGAATGGCCATAATAGAGTGACCTCACTCTTGCTACTTAAAACCCTTCACCGAACCCCAGTCCACCAAGGAGTGTTGGTATTTTGACTCCTGCCCAGATGCTGTCCTGGGAACCAGCTGCGCCTGTCAGGACCTTCCCTTCTCACTTTGTTTACCAAACCTCTCGATGAGATGCAGAAGGATCATTAACATTGGACATGTAGGGGCTGTAATCACACAATTACAGAAAATCCTCCTCCCACGTTCCCTCCATCACTGAGTACCCATCTTAACCCCCGGCAGGCTTCATTGTGCGTGGAGAATAAAGAGGCCTTGGGATCATATGGCAAGAATGCTGCAGAGCTGAGGGGAGTGTGGGGTCGGCCTTCTTGGCCACACCCCACCTCTCCCGTGTGGAGTCTTTCGTTTCCATCAATTGCACCTTCCCCCTGAGCACTCAGAGCTCAGGCTCTAAGCCAGCGGTCCCCAACCTTTTTGGCACCAGACCTGGTTTTGTGGAAGACAGTTTTCCCACAGATCGGGGGGTGACGGGGGCGTGGGGATGGTTTTGTGATGACTCAAGTGCATTGTCCATTTTCTGTTATTATTACATTGTGATATATAATGAAACGATTATACAACTCACCATAATGCAGAATCAGTGGGAGCCCTGAGCTCGCTTTCCTGCAACTAGCTGGTCCCCTGTGGGGAGAAGCGACGGGAGACAGGGACGCCGGAAGTGTGGGAAGCAGCTCTAAATACAGACGAAGCTTCGCTCGCTCGCCTGGTGCTCATTTCCTGCTCTCTGGTCCAGTTCCTAACAGGCCGCTGGTCCCAGTCCATGACCCTGGGGAGCGGGGACCCCTGCTCTAAGTCCGTGACTCTCTTCCTGGGCCGCAAGTTGGAAATATGCTGGGGGAGCTTAAGATCCTGAGGTCTGGGGCCCCACCTCCCAGAGATTCTGATTTAGTTGGTCTGTGGTCATCTTTGGGCACTGGCATGTTTAAAAGTCTTCTCATGTGATTATAATGTAAAGCTAGAAATGAGAGCTCCTGACAGGGTATGGGCTAGTATTTTAGTTCTCCCCTAGGAAAGAGCACATCCTAGCCTTGTTCTGGGCCTTTGGAAATATTTCCCAGGGCTGAAGCATGTAGAGCCAGATATCCCTGGGTTCAAATCCCAGGTCTTCCTCTCACTAGCTGTGTGTCTTTGGGCAAGTGTCTTAACCTCTCTGAGATGCAGCTTCTTCATATATAAGGTAGGATTAGTAATAGAATCTCCCTTGACAGGGTGTTAGGAGTAAATGAACGAATGTGGAGAAGGCATGCAGCACGAGGCCTGATAGAGAATAAGCCCCCCCTAAACGCTGGTTCTGTTGTCATCATCATCATCCTTATTGTCTGGCATTTCCTCACACGTAAGGCCTGAAAGTAGCTCTTTATGATAGGCTATAATATAGGCACTATTATTCCCTCCACTTCCCATATAAAGAAATCAAGACTCAGAGAGGTTAAGGAACTTGCCTAGGGACACACAGCTTGTGCAGGACAGAGTCTTTTGCAGCCTGCTCCAGGGTTCTGGCCTGTCCTCCTCTGCTTTTAGCTCCTGGGAATCAGTCTGTAACCTTCGGATAATCCTCTGTTCCCACTCTGGGAAAAGGGGAAGGTGGCCACTTCTCAGGCCCTCCTTCCTTCTCGTCTCTTTCCAGCTGGAGGAGAAAGGTGCCAGTTAGAGACATTCCCAGTGGTTTCCGCTCCATGCGGTGGTACAGAAACGGCTTGATCTCTGTGATGGTTTCTCCTCTCCATTAAGTTAATGGATATTCACAGGCAGGCCCGATCCTTACGAGTGTACAGCCTGAGTGTGTATGAGACCTCACAAGNGCCGCCGCTCCATGCGGTGGTACAGAAACGGCTTGATCTCTGTGATGGTTTCTCCTCTCCATTAAGTTAATGGATATTCACAGGCAGGCCCGATCCTTACGAGTGTACAGCCTGAGTGTGTATGAGACCTCACAAGAGCACAGTGGGGACGGCACAGAAGTGCTCCCCAAAGCCCGAGGGCTGTCATGCCTTCACCAGCCTCTCTTTTAAGAGAAGAACAGAAACCCCACGCCATTTCAGTAAAAGGGCTGAAGGGCCCTTTCAGGTTCAAGAAGAACATCGGGAGGGCTCCCAGCCTCCTTCAAAGGGCACTCGCATCATTTGACTCACGGGGGAATTAAGGGAGTTGGAGTGACAGAGAAACAAAACCCTCAGCGGATGGAAAGAGTGGAAGAGGCTGAGAAAGGATGTCAATAATGATTAGGTGGTGGGAGAAGCCGGGGGCTGTGAGGGCCTTGACCCCTGCCACTGGGGGAGAAACAGGGATGATGTTGAGCAAGGGGCTGAAACAGATGGACTTTTAAAAACTGAAGCACAGTTGACGTACAATATTATATAAGTTATGGGTCTATAACATATCAAGTCACTTTTTAAAGGCTATATACTCCATTTATAGTTATTAGAATACACTGGCTGTATTCCCGCAGATGGATCTTGAGGACTATGACGTTGATGATGATGGTTAGTTCACAGGGAGAGCCATTCTGTGCTGGGTGTTATGCAAGTTCTTTATAAGTACCATCCCACTGAATCCTCTAGACCCGCACCATTCAATATGGCAGCCACTAGCCACACATGGCTCCTGAGATTTAGGTTTATAGTAACTAAGTTCTGCAGTGACACCACCTTGCAGGTTTTCCGTAGCCTCGTGTGGCTAGTGGCTGCCACGCTGGACAGAGAAGATACAGGACGTTCTTGCCATTGCAGGGCATTCTCCTGGACCGTGCTGGTCCAGACCCTACACACGCAAGGTGTGGCTCCTCAGTGTCAGCTAGGAGCCTGTTAAAATGACGGAATCTCAGCCCTTCCTGTGGCTCCACTGAATCACCAATTGGGAAAGTTTGGGGGCACTGATTCTTCAAATCTATTTTTTTCTGCCTCAGTTTCTCTCTCTTTTCTTCTGGGACCCTGGCTACCCTTATTTTAGACCTTCTGATTTTTGTTCCTTGAACCACTCCACCCAGAGGATCTGTTCATTTTATTTCTCCATCTTTCTCCCTCCTCAGGAATGGTTCATTTCTATAGACCTATCTTCAAATCCCCTTCCTTTATGTATTNCAGCCACTAGCCACACATGGCTCCTGAGATTTAGGTTTATAGTAACTAAGTTCTGCAGTGACACCACCTTGCAGGTTTTCCGTAGCCTCGTGTGGCTAGTGGCTGCCACGCTGGACAGAGAAGATACAGGACGTTCTTGCCATTGCAGGGCATTCTCCTGGACCGTGCTGGTCCAGACCCTACACACGCAAGGTGTGGCTCCTCAGTGTCAGCTAGGAGCCTGTTAGAATGACGGAATCTCAGCCCTTCCTGTGGCTCNCTGCCACTAGCCACATACGGCTCCTGAGATTTAGGTTTATATTAACTAAGTTCTGCAGTGACACCACCTTGCAGGTTTTCTGTAGCCTCGTGTGGCTAGTGGCTGCCACACTGGACAGAGAAGATACAGGACGTTCTTGCCATTGCAGGGCATTCTCCTGGACCGTGCTGGTCCAGACCCTACACACGAAAGGTGTGGCTCCTCAGTGTCAGCTAGGAGCCTGTTAAAATGACGGAATCTCAGCCCTTCCTGTGGCTCCACTGAATCACCAATTGGGAAAGTTTGGGGGCACTGATTCTTCAAATCTATTTTTTTCTGCCTCAGTTTCTCTCTCTTTTCTTCTGGGACCCTGGCTACCCTTATTTTAGACCTTCTGATTTTTGTTCCTTGAACCACTCCACCCAGAGGATCTGTTCATTTTATTTCTCCATCTTTCTCCCTCCTCAGGAATGGTTCATTTCTATAGACCTATCTTCAAATCCCCTTCCTTTATGTATTCCAGTTCTGAATTTCATTTGGTTCCTTTTTGTATTTCCTATTTCTCTGTCGAGATTCCCTGCCTTTTCATTCATTAAAAGCATATTTAAAAACAAAACATAATCAGACAGCGTTACGGCAGTTTTAAATCCTTATTTCATAGGTGCATCATCTCAGGGTTGGCTTCTATTGATTGCCTTTCTCCTTAAAAATGGGTCACATCTCCCTGGTTCTCTACACGTTGAGTAATTTTGAAGTTTATCCTGGATGTTGTGAATTTTTATTTTAATGGAAGATTATGGGTTATGTTATTGATAAATTCCTCCAAAGAGTGTTGATCTCTGTTTTAGTGGGCAATTATGGTTTGCTGTAAAGACAACAAACTCTGTCTTACCTACATGAGCAGCAGCTGAAATCTTAGTTGTAGTTTCATATTTAATAAGCTGTAAGCGTGGGGCTTTCCTGGCGGCTCAGTCAGAAAAGAATTTGCCTGTGGTGCAGGAGACATGGCTTTGATTCCTGGGTTGGGAAGATACTCTGGAGGGGGTAGTGGCAACCCACTCCAGTATCCTTCCTGGAGAATCCCCATGGACAAAGGAGTCTGGTGGGCTACAGTCCATGGGGTTGCAAAGAGTCAGACATAACCACAGAGTTGGACATGACTTAGCGACTAAATCACCACCTCCACCACCAAGCTGTAAGCACTAGGCGTGTGTTGCCTGGGGGTCAACCAGAGGTTTGGACTAAGCCTATGCCCAAGTCAGAATTTTGGGGTACCCCTTCTCTGTTCTCTCTTTACTAGGATTATCCCTTGTTATGACGGTGGTTGCCAAAGTTTGGCAAGATTTCCTAAGTGTTCCAACTGTCCTATGTTGAGCCACAGCTGTGCCTGAGTCTGGACCCTCAGACCAGAATTCTGTGCTAGTTCCTTCCTCTAAGATTTGAAATTCCTACCTAGATCTGTCTACCTGTTCCTCACCACCCTGACTCTCTAGAGACCTAAAGTAATCCCTTTCTTCATTTTGCTCAGCGTTGTTATACGTGGCATGGTTAGTTTGTCAGGCTCTAACTTTACCACATGAGGAACAGAGCCCTGGGCTTCCTGAAGCAGAATCTTTGTCTTAGCAAGACCCCCAGATGACTCCAGTGTAGCAGAGAGGCGCTAAACCACCCTAAGAGGGAGGAACTGCTCTTTCTTATTCTCATTTTACAGATGGGGAAACTGAGGCTTAAGAAGGTTTCTTAAAATGTTTGAGGTCAGGACTCCCCTGGTGGTCCAGGGACTTCGTGCTCCCAGCGCAGGAGGCCTGAGTTTGATCCCTGGTCCGGGAACTAGATCCCACATGCTGCAACTAAAGGTCCCACATGCTGCAACTAAGACCCAGCTCAGCCAAATAAATACATAGTTTAAAAATGGCAGAGGTCACAGGGTGAGTAAGGAGATACAGGATTCAAACTCATCAGGAGTCTGACTCCAGAGCATAACCAAAAGGCTGTAGTTTGTCTCCTCCCTAGCAACAGTGGGCCTTGATCTACACTGAGGCGTGGTAGCAATCGAAAGAGGACAGCGCCAATGAGATGGCTGTGCAATTCTGCCTTTGGTCATGCACCGGGAGACCGATGACTCAACACAAAGTTGGAATTGGATGGATCCCATTCATTCATCAATCTTCGCTTGGTCCTGGATCATTGTGATTTAATATTTGAGTCCCCAGATCTGGGTATATCAATCTTGAGAGCCTTGTACTTTGAAAACTTTGAGTTGGAGACCTACTTCATTTTTTTTCAATTGATGCAAGTGACTTGCTCATCATACAAAGTAGAACATCAGGTTAATTGAACTTGAAAATTAAATTGCATTCTTATCATTTCAAGGAGCTCCAGTAGGACTCCTGCCTTGCAAGTTAAGAAGACTTGCATATCCTAAATGAGCACCCTCTTCTTTGCATTTCACATCTGAACTGTCAATGGTAAAATGGAGTTACGGTTTTATCTATCCTATGTAGTGGGCCAATCCATCAGTCAAAGAAATGTTTCCATCCATTCTTGTGTTCAGTCTTGTCTGACTCTTTGTGGCCCCATGGACTCTAGCCCACCAGGCTCTTCTGTCCATGGGGATCCATCAGGCAAGAACACTGGAGTGAGTTGCCATTTCCTCCTCTAGGGGATCTTCCCAACCCAGGAGGTGAACCTGCATCTCCTGGTGTCTCATCTCCTGCATTGTGGGCAGATTTCTTACCCCCTGAATCATTGGAGAAGCCATTAAAGAAATGTTTGGAGGACAGGAAAAAAATGTCAGTGGTCTTGCGATCTTTTTTCTCCATCCTTTCGGTCCTCAATAGAAGCCTATTGCCAGGTCATCTGGGTTGGTATTTAAGTACCACCTAGAATCTGACAAAATGTGGTCCACTGGAGAAAGGA
>SJYW01023786.1:596822-610297 GCA_006410735.1 Raphicerus campestris | reverse complement strand
AAGGTGTGGCTCCTCAGTGTCAGCTAGGAGCCTGTTAAAATGACGGAATCTCAGCCCTTCCTGTGGCTCCACTGAATCACCAATTGGGAAAGTTTGGGGGCACTGATTCTTCAAATCTATTTTTTTCTGCCTCAGTTTCTCTCTCTTTTCTTCTGGGACCCTGGCTACCCTTATTTTAGACCTTCTGATTTTTGTTCCTTGAACCACTCCACCCAGAGGATCTGTTCATTTTATTTCTCCATCTTTCTCCCTCCTCAGGAATGGTTCATTTCTATAGACCTATCTTCAAATCCCCTTCCTTTATGTATTCCAGTTCTGAATTTCATTTGGTTCCTTTTTGTATTTCCTATTTCTCTGTCGAGATTCCCTGCCTTTTCATTCATTAAAAGCATATTTAAAAACAAAACATAATCAGACAGCGTTACGGCAGTTTTAAATCCTTATTTCATAGGTGCATCATCTCAGGGTTGGCTTCTATTGATTGCCTTTCTCCTTAAAAATGGGTCACATCTCCCTGGTTCTCTACACGTTGAGTAATTTTGAAGTTTATCCTGGATGTTGTGAATTTTTATTTTAATGGAAGATTATGGGTTATGTTATTGATAAATTCCTCCAAAGAGTGTTGATCTCTGTTTTAGTGGGCAGTTACGGTTTGCTGTAAAGACAACAAACTCTGTCTTACCTACATGAGCAGCAGCTGAAATCTTAGTTGTAGTTTCATATTTAATAAGCTGTAAGCGTGGGGCTTTCCCGGCGGCTCAGTCAGAAAAGAATTTGCCTGTGGTGCAGGAGACATGGCTTTGATTCCTGGGTTGGGAAGATACTCTGGAGGGGGTAGTGGCAACCCACTCCAGTATCCTTCCTGGAGAATCCCCATGGACAAAGGAGTCTGGTGGGCTACAGTCCATGGGGTTGCAAAGAGTCAGACATAACCACAGAGTTGGACATGACTTAGCGACTAAATCACCACCTCCACCACCAAGCTGTAAGCACTAGGCGTGTGTTGCCTGGGGGTCAACCAGAGATTTGGACTAAGCCTATGCCCAAGCCAGAATTTTGGGGTACCCCTTCTCTGTTCTCTCTTTACTAGGATTATCCCTTGTAATGACTGTGGTTGCCAAAGTTTGGCAAGATTTCCTAAGTGTTCCAACTGTCCTATGTTGAGCCACAGCTGTGCCTGAGTCTGGACCCTCAGACCAGAATTCTGTGCTAGTTCCTTCCTCTAAGATTTGAAATTCCCACCTAGATCTGTCTACCTGTTCCTCACCACCCTGACTCTCTAGAGACCTAAAGTAATCCCTTTCTGCATTTTGCTCAGCGTTGTTATACGTGGCATGGTTAGTTTGTCAGGCTCTAACTTTACCACATGAGGAACAGAGCCCTGGGCTTCCTGAAGCAGAATCTTCATCTTAGCAAGACCCCCAGATGACTCCAGTGTAGCAGAGAGGTGCTAAACCACCCTAAGAAGGAGGAACTGCTCTTTCTTATTCTCATTTTACAGATGGGGAAACTGAGGCTTAAGAAGGTTTCTTAAAATGTTTGAGGTCAGGACTTCCCTGGTGGTCCAGGGACTTCATGCTCCCAGCGCAGAAGGCCTGAGTTTGATCCCTGGTCCGGGAACTAGATCCCACATGCTGCAACTAAAGGTCCCACATGCTGCAACTAAGACCCAGCTCAGCCAAATAAATACATAGTTTAAAAATGGCAGAGGTCACAGGGTGAGTAAGGAGATACAGGATTCAAACTCATCAGGAGTCTGACTCCAGAGCATAACCAAAAGGCTGTAGTTTGTCTCCTCCCTAGCAACAGTGGGCCTTGATCTACACTGAGGCGTGGTAGCAATCAAAAGAGGAGAGTGCCAATGAGATGGCTGTGCATTTCTGCCTTTGGTCATGCACCGGGAGACCGATGACTCAACACAAAGTTGGAATTGGATGGATCCCATTCATTCATCAATCTTCGCTTGGTCCTGGATCATTGTGATTTAATATTTGAGTCCCCAGATCTGGGTATATCAATCTTGAGAGCCTTGTACTTTGAAAACTTTGAGTTGGAGACCTACTTCATTTTTTTCAATTGATGCAAGTGACTTGCTCATCATACAAAGTAGAACATCAGGTTAATTGAACTTGAAAATTAAATTGCATTCTTATCATTTCAAGGAGCTCCAGTAGGACTCCTGCCTTGCAAGTTAAGAGGACTTGCATATCCTAAATGAGCACCCTCTTCTTTGCATTTCACATCTGAACTGTCAACAGTAAAATGGAGTTACGGTTTTATCTATCCTATGTAGTGGGCCAATCCATCAGTCAAAGAAATGTTTCCATCCATTCTTGTGTTCAGTCTTGTCTGACTCTTTGCGGCCCCATGGACTGTAGCCCACCAGGCTCTTCTGTCCATGGGGATCCATCAGGCAAGAACACTGGAGTGAGTTGCCATTTCCTCCTCTAGGGGATCTTCCCAACCCAGGAGGTGAACCTGCATCTCCTGGTGTCTCATCTCCTGCATTGTGGGCAGATTTCTTACCCCCTGAATCATTGGAGAAGCCATTAAAGAAATGTTTGGAGGACAGGAAAAAAATGTCAGTGGTCTTGCGATCTTTTTTCTCCATCCTTTCGGTCCTCAATAGAAGCCTATTGCCAGGTCATCTGGGTTGGTATTTAAGTACCATCTAGAATCTGACAAAATGTGGTCCACTGGAGAAAGGAGTTGCAAACCACTTGAACTATAGTGTTGGAGAAGACCCTTGAGAGTTCCCTGGACTGCAAGGAGATCAAACCAGTCCATCCTAAAGGAAATTAATCCTGAATATTCATTGGAAGAACTGACGCTGAAGCTCCAATACTTTGGCCACCAGATGCAAAGAGCTGACTCATTGGAAAAGACCCTGATGCTGGGAAAGATGGAAGGTAGGAGGAGAAGGGGACAACAGAGGGCGAGATGGTTGGATGGCATCACCGACTCAATGGACGTGAGTTTGAGCAAGCTCTGGGAGATGGTGAGGGACAGGGAAGCCTGGTATGCTGCAGTCCATGGGGTCGCAGAGAGTTGGACACGACTGAGAGCAACTGAAGATCAGTAATAGCAGAATCTATGGAAAAGATGGAGCGTGGAACTGGCCGAGGCAGTGCTTGAAATGTCATCTGCTCCAGTCTCATCCTATGTTTTGGATGAGGAATGGAAGCCAAGAGTCTGCTGGAGGCAACTGTCCTAGCCCAGGTTACACAGCTATTAATGGATAGAGCCCAGATGCTTAATCCCCTGGTCCTGGCCCTGCACTGGCCATAAATTAGATGAACTAGGGTTTGGGAGAAGATGTGACTGTTTAGATGAGGATCAGAACTGGTTGTTGATGCTGGCAGGAAAAACACATTACCAGGGGTTTTAGAGTGAATGAACATAGTGGGGATGGGAAATGGGTATCTGGGTGGGATCGTGGCAGTTCAGGAAAAAGTCAGGAGCAGCTGGAGAAGCCTGGAGTAGAGTAACAACCTCGAGAGCTCTGGACACAGAGATCCAGTAGCGAGGATAGTGCTAGGGACTGCTGGGACCAGCAAGGGCAGATGGACATTTGATCTGGCCGCTGCTGAGAAATCTTAAAGGGCCAGACCCCAACTGTCAGTGTCCATGGCCGTGGCAAATGTCGTAACCTCTGGATGGGAGCTTTCCTTGGAGACTCCGGTATCCCACGGACTCCAGGGGCCTCAGCTCCTCTGCAGCTCCTTTTTGGGGTGGGGGTCTCCAGTCTGGGGCTTTCATCTCCTTTCACGTTTCCCTTGGTGCCCTGCACTGTGCTCGTTGTGTGCAGATCTTGAGTTTTTCTGGAAGGTCAGAATTGTGCATTTCAGATTTTCTCACACGTCTGCCCTCATGCACACACCCGGAGACTAGATACAGTTAGATGGACCAGTATCACAGGGGGTCTTCATGTCCCCTAGTGAGACCACATGGCTTCAGATCCTGGCCCCACTGCACACTGGCTGGGTGATCTCAGAGAAGACACTATGCGGCCTGCGCGTCAGTTTCCTCCCTGCAAGGTGGAATATAATACCATCTTCCTGCTTGACAAGGCTGTGCATCTGATTAAGACAGGTTAGTTTATGTCAAGTACAGTCGGTTCTCATGATGCGTGGCAGTTACATTCTATGCGTCAGAACAAACAGGGAATTAGAGTTAGGGGTTAGGACCACGGCTCCTGGGGGAAATACAGGATGAGGTTCTTGCAAGCCCCTGGTTACAACATTTCCATCAACCAAGGATGCATTACCTTGTTATATACGTGTTTCTGTTTAAAGACATCTTATTTAATATGTGCAGCTGATTCATTAACACTGAACTCAGAGCCAACAGCACCGTAACTCACGCCTGAAGGGAGCTTATCTAACACCAGTGAGATTCTTCCTACGGCACATTGCAGCATCCTTGCGCTGAGGAGCCCTGGATAGCACTTCAGCACTACGCTTGGGGCCATTCAAAATGCAAAATCACCAAACAGAAAGCACAAAATGCAAAAATGTCACATTAAGCCGAAGGCAGAAAAGAACACTTGTTTACAGTCTGAGAGCAGATACAAAGAAGGCAGCCAGGAATATGCGTGTCGGGTAACAAGATTTTTACTGTTCTGTGCATGCCTGGGAGAGTGATGCAAATATTGATTTGGAAATTACAAATAAGTTTTAGAGAGTGGGTGGATTCTCATATATGGACTCCATGAAAAATGAGGATCAACTCTACTTAGCTACTACTTGGCATCCAGTGAGTACTCAATAAAGATTTCTTATAATTATTAAGAATTGGAAAGTAGGTGGGCAGCTTCCCAAGTGACCCACTGGTAAAGAACCCACCTGCCAATGTAGGAGACTTGACTGTGATCCCTGGGTCGGGAAGATCCCCTGGAAAAGGAGATGGCAACCCACTCCAGTATTCCTGCCTGGAGAATGCTCCGGACAGAGGAGCCTGGTAAGCTACAGCCCATGGGGTGGCAAAGAGTCAGACATGACTGATCACAGCTCAGAAAGTATAATAGGTGTCTTGTGGGATTCATGTCTTTGTCAGAGAAGAAAGGGTGAAATGGAGAAAGACCTCACTGTGGACACTCTGACACCCAGAGGAAGGGGTTCCCATGGCTTGGAGTGGAGTCCCCTATACATTTAACCTCTAGAAATTCAGCTCTTTGTATGTACCCTGGCTCTTGATTCTGCCTGCGGCGGGTGTGATACTCTTCCTGGTAGGAAGGGGGAGGCGCAACATCAGGGTGTTAGAGCACCGATTCTTCAAATGCGGCCCCTCTGGAGGGGGTGACTCCTCCTACCACCTGGGAACTGGACAGAATTGTGACTTCTCGAGGGTCACCCCAGATGTCCTGGATGGACACCCCAAGGACATCATAACAAGTCCTGCAGGAGATTCTGCTACTGAACTTTGAGACCCCTTGCTGAAAGGGCTGGTGCTTGCTGCCGGGTGCCTTCCACCGTTTGTCATCCTCTGCTTTATTTATGAGGTTTTACCAATATGTAAATGTCTGCCAGTTGATTGGCTTGCCTGGCATGGTTCCATGCATCTCGTAAATCAGAAGCTGATACGCTTTCTTGTTTTGTGATTCCCCAACGGTAGACCATTCTGTAGCTGCCCTGAGATAAAAAAGCCCTCACTCCGAGGAAATGAGCCCATCTGGCCCCCACATTCCTGGGATACCTGCTGCCTTGAAGCTCCGCTAGGGCCTGTGGAATTACAGAGGCTCTGGAGTCAATGGGTTGAGGTTTGTGCTTCAGCTTTGCCAGTGCTNCAACCAAGGATGCATTACCTTGTTATATACGTGTTTCTGTTTAAAGACATCTTATTTAATATGTGCAGCTGATTCATTAACACTGAACTCAGAGCCAACAGCACCGTAACTCACGCCTGAAGGGAGCTTATCTAACACCAGTGAGATTCTTCCTACAGCACATTGCAGCATCCTTGCGCTGAGGAGCCCTGGATAGCACTTCAGCACTACGCTTGGGGCCATTCAAAATGCAAAACCACCAAACAGAAAGCACAAAATGCAAAAATGTCACATTAAGCCGAAGGCAGAAAAGAACACTTGTTTACAGTCTGAGAGCAGATACAAAGAAGGCAGCCAGGAATATGCGTGTCGGGTAACAAGATTTTTACTGTTCTGTGCATGCCTGGGAGAGTGATGCAAATATTGATTTGGAAATTACAAATAAGTTTTAGAGAGTGGGTGGATTCTCATATATGGACTCCATGAAAAATGAGGATCAACTCTACTTAGCTACTACTTGGCATCCAGTGAGTACTCAATAAAGATTTCTTATAATTATTAAGAATTGGAAAGTAGGTGGGCAGCTTCCCAAGTGACCCACTGGTAAAGAACCCACCTGCCAATGTAGGAGACTTGACTGTGATCCCTGGGTCGGGAAGATCCCCTGGAAAAGGAGATGGCAACCCACTCCAGTATTCCTGCCTGGAGAATGCTCCGGACAGAGGAGCCTGGTAAGCCCATGGGGTGGCAAAGAGTCAGACATGACTGATCACAGCTCAGAAAGTATAATAGGTGGCTTGTGGGATTCATGTCTTTGTCAGAGAAGAAAGGGTGAAATGGAGAAAGACCTCACTGTGGACACCCTGACCCCCAGAGGAAGGGGTTCCCATGGCTTGGAGTGGAGTCCCCTATACATTTAACCTCTAGAAATTCAGCTCTTTGTATGTACCCTGGCTCTTGATTCTGCCTGCGGCGGGTGTGATACTCTTCCTGGTAGGAAGGGGGAGGCGCAACATCAGGGTGTTAGAGCACCGATTCTTCAAATGCGGCCCCTCTGGAGGGGGTGACTCCTCCTACCACCTGGGAACTGGACAGAATTGTGACTTCTCGAGGGTCACCCCAGATGTCCTGGATGGACACCCCAAGGACATCATAACAAGTCCTGCAGGAGATTTTGCTACTGAACTTTGAGACCCCTTGCTGAAAGGGCTGGTGCTTGCTGCCGGGTGCCTTCCACCGTTTGTCATCCTCTGCTTTATTTATGAGGTTTTACCAATATGTAAATGTCTGCCAGTTGATTGGCTTGCCTGGCATGGTTCCATGCATCTCGTAAATCAGAAGCTGATACGCTTTCTTGTTTTGTGATTCCCCAACGGTAGACCATTCTGTAGCTGCCCTGAGATAAAAAAGCCCTCACTCCGAGGAAATGAGCCCATCTGGCCCCCACATACCTGGGATACCTGCTGCCTTGAAGCTCCGCTAGGGCCTGTGGAATTACAGAGGCTCTGGAGTCAATGGGTTGAGGTTTGTGCTTCAGCTTTGCCAGTGCTTGGCTCTGTGATGACAGCAAGCCCATTTCCTCATCTGTGTGATGGAGGTGGTAGAATCTTAGAACTTACTCATATAAAAATGATTGGTTCTCGCTTTTTCCCCTTCGCAGATCACAGCAAAGGGGCTTGCGTAACTCAATGAAGCTATGAGTCATGCTGTGCTGGGCCACCTGAGATGATGGGTCACACTGAAGAGCTCTGATAAAACCTGGTCCACTGGAGGAGGGACGGCAAGCCACTCCAGCATTCTTGCCACAAGAACCCCTTGCTGTTGCTACTGCTGCTGTTAAGTCGCTTCAGTCGTGTCCGACTCTGTGCAACCCTGTAGACAGCAGCCCACCGGGCTCCCCCGTCCCTGGGATTCTCTAGGCAAGAACACTGGAGTGGGTTGCCATTTCCTTCTCCAATACAGGAAAGTGAAAAGTGAAAGTGAGGTTGCTCAGTCGTGTCCAACTCTTAGCGGGTGACCCCATGGACTGCAGCCCACCAGGCTCCTCTGTCCATGGGACTTCCAGGCAAGAGTACTGGAGAGGGGTGCCATTGCCTTTGAACAGTATGAAAAGGCGAAAAGATATGACACCAGAAGATGCGCCCCCAGGGCTGGAAGAGCTGACTCACTGGAAAAGACCCTGATGCTGGGGAAGGCTGAAGGTAAAAGGCGTAGGAGGTGGCAGAGGATGCGATGTTTGGATGGCATCGCTGACTCAATGCACACGAATCTGAGCAAAGTCTGGGAGACAGTGGAGGACAGAGGAGCCTGGCGTGCATGCTGCCGTCTGTGGGGTCACAAAGGGCGCAACTCAGGGACTGAGAAACAGCAACTTGCTTTTTCCTACTGTTGGCTTCTGAGGACTTCAGTGACATGGCCAAGGTCACACAGCTCTCTTGTGGTGGAATCAGGCTAGAAACCAGGCGTCTTGAAAGGGTCCTAGTCTAGCTTGCTTTCTCTCTCACAAGGATTCCTGGCCCTTCATTAATTTATTACAAGGCTCGTGTTGTATGCAGTGTTGGTAATTCAACTGTTCTCTAACTGTTTGGGGTGAAGAGTCCGTTTCGGGAGTTTGGAAACGTGGCCGCTAGCTTGGCCCTCTTTGGAGATTGAGTGTCTGGGCAGGAAGGAGACAGAGCCAGTTCATGGAGGCAGTGACTGGCCCTACCTTGGAATCCGAGCCCTGGACATCTGCCTTCTTCTCCCCGTATCTGCGAGCTGCCTCTCTTCTGTATGCCTTGCTTTGTCCAGGGAGATATTTCTAAGCTGGTGAACCGGTGGATAAGGAAGGGCACATGCATTGGAGTGAGAGAGAACAAAGCCACAGGTACCTGTGTGTCCCTTGGGAAAATCGCTTACCCTCTCTGAGACTCAGCTTCCTCATCTGTAAAGTGGGACTAACCATAGTGTTCACCTTACAGGGTGGTGATCAGAACTGACTCAGACAATTCTGAGCACAGGGCCCAGAGCATGGTACCTGCTCGGGGGGAGTCACATGTAAGGTTCCAATGGGCACCCACCCTCAGTACTTCCTCACAGGNGTTCACCTTACAGGGTGGTGATCAGAACTGACTCAGACAATTCTCGGCACAGGGCCCAGAGCATGGTACCTGCTCGGGGGGAGTCACATGTAAGGTTCCAATGGGCACCCACCCTCAGTACTTCCTCACAGGCAGGGTACACTCCACAGATAGGACAGTGGAGGAGACAGAAGCTGCATAGACGCTGCATAGAGCCCCTGTTGAGTCTGGACCAGAGAGACAGAGCCAGTGTNGAGAGACATGCACCCCCATGTTCATAGCAGCACTATCCACAATAGCTGAGACATGGAAACAGCCTAAATGCCCATCGACAGATGAATGGATGAATAAGACGTGTTACACATGTAAGCTGGAATACTACTCAGCCATAAAAAGAAGGAAATAATACCATTTGCAGCAACATGGATGCAATGAGAGATTATCATACTAAGTGAAGCAAATCAGAAAGAGAAAGACAAATAAATGATGCAACTTAAACGTGGAATCTAAAACATGACACAGGGAGTTCCCTGGTGGCCCAGTGGTTAGCACTTGCACTGCCCGGATTCAGTCCCTGGTCGGGGAACTAAGATCCCCACGGCTGAACAGACTGGTCAAAAATAATCATAAAATAAAACACGACACACATGAGCCTGCCTATGAAACACAAGCGGAATCATGGACATAGAGAACAGACTGATGGTTGCCAAGGGGAGGGGGGCTGGGTGAGGGCTGGAGTGGGAGGTGGGNTAATAATAAAATAAAACATGACACACATGAGCCTGCCTATGAAACACAAGCAGAATCATGAACATAGAGAACAGACTGATGGTTGCCAAGGGGAGGGGGGCTGGGTGAGGGCTGGAGTGGGAGGTGGGGTCGGCAGATACACGCTTTCATATAGAGAATGGATAAATAGCAAGGTCTTACTATATAGCACAGAGAACTATAGCCAATACCCTACGATAAACCATAATGGAAGAGAATATATAAAAAGGAATGTGTTTGCTGTGCAGCAGTAATTAACACAACGCTGTAAATCAGCTATACTTCAATTAAATCAAAAAAAAGAAAAGCCCGTATTTAGGCTCCGTGGCCAATTTCGGCAACGGCAGCTGCGCGGCTGCAGAGCCTGTTCTGTGGGTCTCCCTGTGGTAACGAGGATCAGGTGGGGACTGGAATTCCCACAGGTGGAAACTGCCTCCCAGACAGTGGAAATTTCCATCCAAGGGCTTCAAATGTCCCAAGAGAAATTCAAAAGGGGTTCAAACCCCCGCAATGCTTAGCTTTGTGCAGGTAGCCCCCTCTCTCCCCTTTTAGGTAAGTGCCCCTACCAGAAGTTACTCTGAAGGCTCCAAATGCTAACACAGACTCCTAGAGATAGATCTGAAATAGCCCTGGAAGTCGAGGATGTAGCCCAGGAGGGAGGCGGGGTCTGACGCTGGAGTAGGGTGGGAAGGCTGAGATGGATTAGAAGCAAGAGCCTGTAGAGTCAGCGGAGGATGGTTAGAGAGAAGATTAGAGGAAGGATGCTTCTCTCTCTCTCTCTTTTTGACTGTACCCTGCAGCATGCAGGAGCCGAGTTCCCCAACCAGGGATCGAACCCATGCTCCCTGTATTGGGAGTCTTAACCACTGGGCCTCCAGGGAAGTCCCTGGGAGCTCCTTCTCATTACAGACCATGCCTAGGTGATTTCAACCCAGAACCTAGGGGAGAACCCTGCCCAAGCAGAAGCTACAAACCAGTTCTTGAAATAGGAACACAAAATCTGTTGAAATGATAGACTTGGATTCCAATAGATCTAATTCCCTGAGACTGTTCAATGAAACAGACATTTTCTGAGCACCCACTGTGTGCCATGCTCTGCCCAAGGCTCTTTGGGATTTAGGCTAGGTGGGGTTGCCTACAGTAAGGAGAACAGATTCTAGAGCCAGACTGCCAGGTCTGAGTCCCAGCTCTGCCTCTTACTAGCTGAGTGACTTGAGTGAGTCACTTAATGGAACCTCGATTTCCTTATCTGTAAAGTAGGGGCTTCTCCAGTGGCTCAGTGGTGAAGAGTCCACCTGCAGTGAAGGAGACTTGGCTTTGATCCCTGGGTTGGAAAGATCCCCTGGAGGAGGAAATGGCAACCCACTCCGGTCTTCTTGCTTGTTAAATCCCATGGAGAGAAGAGCCTGGCAGGCTACAGTCCGTGGGGTCTCAGAGAGTCGGCCACGACTGAGCGACTACAATGACAACAGAGGTGGGACTGATAGCCGTGCCCACCTCGCAGGGTAGCGGTGAGGACGAAATGCGGTGATACAGGGAAAGCACTTGGCATGCTGTCAGCACAGAGTGTGTGCTCTATAAGTATTGGTGTGAAGACATTCATGGAGCAATACAAGTGGGGCTGGGGGGGACCAGAGCTCTCTAATTACAAGGACAGTCAGTCCCTACTTGCAGGACCTTCAGTTCAGTTCAGTTCAGTCGCTCAGTCGTGTCCGACTCTTTGCGACCTCATGAATCGCAGCACGCCAGGCCTCCCTGTCCATCACCAACTCCCGGAGTTCACTCAGACTCACGTCCATCGAGTCGGTGATGCCATCCAGCCATCTCATCCTCGGTCGTCCCCTTCTCCTCCTGCCCCCAATCCCTCCCAGCATCAGAGTCTTTCCCAATGAGTCAACTCTTTGCATGAGGTGGCCAAAGTATTGGAGTTGCAGCTTTAGCATCAGTCCTTCCAAAGAACACCCAGGACTGATCTCTTAGGATGGACTGGTTGGATCTCCTTGCCGTCCAAGGGACTCTCAAGACTCTTCTCCAACACCACAGCTCAAAAGCATCATTTCTTCGGCACTCAGCTTTCTTCACAGTCCAACTCTCACATCCGTGAATGACCACAGGAAAAACCATAGCCTTGACTAGACGGACCTTTGTTGGCAAAGTAATGTCTCTGCTTTTGTCTGCTTTTGCAGGACCTTACTTCCCCTCAAAGTCTCTCCCAGCGATTTCTAGGGGGCTTCAGGGGTACTTCCCTTGGCATTCTGGAAATTGTCCACTCACATTCTCCTGCTCTGAGCCCTGAGTGGACATCCCTAGCCACCGGCCATTGAATTTCCCAGTTACTTCCTCCAGTCCACTCTCTCAGAGGTTACACACTGGCAGTCTGCACTTCCTTTGTGGTTCCCAAGACATATTTGAATGGATGGCACGATGTTTCAACACAATTTGAGCCAACTTCTATAAGCCAGGAGATTTCCTCTTGAAACAAAACATATTTTCAGATATTTGATATTATCAAAAACAAAAAGGAAACCCTAGCACATCGTCCAGAAATGGGTCTGCATTTCTGGTTGGCAGTGAAAGTGAGCAGCTGCCAACCTATTTGGATTGGTGGAGGGAGACAGAGTGTCCATTTGTCTCTAGTCCCCAAGGCTGCCTCTACTAGCACCAGCCCCACCNTAGCCGTGCCCACCTCGCAGGGTAGCGGTGAGGACGAAATGCGGTGATACAGGGAAAGCACTTGGCATGCTGTCAGCACAGAGTGTGTGCTCTATAAGTATTGGTGTGAAGACATTCATGGAGCAATACAAGTGGGGCTGGGGGGGACCAGAGCTCTCTAATTACAAGGACAGTCAGTCCCTACTTGCAGGACCTTCAGTTCAGTTCAGTTCAGTCGCTCAGTCGTGTCCGACTCTTTGCGACCTCATGAATCGCAGCACGCCAGGCCTCCCTGTCCATCACCAACTCCCGGAGTTCACTCAGACTCACGTCCATCGAGTCGGTGATGCCATCCAGCCATCTCATCCTCGGTCGTCCCCTTCTCCTCCTGCCCCCAATCCCTCCCAGCATCAGAGTCTTTCCCAATGAGTCAACTCTTTGCATGAGGTGGCCAAAGTATTGGAGTTGCAGCTTTAGCATCAGTCCTTCCAAAGAACACCCAGGACTGATCTCTTAGGATGGACTGGTTGGATCTCCTTGCCGTCCAAGGGACTCTCAAGACTCTTCTCCAACACCACAGCTCAAAAGCATCATTTCTTCGGCACTCAGCTTTCTTCACAGTCCAACTCTCACATCCGTGAATGACCACAGGAAAAACCATAGCCTTGACTAGACGGACCTTTGTTGGCAAAGTAATGTCTCTGCTTTTGTCTGCTTTTGCAGGACCTTACTTCCCCTCAAAGTCTCTCCCAGCGATTTCTAGGGGGCTTCAGGGGTACTTCCCTTGGCATTCTGGAAATTGTCCACTCACATTCTCCTGCTCTGAGCCCTGAGTGGACATCCCTAGCCACCGGCCATTGAATTTCCCAGTTACTTCCTCCAGTCCACTCTCTCAGAGGTTACACACTGGCAGTCTGCACTTCCTTTGTGGTTCCCAAGACATATTTGGATGGATGGCACGATGTTTCAACACAATTTGAGCCAACTTCTATAAGCCAGGAGATTTCCTCTTGAAACAAAACATATTTTCAGATATTTGATATTATCAAAAACAAAAAGGAAACCCTAGCACATCGTCCAGAAATGGGTCTGCATTTCTGGTTGGCAGTGAAAGTGAGCAGCTGCCAACCTATTTGGATTGGTGGAGGGAGACAGAGTGTCCATTTGTCTCTAGTCCCCAAGGCTGCCTCTACTAGCACCAGCCCCACCGGTTCCTGTGACCAGCCTGGCCT
>SJYW01023786.1:548527-578716 GCA_006410735.1 Raphicerus campestris | reverse complement strand
AATAGATGGGGAAACAGTGGAAACAGTGTCAGACTTCATTTTTTTGGGCTCCAAAATCACTGCAGATGGTGATGGCAGCCATGAAATTAGAAGACGCTTACTTCTTGGAAGGAAAGTTATGACCAACCTAGATAGCATATTCAAAAGCAGAGACATTACTTTGCCGACTAAGGTCTGTCTAGTCAAGGCTATGGCTTTTCCAGTGGTCATGTATGGATGTGAGAGTTGGACTGTGAAGAAGGCTGAGCGCCGAAGAATTGATGCTTTTGAGCTGTGGTGTTGGAGAAGACTCTTGAGAGTTCCTTGGACTGCAGGAGATCCAACCAGTCCATTTTGAAGGAGATCAACCCTGGGATTTCTTTGGAAGGACTGATGCTAAAGCTGAAACTTCAGTACTTTGGCCACCTCCAATGAGTTGACTCATTGGAAAAGACTCTGATGCTGGGAGGGATTGGGGGCAGGAGGAGAAGGGGACGACAGAGGATGAGATGGCTGGATGGCATCACGGACTCGATGGATATGAGTCTGAGTGAACTCCAGGAATTGGTGATGGACAGGGAGGCCTGGCGTGCTGAGATTCATGGGGTCGCAAAGAGTCAGACACGACTGAACGACTGAACTGACTGTCTGACTGACATATATTTATATTATATATTTATATGCAATATACTCAATAAGCCCTGGTGGCTCAGACAGTAAAGAATCTTCCTGCAGTGTAGGAGACCCAAGTGTGACCCCTGGGTTGGGAAGATCCCCTGGAAGAGGGATTGACTGCCTCCTGTAGTACTGTCGCCTGGAGCATTCCAATGGACAGAGGACCCTGGCAGGCTACAGTCCGCGGGGTCACCAAGAGTCAGACATGACTGAACGACTAACACTTTCACTACTTTTTCAATACATATAAAATAGTTTTGTTGAGATATAATTCATACACCACACAATTCACCTGAAGTGTCTATTTCCGTAATTTTTTCAGTGTATTCACCAAATTTTGCAACTATTACTAGAGTCAATTCTAGAACACATTCATTGCCTCAAAAAGAAGCATACTATGCATTTGCTTTCACTTTCCACTTCACCCCGGCTCCTGACAGCCAGTGGTCTGCTTTCTGTCTCTAGATTTGCCTTTTGATTTCATATCAATGGAATCATTCACGTCGCGGCGCTTTGTATCTGGCTTTTGCTCAGCATAACGTTTCCAAGGTTCATCCTCATTGTGGCAGGTACTATCAGTACTCCATTTTCTTTTTATGGCTGAACGATTGCTCACTGTATGGAGAGACCACATTTTGTTTATTCTATTTTTTGGATGACAAGTGCTGCTGTGAACATCGTGTCTAAATTTTTGTGTGGACATAACATCTTCATTTCTTTTGGATGCATACCTAGGAGTGGAGTTGCTGGCTCCTGTAGTAACCCTGTTTCTCCTTTTTAGGACCTGAAGAATACTTTTCCAAAGCAGTTGCATCATTTTATGTTCCCATCAGCAGGGTGTGAAGGTTCCTTTTTCTCCACATCCTCTGCAACACCCTAGTGGGTGTGAAGTGGTATTTCACTGTGGTTTTGGTTTGTGTTTCCCCAATGACTAATGTTGTTGATCATCTTCTTCTGTGCTTATTGGCCATTTCCATGCCTTCTTTGGAGACGTGTCTATTTAAACCCCTTGCCCATCTTTAAATTAGGTGATTTGTCCTTTTATATTGAGTTATAAAAGTTCTTTTAATATTCTAGATACAAGTCTCTTATCAGATATATGATTTGCCAATATTTTCTTCCATTCTGTAAGCTGTCTTCACTTTCTTGATGCTATCCTTTGAAGAACAAAGTTTTTAAATTTTTATGAAGCTTTGAGAAGATTTTCTAGACGTGATTTTATTTGATTTAATGTTTCATATGAGTATGCTACAATTTGTTTAACTAACACTGACTGTTGAAGTCTTGCATTGCATGGTTCATGTCCATCAGGTTGGTGATGCCATCCAACCATCTTGTCCTCTCTTGTCCCTTCTCTTTGAAGGCAGGAGGAGAAGGGCATGACAGAGGATGAGATGGTTGGACGGTGTCACCAACTCAATGGACATGAATTTGAGCAAGCTCTGGGAGTTGGTGATGGACTGGCAGGGAAGCCTCGCATGCTGTCTGACAAAGAGTCAGACACNTTTGTTTAACTAACACTGACTGTTGAAGTCTTGCATTGCATGGTTCATGTCCATCAGGTTGGTGATGCCATCCAACCATCTCGTCCTCTCTTGTCCCTTCTCTTTGAAGGCAGGAGGAGAAGGGCATGACAGAGGATGAGATGGTTGGACGGTGTCAGCAACTCAATGGACATGAATTTGAGCAAGCTCTGGGAGTTGGTGATGGACTGGCAGGGAAGCCTCGCATGCTGTAGTTCATGGGGTCACAAAGAGTCAGACATNTTGAAGGCAGGAGGAGAAGGGCATGACAGAGGATGAGATGGTTGGACGGTGTCACCAACTCAATGGACATGAATTTGAGCAAGCTCTGGGAGTTGGTGATGGACTGGCAGGGAAGCCTCGCATGCTGTCTGACAAAGAGTCAGACACCACTGAGTGACTGAACTCAACTGAACACTGACTGCTGAAGTCTTGAATTCTTTTCCATTTCTTCGCCATTCTTAATCATGTTTAGCTGTATGTGTTTGGAAAAGGAGGCTCCGAGCACAATGCTGATGCCCTTTCAGGACAAAGCCCTGGAAGGGCAACTACTCTGCCTAAGAATAAGAATGCTCATAAGCCTCTTACCAGATCGCTTCCCAAAAAAGTCATGGAACCCATGTACCTTTCTCTGCTCACCACTCACGCCTATGGTGCATGTAAGTACCCAGTCAATGCATCCTCTGGTAATGTTATTTACAAAGTAAGCTTCTTTAGTGAATTCACTGGATTTTAAGATGTGCTTTTTTAGCTGTCTGAGGAAAAAAATGTTGAGGCTGATCAGAGGCAAGTAAGAAATGGCTAATTAGATTCCCAGACTCTTTCAAGTGATGCAGTTTCATTACTTCTGTTGTACAGACCACACCTGTCTGGGATGAGAAAGCATCTTCTTTGTGAAGTTCTTTGGGAAGGCCGCTTCAGTGCTGGGAGCAAGAAACGGCAGCTCTGAGAATACTTTGCTGGCCAGCAGCGGGCACCCTTCATTGTCACTCATTGCACATTCTTCTTTGCATCATTATTAATGTACTTCTCCCTTCCTGGAGACAGAAAAAGAATCCGTTCAAGTTAGTCCCAAGTTCCGGTTTGGTGGGGTTTGACCATCCAGGAAATCTGATTATCAGGCAGTTTGGCAGCCTGTGGTTTTAAACAGTCTTTCATTGATTGATTCATCCAGCAAACATTTCTGGAGCTCCTGTCATGCACAGCTATCATACTAGACATTAGGGACAGAGCTATGCATCAGACTTGTGATCTCATGTTTATAACCGCTCGAAGTTCTGGAACTCTTTAAAAGATCTGATGAAAATGTTGGACCCCGTCCCCCCTAAATAAACCTGTGCACCCACACATAGGATGTTATGTACTAATGGCCTCTTCAGAGACCATCAGTGGATTTCCTGGCAGGGGCAGGGGGCGCCAGGCATGGAGCCAAATTCAGAGTCATAGTCATATTCCAGTAAATGAGAGAAAAAAAAATGATGCCGTGTCATATCTGTGTCATCATCATTACGTAACACCTTGAAGCCTGAGTCCTGAGCAAGGCTCCCCTTCCTCATACAGCAGGATTCTGTAGCCTCGGCCATCTGAACACTGTTCCTAGGTGCTATGCTGGGGCTGTCTGAGGCGCTACAGTTTAGCAGAAAGTTAGACAGACATGGTTCTGGGTTTCATGGAGCCTGCAGTCTGGGGAGGCACTTCTGTCCTCCCCTGACCTGGGCTACCCTGGGGGATGTTTGCTGAATCTCAGCAGGGTCTCTGTCCTCCGGCTGTCACTGATAGCGTGTCAGGAAGAAACAAGAGGGACGGAGCTGAGGACAGGACACGCAGGTGGCAGTGGTGTCAGGATGTCTGGCTATCATGACGTTTAATGACCTCCGGTCAAGGCAGGGCTGCCGATTGCTGAGTCCAGCCAGGTTCTTTTAGGTGATATCAGAGCCCATTTAGGGTTTTTGGAACCACTGTGCCTCAAACAGTGGAAATCGAAGCCTTTTATCTGTGGGCGTGAAACAAAGCCAAGAAGCGTGGGCAGCAAGGCCCTCTAGATCGGGGCGCCTGCCAGCTACTTTGTGTGCAGTCCTCATACCACACCACCACACCACCCAAATCCTGTTAGACCAGTGAGGAACGGCGGGTCCCGCTGCCTGCCTCCCAAAAGAGCGAAGGCAATCGGACGTGGGAAGACATCTTTCTGGGGTGAATGAGTCACAGGTTTCCCTTGTTGGATTCCAGATGGGCTCTTGGGCCACCTTTCTTTCACCCCAACATCGCAGAAAAGGAGCACAGATCTGAAGCAGGAGGCAGGCAACTGCTTCAGAACAGGCAATAGAGCAACAGAGAGAAATCTTCGTTACGAAGCCTTGATGTCCCGCTGTCCTAAGTGGGGCTGTCTGAGAGACAGGCGAACCCGGGAAGATGAAGGAGGCTGTTGACTTAGACCTGGGCCAGTTCCTCAAATGCTCATGGTCCTGTGATTGTGTTCTGGGTCGCAGGCTTTGAGAAACCAATGAAAGCTATGGACTCTCTCCCATACGTTATTACCGTGAATAACTTGATGAGGTTTTTGGACCATGGAAACCCAACCGTGGGTTGCTAGGTGATTCCTGGGAAGCAAATCTTATGTACAGTCCACTGAGGGAGATGAAATGTACATGTATGATAATTATTGCTATTAAAGAAGGGAAGAATGATACAAATCAGGCAAACTTTTTCTGAAAGGGTGAGATAGTAAATACTGTAGCCTTTGTGAGCCATTCAGTACCTTGCTGCAACTGCTCAGCGCTGTGGCTGTAGCATTAAACAGCCAGGGATGATTCGTAAATGAATGGGCATGGGTGTGTTCCAATAANGGTGAGATAGTAAATACTGTAGCCTTTGTGAGCCATTCAGTACCTTGCTGCAACTGCTCAGCGCTGTGGCTGTAGCATTAAACAGCCAGGGATGATTCGTAAATGAATGGGCATGGGTGTGTTCCAATAAAACTTTATTTACAAAAATAGGCAGTGGCCATATTTGGCTATGGGTTATAGCTTTCTGACTTCTGATAATAATGACAGCCCGTGTTTAGGAACACTCATCATAAGCCAAAATCTGAGTATGTATTATTATATTATTGTTGCTGATCAGTCGCTCAAGTGTGTCTGACTCAGCGACCCCATGGACTGCAGCACACCAAGCTTCCCTGTCCTTCACCATCTCCCGAAGTTTGCTCAAAGTCATGTCCATTGAGTCAGTGATGCCATCCAACCATCTCTTCCTCTGTCACCCTCTTCTCCTCCTGCCCTCAATTTCTCCCATCATCAACAATAGAAGAAATTATGGGGCTATTATTATCCCTATTTTACAGATGAGAAATCAGTGTTGTAAGATGCCCAAGGTCACTTGGCTGATAATTGATGGAGCTAGACTCTGATTTTATTGCTTCGTTCCTAAGATATGATCACAAATTTTTTTAATGAAGGATAAGAAGGAGATGATGTTAACAGTAGTAGTAGTAATAATAATAATTTACTGAGAGTCTGCTAGGCGTCAGGCGCTATGCTAACTTTATTTGGGTTAAGGTAAGTCATCCCTACCACGACTCTCTGTCACTATTATTACCTCTGAGAGGGAACTGAGCCACAGAGAGGTCACACCACTTGCTTAGGTCACAGAGCTCGTAAGTGGTAGGGCAGGGTTCACATTCAGACTACGCTCTCAATCTTCAGCTGCTGCTCGAAGCCCTCGGGCTGCAGGAATACCCTCTTTCTCATCTGCGAGGACGTGGGCTCTGACCAACTAGGAGGCAGCCCTGAGTCAAGATTCTGGGTCCCACAGCCTCGCCCCCGCCCCGCCCACTAGCCTGTTGCTACCAGTTAGTGCTTGATCAGAGGTGTTCCTTGGAGACGGTCCAGGGTAGCTGGGTTTTCCCAGCTGGCCAGGACGCATTTTGATATTTACAGATCCAGTTCGGTCGTCCAGCTGTGTTCCTACAAGGTGAGCTGTCTGAAGATGCGTGCCTCGGCGGGAATATGCGGATGCGCACGGAGCAGGAAGCCCGAGTGGTGAGCTGCAACGTCAGGGGCGTCTGGGTGCCCGGAGGCCGTGCCCGCGGAAGCGGACCTGCGGTCTGGGGCTCTGAGCGTCCCCGGGACCCCTACCCCTCCCTTAGAGGCAGCGGACTGAGTTCTGGGCTTGTCTCTGAGTCAGAGGCCTCTGCAGGAAAATAAACTTTCTGTGCTAAGAGGAGGAGGGAACAGCTCACTTTTTAAAAATAGGAGAGGCAGCCCTGTTGCTATGACGAATTCCTCATGTTTCTCCGTGTTTTAAAAAATTTTTTATTTTTATTTTTATGACCCACATAAAAAGGTACATACAGCCTTCCTGTAAAATTACATGAAAAAAATCTTCATCTTATTGTAAGTTCGAGTAAGATTCGAGGGGCTCTGGGCCAGAAGAGCTTGTGTTAAGGCCTTTGAAGATTCTTGGATCTTTGACATTTTGGGGACCCACCCCACATCACTGCTAACCTCAACATGTCCCTACAGATGCCATTATACATACATGTTTTTAATTAAAAAAAATACCCAAAAAGGTGTTTAAAAAGCAATTCATAAATATGGGGCTTGGGAAGAATAAATTATTTTTTCGTGCTCTTGTGATCTGTGCTTTTCTGTTTCTAAACACAAGTGTGGTTTATCGGACAGCAGCTGACTTACCAATGTATTATAGACATTGAATCAGACACATTAATTTTGAGTTTGCAGTTGTCTTTTGATATTCTGGGGTCAATCTGTTTGTGAGTTCAGGTTTCAGATATCTCTGTAGGCCCTCCCCAAGTTTGTAGATCTCAGGTTCTGGGCCTCTAGTGTGGGACCACGGAAGTAGGTGCCAGAAGCAACTCTGAGGCCTCAGTTTTCCCATATGCAAAATGGGCATGTTTCAGGAAAAGAAGTGCAGAGAGATAGAGGGAGAGAATGATAAAGCAAATTGGGTAAAATATAAAAAACTGGAGACCCTGGGTGAAGGTTTTAGGCAGTTCCCACTTTCCTGTATTTTAAAATGATACCTTGAGCATATATTCAGAACAGACAAAAACTGTAGCCCCAAAACATACATGCACCCCAATGTTCAATGTTCGCTGCAGTGTTACATACAGTGGCTAAGTCAAGGAAGCAACCTAAATGCCCATCGGCAGATGAATGGATAGAGAAGATGTGGCACATATACACAATGGAGTATTACTTGGCCACAAAAAAAGGAAACAATGCCTTTTGCAGCAACGTGGATGGACCCAGAGATTGTCATGGTAAGTGAAGTAAGTCAGAAAGAGATAGACAAGCCCCTAGGATATCACTTATATATTGAATCTAAAACGTGACACAAATGAGCTTCTCTACGAACCAGAAACAGACTCACAGACATAAAAGCAGACTTGTGGTCACCGAGGGTGAGAGGTGTGGGGGAGAGATGGATTGGGGGTTTGAGATTAGCAGGTACAAACTACTATACAGAGAATGAATAAGCGGCAAGGTCCTACTGCATAACACAGGGAACCATGTTTAATACCCTGCAATAAGCCATAGTGAAAAGGAATATGTATATATATTACTGAATCACTGTTGTACTGCAGAAATTAACACAACTTACTTCAGTAAAATAAAGGGGACTTCCCTAGTGGTCCAGACGCTAGGACTCTGTTCTCCTAATGCAGGGGGCCTGGGTTTGATCCCTGGTCAGGGAACTAAATCCCACCTGTCTCAACTAAAGAGCTCACATTCGGCAACGAACTCTATAGATCCTGAGTGCTGCAATTAAGACCCGGGGCAGCCAAATAAATAAATACATAAAATTTTTAAATGAAATAAAAAGAGAGAGATGAAGCCTAATGTGTCATCTTGTAACAACAGTTTCTATGGGAATAAACAGAATGTCTTTTCAGGCTGTGAAGGGTATCACATCTCTCAGGTACTAGTATTCCTATATCAGGCCTTGGACTTCAAAATCCTATTAAACAACAACAACAACAACAAAAGTTAAAAAACTCAACAAAAGCCTTTTCACTCCAAGGAAGGGGAAAAAACCCCAAACTTTTCCGCCATGTTCAGAACGGTGGCCCAACACTAGAGCTTCTGACGGGGGCAGGGGCAGCTTGACTCTGCCTGTTTCTCACCGGAGGGGTGGGGGGCGCCCCGACCTCCACCTTTAATCTGAGGCCTGGCCGGCTGGGAGCCCTGGTTCTTTCTCAGCCTCCCTGATGTGGCTCCCAGCTGATCACAGCAAAGCTCGTTAAAGCTTGGCTTTGGAGGCCTGGGACGGAGGTGCCTGTAGTGGTAGCACCTGAGGGAGGAGGAAGAGGCAATTTCCCCAAATCCGCGCAGAGGCCAGGTTCTCCCAGCGCCTCTTCCAGGCTCCTCTTACAAGTTCCCAGGTAAGGCTGCAGCTGCTGGTCCGGAATCCATGCTTTGAGAACCACTGGTCTCAGTGACAAAGCTTTAGATGGTGATGTACGGGGTCCCCCTCACGTGGTGGAAACATCCTCTCCTTTGGACCAGGGGCTGCTGCTCTACTGCTAACTGGTGGGTGACCTTGGGCCAGTGCCTTGCTGTCTCTGGATCCGGGGTCCCCCATCTGTACAGTAAAGATTTGGATGAGCAAGCCTGGCAGAGGGCAGAGGAGGGAGGTTTGGAGTCAGGCTGGGTCTGACTTCTGACTCTAAAAAGCTGTGTGACCTTGGGCAAATGACTTAACCTCTCTGTGCTTCCAACTATTATCTATGACATGAAATCATTAAACCAGGCCGTTTCTAAGTGTAAATATCACTGAATTAAGGGCTGAAGATGGTGGGGAGAGAAGATAGGGTTCTCAGCCTGGTCAGATGGTGAATGACATTCTTCCCTGCCTGCACAAGCTTTTGGAGGCCTGAGAAGAGGCAGGTGTCCCTTCTTCCCGCCCTCTCCCTCCTTTGCTCCCTCCCCCTTCCTTCTTTTTTCTCTCCCATCTGTCTTTCTTTCCTATGCCTCCTCCTTCCCTTTTTCTCTNACGAACTCTATAGATCCTGAGTGCTGCAATTAAGACCCGGGGCAGCCAAATAAATAAATACATAAAATTTTTAAATGAAATAAAAAGAGAGAGATGAAGCCTAATGTGTCATCTTGTAACAACAGTTTCTATGGGAATAAACAGAATGTCTTTTCAGGCTGTGAAGGGTATCACATCTCTCAGGTACTAGTATTCCTATATCAGGCCTTGGACTTCAAAATCCTATTAAACAACAACAACAACAACAAAAGTTAAAAAACTCAACAAAAGCCTTTTCACTCCAAGGAAGGGGAAAAAACCCCAAACTTTTCCGCCATGTTCAGAACGGTGGCCCAACACTAGAGCTTCTGACGGGGGCAGGGGCAGCTCGACTCTGCCTGTTTCTCACCGGAGGGGTGGGGGGCGCCCCGACCTCCACCTTTAATCTGAGGCCTGGCCGGCTGGGAGCCCTGGTTCTTTCTCAGCCTCCCTGATGTGGCTCCCAGCTGATCACAGCAAAGCTCGTTAAAGCTTGGCTTTGGAGGCCTGGGACGGAGGTGCCTGTAGTGGTAGCACCTGAGGGAGGAGGAAGAGGCAATTTCCCCAAATCCGCGCAGAGGCCAGGTTCTCCCAGCGCCTCTTCCAGGCTCCTCTTACAAGTTCCCAGGTAAGGCTGCAGCTGCTGGTCCGGAATCCATGCTTTGAGAACCACTGGTCTCAGTGACAAAGCTTTAGATGGTGATGTACGGGGTCCCCCTCACGTGGTGGAAACATCCTCTCCTTTGGACCAGGGGCTGCTGCTCTACTGCTAACTGGTGGGTGACCTTGGGCCAGTGCCTTGCTGTCTCTGGATCCGGGGTCCCCCATCTGTACAGTAAAGATTTGGATGAGCAAGCCTGGCAGAGGGCAGAGGAGGGAGGTTTGGAGTCAGGCTGGGTCTGACTTCTGACTCTAAAAAGCTGTGTGACCTTGGGCAAATGACTTAACCTCTCTGTGCTTCCAACTATTATCTATGACATGAAATCATTAAACCAGGCCGTTTCTAAGTGTAAATATCACTGAATTAAGGGCTGAAGATGGTGGGGAGAGAAGATAGGGTTCTCAGCCTGGTCAGATGGTGAATGACATTCTTCCCTGCCTGCACAAGCTTTTGGAGGCCTGAGAAGAGGCAGGTGTCCCTTCTTCCCGCCCTCTCCCTCCTTTGCTCCCTCCCCCTTCCTTCTTTTTTCTCTCCCATCTGTCTTTCTTTCCTATGCCTCCTCCTTCCCTTTTTCTCTCTGTTATCTTTTCCCTTCCCCTCCCCTCCCCACCCTCCCTTTCTCTTTACCTTTGTTCACAGGTTATTTCCAACATCAACTTCTAATTAGACAGTGTCAGTCCTGTCTCTGTGGTGTGACCTGGGTGCTCTTGGCATAAGGACTTTCCTTCTGTGGGCCTAGAATCCTCATCTGTAAAATGGGCGTGCGTCACGCCCTGCAGCGTTGTTGGAGGTTCCTGACTTAGCCCGGAGGCAGCACCCGGCGATGCCCACAGTGGGCCCTTCAGTTAGTTCTTTAGCTTGGAGGCTAAGGATGGGCTCTGGAGCCAGGAGACCTGGCTGGAAGCCCAGCTTTGCCACCTACTAGCTGTGTGGCCTTGGGCAAGTGACTTGACCTCTCTGTGTCCCAATAGTCTCATCGGAAAATGGGGGCAGAAATAGTGCTCACTTTGGTCCTTCATGAGTTTTAAGTACCAAGTGCCTAGCACGCTGCTTGGCTGTCAGCTCTTTTGATTATTCACGGCTGATGGTGACGTTGCAGGGCACTGTGCTAAGTGCTGGGAATAGAACAGGAGACGAAACACAGACCCATTCCCAAGAAAGTTCCAGTGCAAGTGAGAGACATACTCTCACAAACTAGAGCAACACTGCATCAGTGCTGTCCTGGGGGGAGCCCAGAGCAGCCCCCCAAGGGGCAGGGAGGTCTTCCGGGAGGTGGCCCCAAGCTGAGACATGAAGCGGGAGCGGGCGACTCAATAATAAACATGTTCATAGGAATTTTGTATAATAAAGTAATTGGACAAGTGTGCAATGATGTGTTAAAACAACCTAGTCACCCAGTTCCAAATACTAATGGTTGAATAAGCTATGGTACATTGAATGAATGGAATCATTAGCAACTGTTAAAATATGGTAAGGTATATAAACATAAGCACAAATAAATATATAATCATTAAATGCAAAAGCAGGTTGCAATATGGTACATAGAGATTGACTGAGTCACTTTACATTTATATTTTAAAAATGTGTGTGCGTTCAAATCAACATTTTAAAGATACTTATCTCTGGGGAGCTGGGTTTAGGATGAAAATAGAATTTATATTTAAACAACATGAGGTCTGAACATAGTTAAAAGTTCAATGTCATTTGTCAGCTTTCTGGGAATGGTGCACGAATCCACATTCAAGGACCAGGTTTTTGTTTCCCGAAGGAACAGAGTTCCAGAAGAACATCTATTTCTGCTTTATTGACTATGCCAAAGCCTTTGACTGTGTGGATCACAATCAACTGTGGAAAATTCTGAAAGAGATGGGAATACCAGACCACCTGACCTGCCTCTTGAGAAACTTATATGCAGGTCAAGAAGCAACAGTTAGAACCGGACGTGGAACAACAGACTGGTTCCAAATAGGAAAAGGAGTACATCAAGCTTATACTGTCATCCTGCTTATTTAACTTATGTGCAGAGTACATCATGATAAACGCTGGGCTGGAAGAAGCACAAGCTGGAATCAAGATTGCTGGGAGAAATATCAATAACCTCAGATATGCAGATGACACCACCCTTAATGCAGAAAGTGAAGAGGAACTAAAAAGCCTCTTAATGAAAGTGAAAGAGGAGAGTGAAAAAGTTGGCTTAAAGCTCAATATTCAGAAAACGAATATCATGGCATCTGGTCCCATCACTTCATGGGAAAAAGATAGGGAAACAGTGTTAGACTTTATTTTTGGGGGCTCTGAAATCACTGCAGATGGTGATGGCAGCCATGAAATTAAAAGACGCTTACTCCTTGGAAGGAAAGTTATGATCAATCCAAATAGCATATTGAAAAACAGAGTCATTACTTTGCCAACAAAGGTCCGTCTAGTCAAGGCTATCGTTTTTCCAGTGGTCATGTATGGATGTGAGAGTTGGGCTGTGAAGAAGGCTGAGCGCCGAAGAATTGATGCTTTTGAGCTGTGGTGTTGGAGAAGACTCTTGAGAGTCCCTTGGACTGCAAGGAGATCCAACCAGTCCACTCTAAAGGAGATCATTCCTGGGTGTTCTTTGGAAGGACTGATGCTAAAGCTGCAACTCCAGTACTTTGGCCACCTCATGCGAAGAGTTGACTCATTGGAAAAGACTGATGCTGGGAGGGATTGGGGACAGGAGGAGAAGGGGATGACAGAGAATGAGATGGCTGGATGGCATCACTGATTCGATGGACATTAGTTTGAACTCCGGGAGATGATGATGGACAGGGAGGCCTGGCGTGCTGCAATTCATGGGGTTGCAAAGAGTAGGACACAACTGAGCAACTGAATTGAACTGAACATTTACTAAAGGACTTCCCCTGGTGGCTTAGTGGTAAAGAATCCGCCTGCTGAGGCAGGAGATGCTGGTTTGATCCCTGGGTCAGGAAGATCTGCTGGAGGAGGAAATGGCAACCCATTCCCATATTCTCGCCTGGAAAATTCCAAGGACAGAGGAGCCTGGCGAGCTACAGTCCATGGGGTCACACACAGTCGGACCCACCTTAGCAAGTCAACCACGACAACAACATTTGCTAAAATCCAATATTACAGGACATTTAAAATTTTGTTCATTAGATACTGCAAAAAAACCTCATTGCTATTTTAATTTACCAAGAAAAAAAAAGGAAACAGAAGGTCGTGAGGCCACGGATAGGGGCAGGAAGCAGGAAGGGCATCCAGGTGGAAGGAATCGCATGCACAAAGGCCCGGGGTGGGGGTGACGGGCCGCGGGACGTCAGGCAGCCGCGCTCCTGCGTAGTCTGTCTGGAGCTCCGGAGGCTCTTGCTGGGAGCAGACGCGCTTCCCACAGCTGCCCCGGGGCCTGCATGTGCTCCTGGCTTGTGCTCAGACGGTGGGCACCACTCCCAGCTCCCAGAGGGGCGGGTCGTCCCAGGCAGACCTCGCCACCAGCCACCGCCCGCCTGCCCGCCCGCCACAGGCAGCCTCCCCAGAAGGCCCCCACTCCGTGCAGCTGGCTGCCCCCGCCCTCGGTCAGCCCCATTTCCTGCCCCTCCCTCTCTCCTCCCTCCAGCTGTTTCTCTGGCAGAGTCCTGTCCCATTCAGCCCCCAGTGAGCAAAGAGGGCAGGACAGACCGGGGGTCTCCCTGGGAGCCTCTGGGGGATGAGGATGTTCCAGGGGTGCCATGCTGTGGGGTCTCTGGGGGGCCCATGAATGAGGGAGTGAGCTGCTTTCTTGGGCGAACAGCCCCAGGCAAAGAACAGTGTGACTTCGAGGAAGAAGTTGGGGATCACGCGTCTCCTGCACAACCTCGAGTGACCTGAAGTCACGGAAGACCTGGGTGAGACCAGCCACAAAGGTATCAAGCTTGGCTCTGACATTGATTGCCCAGAGGAGTCGGGTTGCAGGGGTGGGGGACGTGGGAAACAGTAATGGAGAATCTCTTTGGCTCTTGGTAAAATGTAATTTTTGTCAAAATGGAAATAGCTCTATTATGATTTTCAGATTTCCAAAGAGATGCATGCCAATTGGAAAAACCCAGCGAGGTCACCATAGTTATAAAAAGCAGCGAACTCTGTGTTTCTCTTAATGCTCATGACAACCCTACAAGGGAGGTACTTTCATTGTCCACATCTTACAGGTGAAGAAACTGAGATTCAGATTGGGGAAGGCACCAGCTCAGTGCTGTGGAGTCGGGTAGCGGGGTGTGGAGCTGAAAGTCTGTATAACCCACCTTCTTAGCTGCTGGAATGTCCTACCTCTCAGCTACAGAGAAGAAAGAGGGAGGGGTTCCTAATCCAGAGGTGAACCTTCAGGTGCCTCTCTGTATCACTCACTGACGCAATGACCAACCTGTGATGTTTGTGGAGTGCCTGCAGTGCACCAGCCACAGAGGAGCATCTAAATGTGGGCACACACACCCTCTTCTGGCAGCTTGTGCGGCACCCTATATAGTGTGAATCTCTCAGTCCTATTCTTTGCGATCCCATGGACTGTAGCCCCCCAGTCTCCTCTGTCCAAGGAATTCTCCAGACAAGAATATTGGAGCGGGTAGCCATTCCATTCTCCAGGGGGTCTTCCCAACCCAGGGATCAAACTTGGGTCTCCTGCATTACAGGCAGATTCTTTACGGTCGGTGCCATCAGGTAAGCCCATGTTTGGTACCCTACCTTGTCCTTAACCGGGATCATGAACCTTCATCTGTATTATCTATGTTCCTCCAATATGCATGTTAAAGGCTGCATGGAGAAGACGGCTTGGGATTTATTAAGCATCCCTCCACGTGGTTGCTTCCTTTTTTTTCATCATTATAAACAGAGCTGAGTGGCCACTGCTGGTGCATCATCTTTGCTGTGTGTCCTGTGGACAACTTTCCCAAGGTGAAATTGCTGGCTCAAAGGTTTGTGTGCTTTTGAGGCTTTCGAGGCGTCTAGCCACATTGCTCTAGAAGGTTGTGCTGGCGTGCGCTCTCCTGGCCCAGTGCTGGGGTGTGATATTCTCACAGCCTCATCTACACTGGTTGCCGCCTGTCTCCTAAAGTTCCCCTGATGGGAAAGGTGAGCACAGCCTCTGGCTGCTTGAGCTTTCATTTGTTCATTCATGCTGAATATCCTCTACAATCTCGTTATTCACTTTTGTGACTACCCTGTTCAAGTCCTTCCCTATTTTTTTTTTTCTCTCTTGCTGGCATGTTTGTCTTTTTTCTCACTGATGTTTAGGAGTTCTTTCTATATGAAGGATATGAATCCTTTGCCAGTGCTATCCACTGAAAATTCCAATCTCCCCTCTGCTTTCAGATGAGCATGTTTTAAGTAGGTGAGCCATTTGGACCAGCGTTTGGCAAAATTACAGGCAAATAGCACATCATTATAACTCAAGTGCCTGTTCCTTGCTGTCAGTCTGATCACTCAGACCTATGTAGTTCAGAGAGGTCAGAGAACAAGTGGACCAGTCTCGGGTCTGTCTCCTCTCTCTGTTCAAGTGCCCGGCTCCCAGCTTCCTTTTTGCCACCCCCGACCTCCTCTTCAAGATCAATCTTCCCTGTGGATCTTGCTGTCGATTTAGACCGAGTTGAATTAGACTCAGGACTTCTCAAAGGGCCATCCCGGGACCACGAGCATCAGTTTTTTGAGTTGGAATCCCTGAGGATGGAGTGTGGGAGTCTGCATTTTGAATCAGCACCCCCGACAATCTTGAGAACCACTGAGCTGGAATCCTTGATCATCCCCTTTGCCCAGGTTTCTGGGTTCTTTGCTGCACACTGAGCTTCTTTTTTTTCATTCCTAAGCAAATATCTATGCACTTCTGCGAGTCTACATCTCCTGAGTCAGCAGGAAAAGCCAGGAGGCAATGGTGGAGAAGAAGCGAAACTCAGTCTCATACCACAGAAAGTCAGATCACATTAGCAGTCATCCAGCCTGCAGGCTTTGGCATTATTTTAAGCCACAGAACGCTTTCCTCCGATGAAAATACATGGAGACGTGCACTTTAAAGATAGGTAAAAGTGATGTTATTCTAGTGGAGGACTCCAGACGGCAGCTCATTGAACCTCACTGTCACTGCTGGAGGGCCTTTAGGAAGCTTCAGGGCTCTGGAGGGCAGATTGAAAGCTAGAAAATCTACTCCAGATTGTTAAAACACCAACGTTTTTAACCATTGTTGAATCTGCTACTTGACCTTTGGCAAGGTACGCCCATTCTCTGGCCCTAAGCATCCTATTTGAAAATAAGGAGGTGGAATATTATATTAGTTAGGGTCGCAGTTGCAGTGACAAATAGACCCAACGTGTACAATGGCTCAAAGCAAACAGACGTTTGTTGTAAGTCAGGCGTTTGTGAGTGGAGCCTGGTCCTCTTCCACAGTGATGCAGTGAGCCGTCGCACCTGGCTGCTAACCCGCAAACATCATCCCCGAGGAAAGAGTGCATGGGGGAGGGATGTTTGCTTCTTAACTGTTTGCTGCCACACACGGAACTGGTCTGGAACCAATCTAGTTGCACAGGAGGGTGTGAAATATAGCTCCTGGCTAAGGTGGCTCTTTCCCATCTAGGGCCGTGTACTGTGGAAGGGAGGACGAGTTTCTGTGGACAGCTCACTCACTGTCTCCCCCACAAATACGGTGACCTCTTGGGTCCCTTCCAGTCTCTGGTTCTAAATTCTGAATTTTTGTTAGTTGATCTTAGAGTTAACGCAGTGATGTTGGGTCCACAAATACTTTCCTATCCTCGAGATAATCCCCATCAAATAAACCAAGTAAATGTCCACATTCCAGGCCCCTAAACATGGACTTTCCTGGAACATGGGCAACTGCCGTTCTCTTTCACTCCTGGAAAAAGGAAACAAAAATAACAATGTTATTGAGCTAAGCACTTTTACTGAACCAAAGGTTTTTGTATCCACTATCCCATTAAATCTCTCTGTAACCCTCATGGAGAAGCTTCATGATTTGCATTCCCATTTATTTTACTTTTGCTTATTTTTGTGTGTGTTACTTGTGTTTGTTTTTATATTTTTATTAAAAAAATTATTTTTGGCCACACTGCATGGCTTTGGGGGTCTTAGTTCCCTGACCAGGGATCGGGCTTATGCCCCCAACAGTAAAGTACAGAGTTTTAACCACCGGACCGCCAGGGAAGTCACAGCAATTTTTTTTTTCACATGAAGAAAGTGAGGCTCAGGAGGTAAAGGGACTTGCCCAGGGTCACACAGCTCAGCAGCAAAAGAACTGAGATTTGAACTCAGAAAATCTCACTCCTGCCCTAGGGTCCTACTGCACACTGGAGTGCGTGTGTATAAGCCTGAGTGTGTGAGCGCATGTGTGCGATAAAGGTCAGAGTTTACCTTGGGCTGTATTTCCCCAGGGTGGGGTATAAGAAAGTGGAAGTACAGGAATCAAGGTCCAGATCCCCAGAATGGGCCAAGCTTGCTTATTAGAAGGCAGCTGGGTGGGTGTCTTGGGCCAAGGACGCCCAGCACGACGAGGTACTACAGTCACCAGTCATAAAAAAGAGAAGGGGGCGGCATGTGAGCGCAGAGCCTGAGGCCGTCTGTGGGTCCTAGATGCCACTGAGGCCTTGACCTGGCCAGGCACAGAGTAGGCACAGAGTAGGTGCTTGTGGATGATTTCCTGTGAATAAACTCCAGGAGTTGGTGATGGACAGGGAAGCCTGGTGTGCTGCAGTCCATGGCGTCGCATAGTCAGACACGACTGAACAGAACTGAACTGAAAACCCCCCGGGAGTAAAAGCTGTACCTGTGCGAGAACTCAAGATGGGCCAGGCTCAGTCCCTGTCCTGAAGGTCTTGGGGGAGGGAAGGCAAGCTGGTCACGAAGAGTTTTCTTCAGTCCCTCAGGCAGGATTTATGAGCTCCTGCTCTTTTTCTGGCACTCCCCAGAGCCCTTCCTGCTTTTGTGGACCTTTGGAGGGGCCGGGGGTCGTAGATATGTTTGCCTCCATGCCATGCTAGATCTGAGGAAAGGAGGCCCCAATTGGTTGAGTGGCATTCCCAAGATCCCTTGGTGATATTAGGGACCTGGCATTGATCTGGCCCCCAGGCCAGGATTCCCTCTGTGGCCCTGGCTGAGGTCTTGGGCCTGGGGTGCAGGTTGGCTGCTTCTGAGTCCCAGGACATGGCGTTTTTCAGGCAAAATTAGGAGACAGGTTAATTTACTCTTTCGGAACCTCTGTATTTCTGCCACATTGGCACAAGCGTGAGGGAGAGAGAGTGGCATTTCTTGCCCCGCTGGGTGGAAGCCAGAGGCCTTGTTAATTCTGTTGCTGCTGTCTGGTTGGCGCAGACTCTGCAGCCTCAGGCTCCAGAATTCAGATCCGTCTCTGCCTTTTTACCTCTTGCCACCTCTGTGCCCTTATCTCTAAGTGAGGGGATACTCTCAGGGCTGTTGGGGGTTAAACACATATGGATATACAGGAGCACTTTCTGGTGAACTTCGCTGGTGGCTCAGATGGTAAAGAATCTTCCTGCAGTGCAGGAGACCCGGGTTTGACGCCTGGGTTGGGAAGATCCCCTGGAGAAGGAAATGGCTACCCATTCCAGTATTCTTGCCCGGAGAATCCCATACACAGGGGAGCTTGGTGGCAACAACCTATGGGGTCCCAAAGAGTCGAGCATGACTGAGCAAGTAACAGTTTCAGACAGGAGCACAGAGCACACGGCCAGCTTGATGAAGGCACTTCTATTTTTATTCTTGGGGAAGTGGGTATTGATATTCGCCTCTAAATGTCAGAGTTGATGTGGGCATCTTGTGCCTTGGGACCCCAGGTTGCCAGGGCAGGAAAGGTCATTTTGGCTAGGCTCCAGGCTTCGCATCTTGCCCTATGGGCTCTGGTGGGTGGGAAGGGGAGTGCTCCACCCACCGTAGACACTCTGGCAACCTTGGAAGTGTCAGCAGCTGAGTCAGCAGGTGGGGTCAGCTGCTCTTCAGGCACACTGTCAGAATCGGTTCTGCTTTTCTTGGGGGACATGTCTCGGATCCTCTGATCTTAGCCCTGGGATCCCGCTGAGGGCAGCTCTTGTGCAAGGAGGTGGGGGCGTAGGGTGACTGGACGCTCACTTTTTCTTGCTGGGGGTCATGGGTCAGAGAGACTGGAGGGCTGGTGGGGTGCAGCCAGGTAGACCCGGGTTCTGCTCCTGGGAACCAGTTACCTCCAGGAGCTGGGGCAAGTCACATGACCTCTCTGAGTCTCAGTTTCCTTTCGTCTCAGAATTTTTTAAAAGATTTTTTTGATGTGGACCATTTTTAAAGTCTGTATGGAATTTGTGACAATATTGCTTCTGCTTTATTAGCCACCAGGGATGTCCTTTTTGGCTCCAAGGCATGTGAGATCTTAGTTTCCCGATCAGGGAGAGAACCTGCAACTCCCGCATTAGAAGGCAAAGTCTTAACCACTGGACCACCAGAGAACGCCCCATCTGAGTTGTTGAGAGAACATCTGCCATGCTCAGCCAGTGATCTGGGGTGGTGTTTAGGGACAGGGGACATTCAAAACATGCCCATCCCTTGTTATTGGGATTTATTCGAACATTTGTCAGAATCTATGATTTCCTGGGTGTGGAATGAATGAAGAGCTCAGATGGTATATGAGCCTGCTGCTGCTATAACACCCACTGCAGACTTTGTGACTTAAAACAATATACACTTATGATCTCAGCTTTCTGGAGCTCAGAAGTCTCAAAAGAGTTTCGCCCACACCTTTGCAACCTAGAGCTTACTGCTAAAGTCACTCCCATCAGTGCCTGCCTGGTACACTCAGTGTGCAAACTCCCACAGGAGCAAAGAGGACATAGCTTTGATTGGAGAAATCAGGAAACAGTGTCTGGTGATGGGAGCATATATTTGATTTGGTTCCAAGGATGAGTTGGCCTTGAGTGCCTGGAGGGAAAAATTGGCCAGAAATGAAAGATATTTCTGGCTGGGAGAGCGGCATGAGCGGAGGTTTGGAGGTTTGACGTGTGTGGGGTATCTGGTGTGGCGGGTGGAAGCAGGGAGTGACCGGAGGCAGTCTGGATGTTCTGGAGGGCCTCAAAGGTCCCATCCAACTTTCTGGGTGGTCCAGTATCCTCCATTTCACCGGAACAGCATATTATTGTCCCCTGACCTTGCCCTCCCCAAACTCAGCGCTTAAACTCAAACATTTGGACCATCGAAGATTCCAGACGATCCCAAGATAATTGAGTTTGAAATTCCAACTTGGTAGAATGGGTATGTTGGTTTGTGGATTTATCCCCTGGATTTTCTGGCCCAGAAACCGGTTCAGAGGGGAGACTATTTCTCTGTATTGGTGGCTTTCTGGACTGGATGTTGGGTCTCCTCGTCTAGGGTCCCCAGGACTTGCTGATACCTGTAGGCATCGAGCTTGGGACAAACAAGGGCCTTCCTTCAGGATTAAAGAGAGTGATTTAGGATGATAGCTGTGGCTGGCATGGGATGTGTTTCCTGGGGGAGAGGGCTACTGCCCGCTGGTGCCAGATGAACCAGGCTGGGCATTGAAGGGTCTGCTGCGTCCCCATTTCCAGGGGTAGAGCTGACTGACATCAAGAGGTGGTCTTCTGGGAGCATGGGCAATTCTCAGTCTCTTTTCTGACAGATGCGGCTCACGGGGGCCTCTTCAACCGTCAGGGATTTGGGCCAGGAAGAAAAAGGATGTCCCTTGATTGAGAAAAGAGTGGCCACCCAGGGTAGAAGCAGGACTCTGCCAGCTCACGGACCTGTCCTGAAACCTGTTCCTGCCCTCGCTGGCTGTGAGACCTCAGGACATTTAACTTCTCTGAGCCTCAGTTTCCACCACTGTAAACGGGGGTGATAAAAGGACTTTCCTCATGGTGGGGTGGGCATTGGATGGTTTGTGTGAGACACTGAGTGGCACAGAGTTGGGGCTGAAAACCAAATATGGCCTGAACATGAGGGGCCTGGCTCAGATGTCAGGGGGAGCTGTTGGGAACCAGAAGTCCTGAGCCAGGAGAGGCTAGAAATGCCAGGGATGGAGGGTGCCAGGGTCAGAGCCTCACCCCGGCTTCCCTTCCCCCACTTGCTGGTGTGGCCTGAAAACACAGCAGGGTCTGGGAGGAGACCTCAGATCACCATCCCTCCTTTCCTGGGGGGCAGTGGGGCCTGGCCAGCTTATATGGGCCTCTCTTTCTCTGTGTTTCCTCATCTCCTGTGAAAAATCCCAGACATGAAGGGAAATCAGAAGCAGGGTTCTGGGGAAGGGCAGGGCGTCTTCCCAGAGCCTGACTGGGCGACACCCTTTGTCTCCCCATCACTGATTCCTGGTGGGCCTGGGATCCATCAGCCTGGGGCCTGGGGTCTCCTCCCTGTCTCTGGGCTGGCCTCTGCTCCATGCATCCTGTCGGCTCCATATTCTCGGCCTCTCCCCATTCTGGCAGCTCACATTTTCCGGGGGGCTGGGAAGCCAGCAGCACCCCAAAGTTCCTCTAAGAGTTTTTAAAAAACAAGTTTATTATCTTCGGCTCTGCTGGGCCTTCACTGCTGCGGGCTCTCCTCTAGCTGTGGTGGGTGGGGTTGCTCTCTAATTGTGGTGTGCAGGCTTCTCACTGAGGCGGCTTTAGGTGCTAGGGCTTCTGTTGTTACGGTGCGCGGGCTCAGTACTTGAGGTGCACGGGCCTAGTTGTTCCTCGGCATGTGAGATCTTCCCGGACCAGGGATCGAACCCGTGTCTTTTGCACTGGTAGTCAGATTCTTTACCACTGCGCCACCAGGAAAGCTCCCCAAGAGCTTTAAGAGTCATTTCCATTGCCTGAAGGGACTGGTAGTTTTCACTCACCAGGGCTTGGCTGGATTTTTACCCAGTCCTGCTTCCTGCTGCCAAGATCCTCTTTGGGGACCAGTCGTTCCTCTCTTGATATCACGCAGACTCATCACAAAAGTGGGAGATGGGGCAAAGGGCCCCATTTTATAGCCAAGGAAACAGAGGCTCAGAGGCACTCTGGGTGCTCACCCTCCCTTCCATCCCCTAATTCACCGCCGCCCTCTCTGCTTTGGGAACACCTCCCAGCCCTCAGTGAAAGTGAGAGTCACTCACTCAGTGCTGTCCGACTCTTTGCGACCCCATGGACTGTAGCCCAGCAGGCTCCTCTATCCGTGGGATTCTCCAGGCAAGAAGACCGAAGTGGGTAGCTGTTCCCGTCTCTAGGGGATCTTCCCAACCCAGGGATCGAACCCAGGTCTCCCGAATTGCAGGCGGATTCTTTAGTGCCACTGAGGGTTGCGCTGGTTGCACAAAAAGCCAGAGCAAGCCTCAGTGGCCCTGGCCTTTTGTCCTTCAGTGGGGCTCACAGAGTATCGATTCAGTTTGGCGTTAGGCAGATCTGGGTTCGCATCTTGAGTCCCTTGAGGACCAGCTGGGTGGCCTCGGGTCGGCTCCTGTCTCTCACCTGTAAACAAGACAGACGGCAGGTTCTTCCCTGAGTCCTGGGGGTGAAAACGAAAGGAGATAATCCACGTAAAGTGCTTTGCAGTGGGCCCCACACTTAGTGGGTCCCGGCAAAGACTTCTGGGCCCTAAAGATGGGGTGCCTGGCGGGTCCTCTGTAAATACTTTCTGAAATGAGATTGACTTCTTTAATCACCCTCTTCTGCTCCAATCCCTAGTCTGTTAGCAGTTTTTTTTTTTTTTTCCTGTTAAGGATGAGGCTCCTTTACAGACTGAGATCAGAGAGATTAATTGGCTTCCTAAGGCCACACAGCTCATAACAAAGGGAGTCAGGCTGCCGATGCCTACTTTGGCCTGGACACCTCAAGAGCTGTTCCTATCTTCCTGGTCCTCTGTCCAGAGCCCACCTGCCCCCCCTCCTCTGTGATTTCCAGTTCTTTCCACTGATGTTACACTCTCCCTACACCAATTAGGGTTAGCTCACGTATCTTCCCTGGTGGCTCAGCGGTAGAGAATCTGCCTTCAGTACAGGAGCCGCAGGACACTTGAGTTTGATCCCTGGATCGGGAAAATCATGGCAACCCACTCCAGTATTCTTGCCTGGAAAATCCGTGTGTACAGAGGAGCCTGGGGGACTACAGTCCATGGGGTTGCAAAGAGTCGGACACCACTGAAGCAACTTAGCAGGCACATGTCTTCCATAGCTCGATCAAAACATGAATGAATCTCACGCGCCATTCCTCAGAAGCCTGTTCTCATCTAGACATTCCACTGAAAACGAAAGGGATCAACTCCTTCACCTTGAGGCGTCGGCAGCTGATGACAGCTGGCAGGAGAGGGGTTGGTGAGCCTGGTACCTCCTCCAGCCAGCACGGAGCATCCTCCATGGTGGACCCCGAGGCTCTGCACACAGGTGAAGGGGAGGGGAGACTCTGGTCAGGGATGCTGCAGGGGGTTAGTAAGGGGCAGCCTCCCTGGCTTCAAGGACGCGAGGACAAGCAGAGACTGAGTTAGTTCTGTGGACGTCTGTGTTACGACTTCCTCACTCCTCCACTGGGACCTATCTGTTCCTTCCTTTTCTTGTAGAATCACAGTGACTTTTATTTTTTTAAATGTGACAAAGCTGCCTATCAGCAGAGCTGAGAAACCGAGCGGGCCTGGGAGGCTATGGGGGTAAGTGTCGCAATCTTGGCAACCCCTCGTCTACACTGCTTGCTGGCCTGCGGCTTTCTGTCAGAGCCTGCGGGCTGCTGTGGTTAAACCGTGGTCAAGGCTGCGTCCTGTGACGTGAATGAGGAGCCTGGGGTCCCGTCCCCTTCTGCTGAACTGGTAAAACTGTCCTCTGACTCGGGGAGCCTTCCTTCCCTGTGTGTGTGGTGGAACTGGTGCCGGGAGACTGGGGGAGAAGCCCATCTCGTCCAGGTGTGTTTGGAGAGGCAGGATGGCGTGGTGGTCAGGGCTTCTGGAATCCGACTGCTTGGCTTCAAATTTCTCGTCTTCCTAGCTCTGCAGCCTCGGTTTCCTCATCTGTAAAGTGGGGGTGATGCTGCCTTGAAGGCCCTGTAAGGGGAGAGATGGGGGAACATGGGCTTCCCAGGTGGTGCTGGGGATAAAGGATCTGCCTGCCAGTGCAGGAGATGCAAGCAACCTGGGTTCGATCCCTGGTTTGGGAAGATCCCCTGGAGGAGGGAATGGTAGCCCACTCCAGTACTCTTGCCTGGAGAATCCCCATGGACAGAGGAGCCTGGCGGGCCACAGTCCATGAGGTCACACAGAGTCGGACACAACTGAGCGACTAACATTTTGCAGGAACATGGACCTAGGGAAGGAGCATTTTACTTTTTATTATTTTGGTACTGGCTGCCACCAGTTGTTTAAAGGAAAGAACCTGGGGTTGGGAAAGGTGGACATGTGAGGGACACGCTTAGCTTGGGGCCCAGAGTTCGGGACATGCGTGGCATTTGCGACTTGGTCACTAGCTGTCTGTGGCTCCAGGGCAAATTTAGTGACAAGTTCAGTGCCTTTCTGCTTTCTTGCTGCGGGGCTTTGGCAGGTTGCTGCGTCTTGCTGAGAGCCATGTTCTAGAAAACTGGGGCTCTGTCCCATCCCTGGTGGTTGCGTGGACATGGGGGTGACCTCAGAGGTGGCCCTGGCCCCCGGGGCAGCAAGCAGTTCTGGAAGCACCTGAAAGGCCTCTCTGGGCATCATCCTTGTCCCCTGGGGGTGAGGGTGGAGGTGGTGGTGACCGGCATCTCTCCTAGGATGTCACAGGAAAAGGTTGGGGGCACCCCCAGACACTCAGGTTCCTTAGGCGGTTTGGAAGTGTATGGGGTGCAGAGCAAGGCCACTGTGGGGAGCCGAGCTGAAGGCGGGCTGCCTCGTCCCTGCCTTATTCCTTCCTCCTTTCTTCAGCGGCCCAGGCTCTGAGCCAGCCGACATCTTCTAGAACTTGAGTGGATCTTTGGGCAAAACCAAGCACTTCCCCGACCCGGGCAAAAGGGTCCTCAAGGCCAGATGCTGGCTGCGTCCTGGGGGGTTCTCTGCTCTGGGAGCTGGCTGTGGGCAGAGGAAGCATGCCCCAGCTGACCAAGAAACATACCCCAGGCGCCCACCCTGCACCAGCACACCATGGCCCCTTATCAACCGTCTGCAGGGAATGAACACAGGAGCCCCCTGAGTAGCGGGCCACTCCCAGATACTTTGGGGACCTTCACTTGAAGCCCCCTCTTTCCCGTAGGAAAAACCAATCCTCACTGGAGTTATTATGAAGTTGTGTGCCTTGTTTTTAAAAAACACAAAATTATTTTGAGGCCATACACTGTTAAAGGGACTTCCTTAGTAGCACAGAGGGTAAAGAATCTGCTTGCAGTGTGGGAGACCCAGGTCTGATTCCTGGGTTGGGAAGATCCCCTGGAGAAGGAAATGGCAATCCACTCCTGTATTCTTGCCTGGGAAAATCCCACGGACAGAGGAGCCTGACAGGCTACAGTCCATGGGGTTGCAAAGAATCAGACATGACTAAGCGACTTCACTCACTTCACACTGTTTAAAAAAAAAGCATGGGAATTTTGTGTTCAGCACCATAATATTCCTGGCCGTTTAAAGACCAGAATTGTGTCCCTTGGAAATCTTTGGTCCAGCCCCACAGAGAGGCCCCATCGCTATGGCTCATCCAGAGAAACCCGGGGTAGGGAATGCCTGGGTCATCAGGTCTGAAGGGTGCTCTCATAGACTATTCCCTTGCCTTTCCACCGTGTAGGTGAGGAAGTAAAGGCACAGAGAGGTTAAGTGACTTTCCCAAGGTCACACAGCTGGTAAGGGCAGAGCCAGAGTTTGGACCCAGAGGGCTTTAACCGCAGCGCTTCCAATCCCAGAAGAGGAAACTGAGGCCCAAATGTGACGTCAGAGGAAGAAGCCTGGTGTCCAGTCCATTTCTCCAGCCATGCTGGCTCCTGAGGTTGGCCCAGCAGTGTCTGAGCCCCACATCTTCAATGTGGCATCTGAGGGCACCTTCCAGCTCAGGGTCCTTTGGGAGATTCGTGGGCTCGTGGCTCAGAGAGGGGAAGAGAACTGTGCATGTTCTGTGAAATTTAGGAGCAGAGTTGAGCCTGGAACCCAGACCTCTTATCTCTTTTTGGTTTCCCTCGGATGGGAAGATCGAAGGTTTGGGCCAAGAACACAGAAGGTTTGGCGCTCATCTCAGCTTCCCTGGGCGTCAGATGATGGCGCTGACAACTCCAGCCTACTGGAGCATGTTATCCAAACCAGCCTGCAGAGAAATGAAAAGAGAAAACAGACGACAGAGTGAATCTTTCTCATAAAGTGTTTACATCTTATAAAGGCGAGGCCCCGAGCCATCGATTTTTATCGGTCTTAGGTACCGTTTGTTTCCTGAAATGGTGAGGATGGTCAAGGACAGTTTTGTCTGCCATGCCCTTGCTGGGCCAACGTGAAAAACTGGCAGCTCCAGGACAGTCCCAGAAGCAACTGGGAAATGTAACTGGGTCGGGAGATGCCACAGTTTGGAGTTCACTTGAGCTGAGATGGTCTCTTGGGCTCCTTCAAAGTGAGGCTGAGGTGGGGACGCCCAGAAGGGATGGAGAAACTGCGCGTGGAGGTGAAGGCTCCAGCTGCCAGCGGGGCTGGACTGCAGAGGGAAGGAGGTACCTGGCATGCTGTGGGTTCCCGATGAGGGCGACAGGATGCGATGGTTGCCATGTGAGGGCTCCATTCGTGACTCAGAGTCTGGGCAACAGGCGAGGGGAGAGGGAACTAGGGAAGAGAAGACGACAGGGGGAGATGCTGGTCATGGACCAGAAGACACAAGATGGGGAGGAGAAGCAGAACCCAGAGAAAGGGGCCAGGAGCCTGATCCGGCTGGGAGTGAGGGGGGCTGAGTGCGGACCAGTTGAGGGGCTCTCCAGAGCCTCTTTTGAAGTAGGGGAAACACAGGAGAGAACAAATAAAAGACAGAGACTTGTCTTGGCTTCTGAGCTAGGTACCTTTTATTTAAAAAAAAAACTTTTTGTTTTGTATTGGGGCATAGCCATTAACAAACGATGTCACGTTAGTTTCAGGTGGATAGCCAAGGGACTCAGCCACACTTACACATGTATCCTATTCTCATCCAGACTCCCCTTCCATCCAGGCTGCTATGGAACATTGAGCAGAGTCCCCTCTGCTCTCCAGGAGGTCCTTGTTGGTTGAGATGTCTGTCTTGGGTGGAGGAGCCCCAGAAGCAGAGCCCGAGGCGAGGGTTCAGTGAATGGGAGGCGTCCAAGGCGTGTCTCAGGCGGGGCTGGGACCTGGGGGAGCAGAGGGAGGCAGGGTCACCCGTATTCCGGTTGGCGCTCATCGTGACTGCACATTCTGACATTTTGCTCATCAAGCAGGTTATGTATTAGATTTGATTTTTAAATATTGCCACGAAAGTATTATTTATCCTGATGAGTGAGCTTGGCGAGGCATACTCTTGCTTTTGTATTCAAAGATCTGTCATGGGGAGAAGCTCAGCAAGAATCTGGTCTCAAGTGGAGACCAGCCTCAGCCTGATCCCAACAGGGGACCCTGGACTCTGAATTGTACCTCCCGGCCAGTGAGGGAGCAGCAGCNCCACACCCACAACCTAGCCCTGAACCAACCTGAGCCAGTGAATAACAGGGCAGGGGGTGGGGAGGGGAGGGGTGTCAGCCCCCAGGCCATTATTACTTTTACTGCAGTAGGGGAGTTAACAGAACTCCAGTGATGGACTTCAAGGCCCAGCAGCAGGGTTTACCAGACCCCAGTTTTGGGTGGAGGATGACTTTCTGAATCCAAAAATCAGACCCCAGAGTCTGCTCTTTCGTCTACAACCAAGCTCCTGGACTCGCTGCCTCCCCCTGGCATCCCAGCCTGAGTGTACCTTGTGTGCTCTGATCGCCCCTTGGCAGTGCCCAAGGATGGGGAATCAGTGCTGTCATGGTGACCAGATTTTATCCAGTGGCATTAGGGATTCTGGGGACAGGGGTTGGGTCTCAGCCCCTGGGACTGGCCAGTGTGACCTGGCTTTTCCCATGAAGACTCATCTCACTGTATCCAGTCCCCCCACTCTTCTGCTATTCCAAGATTTTTCTTGGAGCATTGGTGGTTGCCATGGAAACGGCTTTTGAGGCAAATGTACCCATGTGAGCTGAGGAAGAATTCCTTAAGAAAATGGGGAGATTGCCATACTCCCCGACTCTGTGAGGGGGGCCCTTGATTTCTGGAGTCTCCAAAGACTGCCACTTCTGGGTAGACCTGGAGCTGGAGGCGGATGTGCAGTCAGCTCCTCAGGCCCTTTGCTAGCTTCTTGCCTCCAGTCTCTCCTCTTCCAAGGCAGTCCCCATATCAGTCACGTGGGTTAGAACTGGGGTCGTTTTAGAAAAATAGACACCTTTCTGCTTAAAATCCACCCATGCCCCCTATTACCCACGGGATAAATTTGGTGACTTGCAGGAGGTCTTATAATCTGACCCCTCTTCTTTTCTCAGCCATATCTCCTGCCCTCCCTGCAAAATCCCCGCCCCCCACCTACTCTCTAATCGCACATTACCCAGCCTCTGTACCTTTGCAGTTTCTTCTGCAAATGTACCTTGTTCCCCCGCCCCCACTCCATTAAGAAAAGGCTTCACACCCTCCAAGGTTCAACTGAAATGTTATCTCCTCCAAGAAGCCTCCCCTGCTTTCTCTGGTCCACCTTCCTTTTGCTTTGTACAGAGCCAGGGCCACAAACTCAGCCAGCAACAGGGTCAGGCAGGAGGCATGATTGACTAACTTCGGAACATTCTCCACTTCCACAAAGAATCCACGCTGTCCCATGAAAGCTGAAAGTGAGAATGACTTGGTTCATCTTTCCCTCACCAGATTGCTTTTGTTTCAACAGCAGAGCCCGGGCAGGCTCTGTGGTGAACTGCAGCTGATTCATTGCCCCAGAGTCAAGGAAACTATAGGGAAGTTGCCAAGAGCCCCATCCGGTCTGTGATGCAGGCCCAGGAGGGCTAGTTTGCTGCAAGACTGGATTTTAGGTGCCATCTCAGAGCACTCACTGTGCGGTGCTCCTGCACCCAGCTGTGGAACATAGACTCACAGCCTCCAACAAGGTGTGGGGCCCTTGGAAGGTTCTCACTAGCTGCCTTTTGAACGGATGCTTGAATGAATGGGGCTCTTTTCTGAACCTCTGAAACCTGCTTCTGCCTCAGGGCCTTTGCACTGGCCCTTCCCACTGTCTGAAGAGCTCTCCCATCAGACAGTGATATCTCTTCCTCTCCCTGTATTCAAGTCTGCTCACAGGTAATCTCTATCAGAGCCCTTCTCTGAACACTGCCTAAAGTAGCATCCGCCCCCATCTCTATGCCCCACTCCTCTTTATATTTTAGTTCACAGCAGATGTCAGCACCTGTTATATTCATTTCATTTTTCCAGCATTTACATAGTGATCCAACAAGCCAGACAAGCTTCTGAACAGGACCAGCATAAACTCATTTAATCCTTGGAGCAACCCTGTGACGGAAGAGCTATCACCCCCATTTTTCAGATGAAGAAACCGAGGCACGGAGAGGTGTGGTCACTTGCCCACAGTCTCGCGGCTGGTGAGCGTCAGGGCAGGGATTCAAACCCAGGCAGTCTGACTCCAGACTTTTTGTCTCCTTTATTACAGTCCACACCTTTGAGAATGCCAGCCTCTCCAGGGAAGCAGCGTATCTGTTTTGTTCCTTGCTGTAGCCCCTGGGCCTGGCACACAATAGGCATTTAATAAATAATTCTTGAAAGGATGGAGGAAGGAAGAAAGGAGGATCAGAGAACTGGAGGGAAGAATCCTTGGCCTTCCAAGCTTTCCGTTAGCCCAACATCAAGGCCATCATGTCGGAAGTTTCTCAGCCTCCCGGAGGGTTTGAGTCAGCCTGTCTGGAAGGGACCCCGCCCCGCCTCCCCTCCCCCTCCCTCCCTCTCCAATCGGGCTTCTGTTTTCTGACCTCTCCCAGACAAAGGTGCCAAACCGCTCTCCTGGAGCCCCTGGGCCCATGCTGCGCACACTTCCTTCTGTGACAGGGCCAGTGGAGGAGAACATTCCAGGCCAGAGGCAGGAAGTCTCTGGAACAAGGTGGCCTGGAGCAAACGGGCCTTTGGGCAGCCAGCGAGGAGCCTGGGAGGGGCCGCTGACGGCCAGATGTGCCGGGGCCTCAGGGCTGCTCAGGGGACAAGCAGATGGGATATGGGAGCAGGCCGGGAGCGGGTCCAGGACCGGATGCTGCAGCCTCTCGGCATCTCCAGTTTACCCAACATTTCCTGACATCCCTGGTGGCTCAGCTGGCAAAGAATCTGCCTGCAAGGCAGGAGACCTGGGTTTGATCCCAGGAT
>SJYW01023786.1:524842-545667 GCA_006410735.1 Raphicerus campestris | reverse complement strand
CTTCCCTCCCCCTCCCTCCCTCTCCAATCGGGCTTCTGTTTTCTGACCTCTCCCAGACAAAGGTGCCAAACCGCTCTCCTGGAGCCCCTGGGCCCATGCTGCGCACACTTCCTTCTGTGACAGGGCCAGTGGAGGAGAACATTCCAGGCCAGAGGCAGGAAGTCTCTGGAACAAGGTGGCCTGGAGCAAACGGGCCTTTGGGCAGCCAGCGAGGAGCCTGGGAGGGGCCGCTGACGGCCAGATGTGCCGGGGCCTCAGGGCTGCTCAGGGGACAAGCAGATGGGATATGGGAGCAGGCCGGGAGCGGGTCCAGGACCGGATGCTGCAGCCTCTCGGCATCTCCAGTTTACCCAACATTTCCTGACATCCCTGGTGGCTCAGCTGGCAAAGAATCTGCCTGCAAGGCAGGAGACCTGGGTTTGATCCCAGGATTGGGAAGATCCCCTGGAGGAGGGTATGGGAACCCACTCCAGTATTCTTGCCTGGAGAATCCCCATGGGCAGAGGAGCCTGGCAGGCTACAATCCATGAGATCGAAGAGTCAGATACGACTGAGCGGCTGACTTTCCCTGACCTCTGATCCTGCCTCCAGGGTCCCAGAGAAGGCCACACCCTGCCCTTGGACTCTAAAGTAATGGACCCCACTGAGAGAGTGGGAATGTGTTTTTCAGTTTCATCACTGCGAGGTAAATCCTCTTTCCTATAAAATTAATAACTACTAACATTAATAGTGTTGGCAGCTATGATCAGGGCAGGCAGGATGCCAAGCACTTCACCAGCCTGGTTTTATCGAATCCTCACAACTCCCAGAGAAAGAGCCTGTGGATGAGGGGCCTGAGACTCAGAGAGGTGAAGCTACCTGTTCAAGGTTACACAGCCTCTAAGTGTTGGAGCTGGAGTCGAAACCTAGTTCTAAGGGACAGAACACAATTCCAGAGACAACCAGGAGAAGAGAATCCCGAAGCCTGGAGATCCTGATTATACCACGCTGAAGCTGAAGCTCCAATACTTTGGCCACCTGATGCGAAGAGCCAACTCGTTTGAAAAGACCCTGATGCAGGGGGGCGGCGGTGGTGGGGGCGACAGAGGACGAGATGTTTGTACGGTATCGTTGACTCAATGGACATGAATTTGAGCAAGCTGCAAGAGATGGTGCAGGGAAGCCTGGCATGCTGCAGTCCATGGGGTTGCAGAGTCAGACATGACTGAGCGATGGAATAATTGCTCACTTTCCAGGTAACTTTGGGAAAGACCATGAAACTTGTTTGAATCTCAGTGTTCTCATCTGTTAAATGGGCATTAAGGGGAATCAAGCATCGTTTGAGACCCTACAGGGGGCTGGCTGTTTGGCTACGTCCTTCATATGGGTTATTTCCCTTCATCTTCAGTGTCTCTAGGTCCCAGGTTGGAAATGGGAGGTTGGAGAATGGGCCACATAGCCCGGGCCATCTCCTTGTTATCCTTAACTTCTGGGTTGACAGAGGTGGGACAAAGCTTGTTTTAACGGAGGGACTACACTCAAGCTGAGAAATGCTTTTAGAGGCTCTGGTGGAGGATGTGGGTATGCTGGGCAAGGAGACAGGGCTAAGAGGGGGAGGGCGTGGCGGGAGCCATGGGCTCCTCATCCGGCCCTAGGCGGCATCTGGTCTGGGTGGAGAAGCCTGGGAGCGACCGCTGGCTGGCTCCCAGCCCTCCTCGGCTTCCAGACCCCTTCCGGGCTCACTTTCGAGCTCCATGGGTTTCCTGGAAAACACAGCTCTTGCCTTTGGTTCCGAATCTGGATATTCAGCCTGGCTTTCTCCCCTCCATGGAACAGCGAGGCTGCTGGCTCTCACAGACATGTCACCATCTGATTTCTCTACACAAACATTTGCTGAGCACCTGCTGTGTGCCAGGTACCATTCATATCATCATTTCATTTCACAGTAACCTTAGGAAGGAGGTGGTAATATCAGCCCCGTTTTACTGATGAGGACACTGAGACTCGATGTGGCTTCAGTGTGGTCTGAGACCACATCATCAGTCTGCAAGGACCCCAGACTCGAGGTCTTGATGGTGCAGAAGCTTGTAACTTCACCTTGAACTTCTAGCCCAGAGATCTTAGATCTGCAAGGGCTTTATCCAGTGTCTGCTTTACCCAGAGATTGCTTTATCCCTTGGATTTTCTGAAAAGGAAATTTTTACTGGGAACCTTACTATAGCTCAGAGAGGTAAAGCAAATTGTCTGAGGTCACACAGCATGGAGCCAAGCCATGCTGTCTTTTTACTGGCACAAGACTGGGAATAGACCCTTGGCCCATTCAACCACGGCATATTTTAAAACTGGAAGAGAGCCTTTGACACCATCAACTCCAACCTCCTTGTTTCATAGTTGGGGAAACCAAGGCCCCAAAGGGTCAGGGATTTATCTAAAGACATTTGCCAAGTAGATCTTGTAAGGTATAGTAGAGAGAGCCCTGGGGTTCTTAATCTGGGTTCAAATCCTGCCTCTGCCTCTTGCTAGCCACGTGACCTTGAGTAAGACTCTTAACCTCTCTGGCCTCAGCTTCCGCAGCTCTAAAATGGCCATAACCACCACCTCCATTGCCCCGGGTTTGTGTGAGATGATGCACATAAGGTGCTTCTCAGCGTCCGGGCACACACAGCAGCATTGTCAGTCGCTCAGTCGTGTCCGACTCTTTGTGACCCCATGAAATTTAGCCTGCCAGGCTCCTCTGTCCAGGGGATTCTCCAGTACTGGAGTGAATTGCCATGCCCTTCTCCAGAGGACCTTCCTGACCCAGGGATTGAACCCAGGTCTCCTGCATTGTAGGCAGATCTTTACCATCTGAGCTACAGGGAAGATTCACACATAGTAGGTGCTCAATAAAATATTGATACTTTGGTGACTACTATGAATAATACTTAACCCTGGCATTTGAAGATCCAAGACTCTTTACCAGCACGTCCAGCTGGGTCTCTGGGGTGACTTCCAAGGGCCTGGTGAGGCTTTGGAAGCAGCAGAGAGGCAGGGGCAGCAAAGAAGGACTGTGGGGGCAGATGAGGCCGATGCCCAGCTTCCTTGCCCTTCTCCCTCACGGTAGGTGGGGGCACTGTTGATGGGGACCAGGCCTTGGCCTGCCTCCTTCCGCATATCTCAAGGTACTCGGAGAAGAAGTCTTGCTCTGGAGCTGTGTTAGATGTAGGACCAAAGGTGGCCTGTGCTGGCCTGGATCTAGCAGGGACAGGGGCAGGGGCTATGACAACTCACAGAGCACCCAGGGCCACTCAGTGTCTGGGCTCCCAGCCCACGCTCTGAGCAGGACACCGAGGGTATTGCCATGGCCAGCTCCTGGCTCGGGGAGAAGGCGACCACCGCTGGCAGCCTCCTCCAACCACATCCTGCTTGGTTCACGTAAACAACCCTGTGCCTGCTGCCTTCCAGATACGCTGTGTACACAGCTCGGGGATTATTTGCATGAATGGACTCAAGGCTTCAGGGGATTAAGCAAATGGGGTGCCGGGCCTCCCAGTCCAGGGGGTTACAAATATGGGAGAAAGCTTGTGTATAGGCCACCTCCAGGGGCTGGGGCAGTGTTTACGGGGGAGAGACCCAGGCTATTTCCCCAACAGCTCTGGATGGAAGCTGAATGTCCAGGAGAACACACTGTGCTTGTGCATGGGACCCATGGTCGGGGCCAGAGTGGCTTTCTGGCCTGGAAGGAGATACACACGTCTACGCACTCTTGCTGGGGGCCTTGTGTGACTGAAATAGCTGTTAGGTCTGCAGAACAAAATAGCGCTTCCCAGCTGGCACTAGTGGTAAAGAATCTGCTTGCCAATGCAGGAGACCCAAGAGATGCAGGTTGGATCCCTCGGTGGGGAAGACCCCCTAGAGGAAGGAAGTGGAAACCCACTTCAGTATTCTTGCCTGGGAAGTCTCATGGACAGAGGAGAGAGACAGACTACGGACAGTCCATGGGGTGGCAAAGAGCTTGAAGTGACTTAGCAACTCAACAACCACGACAAAGATCAAAGCGGGAGCCGCCAAGGGCTTTCAAGTGGGGGCGAGCTGTGATGTGGTTTGCGTGCTAACATGATCTCTCCAGCTACGAGGTAGAAAATGAAATCAGAGTGGAAGCGGCATGCTGGTTAGGGGGTCTCTAGCAGTCGGCCAGGTGGGCAGAAACGATGGGCGGATTTGTGAGCTGTTTAGGAAACAGACATGGGGATGTCTTGAGAGGAGATGTTGAGAATCTGGACTCTGGGTCAGAGTCTCAGAGGGAAATGGATGACCCACTCGAACAGGGTCTTTTTTAATGAGGACTTAAAAAAAAATGATTTGTTTGCCGGCGTCAGGTCTTAATTGTATCATACAGCATCTTTGTTGTGGCCCACGGGCCCTCTGGCTGTGGCCCATGGGCTCAGTAGTTGTGACGAGTGAGCTTAGTCTCTTCTGGCCGTGTGGATCTTAATTCCCTGACCAGGGATCAAACCGGCGTACCCTGTATCGCAAGGCAGATTCTTCACTGCCGGACCACGAGGGAAGTCCCTCACATGGAGTCTTGATGAGCATTTTGCTGTCCACTCTTTCTAAGTCCTTCCTAGCCTAATAATCATCAGAAGCATAAAGGATGGGCAGGACTTCAGGTCTGAGAATACAAGGAGACCTTCCTGCCCTTTAAGCCGGGGGGTCGGGGAGGGACTGGTTATTGGGACCCAGGCTGTGTAGTCAGGACCCATGAGACCCTGCAGGGAGGCCGCTGGGACCATAGACACCTGACCTGCCCCTCTTCCTGTCCTGTAGCCCATGCTGGGCCTTCAAGGATAAACCCAACTAGAGGTCAGAGGGCAAGGAGTCTAGTGATGGTGTTTCTACAGCTCAACGTGGGGGCACAGAGCAAGGGGCAGTGATCAGGGGCCAGAGCACACTGCGGGGAAGGGACGAGTCATTCTCACAAGGGCGACGCCATGTGGCGCAGTGGGCGTTTGCAGGGTCTCCTGCTTCTGTGCTCTCATCAGCCACTGGAGGTTTCCTGGGGCCTCTGGCCTCTGGGCAAGCGGACCGCTCACGTCCAAGGGCATAAGCTTTTTCCTCGCTCGTTGATTTGCTCACCGCTGCAGAGTGTGCCCATCCAAACACGGCCCCGTCCAAACCCAGAAAAAATGGGGCCGCCTATTAGCGGGCCAGCTCCTTCCATCTCGCTGCAGTGACTCAGCCACAGCTCCTGCGTGTGGGCGTGGGGCCGGGCAGGAAATTTTCCCCCGACGCAGGGCTAATTCTGTCCGGGCGCTGGCAGCCAGTCCTGTGGCTGGAACGGCCATGGCTGCTATGTGGTTTCGTGGTTCCTGCATTTCTCAGACCTGCGGATCCAGGGATGGGAACAAGAGGTATCTCCAAGAGCTGTCCGTGGGGGCTGGGAGGCCCCTTCACTCTGCCTTGGAGGATGAGGCCAGCCAGGGGACTGTGGCAGCAGGCCGAGATAACAGGACCAAAGTCAGCAGGCCCGGCCTGGGTAGTGGGGGTGGATACTGCCGAGGAGACACATTTGTGATGGGAGAGTTGTGCCTGCAAGGTCCCATTATGGTTCAAACCTGCTCGCTGAGGCTGTGGTCTTGGAAAGTGGAAAGAGCCAAGGTTGAGGGGTTCAGAGAGTCCTTGGTTCAAACCCTGGGATGATGCATCAAGGCTCTGTGAACCTGGGAGAGTCACTTCACCTCTCTGAGCGAGGCTTCATTTGCAAATCTATGCAGTAAGTGGGGACGGACATGGAACAGCGAAGATGTGTGGGGCGCCAGGCAGACTTCTAGGCTCTGGGATACATCACAGACAAGACAGGCTGAGGCCCTCTTCTTTGAGGCTTAGGGAGGGTCAGTTCCTCTCCCGGACCTCCGTTTTCCCAGCTACAAAACAGGATGCGTCTGGGGGCCCTCTCAGCTCCTAAGAGCCTTTGGGAGGCTGAGAAGGCTGGAGGAGAGGCCTCCAGGGCCGCCCAGCCCAGACTGTAGGGGTGGGCCATAGAGGGGGTGGGAGAGGGGACAGGAGTCCAGCCAAATGTGGAGGGAAGGGTTTCCAGTTTCCCCGCCGGGCTCCCACGCCCACGGGCCCTGATCAAGCCCCTGCATTCGGCCTGGGGCCGGGGGCCGCCGAGGAAGCTTAGACCAGGCTGGACAGGCAGCAGGCTGGGAGAGGGGCAGCCGTGGGTTTAGGTGTCGTAGGCGCACAGGTGAGTGATGCTAGCAGGTGAGGAGTGGCTGGGCCTCTTTGGGGAGCGTGGAGGGGAGATGAGGGCAGCGGGAGGGGACAGGGAGACAGGAGGCAGGGAGACTGCACTGGGAGAGGGAGAGACAGGGACAGACAGAGTCGGAAAACACAAGGCGAGACAGAAGGAGTGAGACCAAGAAGGGGTAATGAGGAACCAGCAGGCAGAGACCCAGACTCGGACAGAAAGGGAGCGAGCCCTCTGCACACTCCAGCAGGGGATTGAGACGAAGCAGAAGGCCACACTTGCTGCCCAAATGCCTCTCAGCCCTGTCCAGGGCACACAGACCAGCAGGTGGCAGCTGGAGGAGCTGGGGGACTCCTAAGGACCAGGGTTCAACTCCCTGCCCCGCCACTAACCGGATGCGTGACTGCAGGCAAGTCCCCCTTCGCCCACTGGTACCCGGCCTCGGGCGTCCCCTCGGTAAATCTGGACAGGTGACAGTGGCCATGCAGGCTTTGGGGGTGGCGGGGGTTCCAGGTGAGAAGAGCCGTGCCCACAGCACCCCGGCCTCCTCTCCAGGGCCAGGGAGCAGCAGATTCCACAGGTCCCTGAAGGATGGATGGATGCATGAGCCCCGCCTCCAAAGGGCTTTTCCTGTGGCACACGGGATGTGACCCCTGGGATGTGATGTGCTCCCATTAGGGCCGTTTCCTAGAGGCAGAGGGGCTCGGAGGTCAATCCTGGGGACCTGGAGTCTCGGCTTGCTCCATGTGCAGAATGCACACCCCGAATCTGTGGAGGTTCTTGAGAGATCCCACCAGGGCAACCCCCAGAGGATTCTGGAATGTTCCAAGGAGGCGGGGCAGTGGACAAAGAAAGAGAGTGGGGGTTGGAAGGTCAGCAGGCTCGCAGCTTCCTCTCGAGGAATTGGACCTACCTTGCTAAGCTGAGCCAGCTGTGTGATGTTGGGCACCTTACTAACCTCTCTGCGCCAGTTTCCCCATCTGTAACAGTGCTTAGAACTATGCCTGGAATTTGGTGAGGACTCTACATGTGTTTGTTTAAGAAAAATGAAGCCAGAAACATCTGCCTGAGGTTTTTGCTCTCTGTGGTGGGGAGGAACTAGATACAGCCTAACACCCTGCCCCCTCACCCCACCGCAGCCACTTCCCCAGCAAGGGTCTGGCCCAGCCGGTGGGGAGAGCAGGACCATACACGCAGGATCTCCTGCCTGGTCCGTCGGCTCCCAGCTTGGACTGGGCTGATGCTATTCCTCTCATGCGCTGGTCCGGGTTCACTCCCGGCCTGCTGGAGGTGGCTGGCATGGAGGGGCTCTCAAGGCCCCAGGCAGGGCCAAAGCCGCTTGCTGGGCTGCTCCCTGCCCAGTGTGGCTCCGTGAGGGATTCAGCTGCCTAGGCCTGGGCTGGTCACTGCCCCAGGCAGGGATCTGGGGTGTCTCGCTTGTTTGCTTTGTGTTTTCCTGGACCTCCGGAGGGGAGAGAAGTCTGCCATGATGACACCCTTCCACCCCACCCTCATCTGGCCTCCGGAAACCCCGCACTTGTCTAATGTTCCTCCATTTCCTTTATCCCCAGTTCCTTCTCGCTGTGCCTTCCCAGCGAGGCACTCTAATCTGTTCAGAGTGTATCTGGCTGTTCAGCCCTGTTCCTTTGCGTTACTGTGTGGCTGCTTTCAGATGTGTGTTTTCAGTGTGCTTAGGCGCTATCTGGGGAGGTGGCTTTAAGATGCAGGGCGTTCCTTTGCTGCATACACTTGCTAATCTGCAGCCTCTAACAGCTGCCTAGCTCTGGGCTTTCCCACGTTGCCTCTTCGCACGTCGCCTTGTGCAGAAGGCTCTCGCTTCTGGCGGCCTGCGCCTGTGGCTTGCCCAGCGGATGGCCCTCAGTGGGCAGGCAGCGCCTGGGACGGTGCCCCTCCCAGGACAGGATGGAGGGATATAAACAGCTTCCTGGAATGCGACCTCCATTGTTTCCTGACCTCGCCCTGAACCAAGGCCACCTTCCTTGGGTCTCTGCTTGGCGCTGCCCCCTTGACCGACCTCCTCCTTTTCCCAATCTTACTTCTCCAGTCACTTACTGGGGTTTCCTGGAACACTTCCTTAATAATCACGTTTGCAGGAAAGCTGATGTGAGGTTTGCTCCTGAAGAATCCAAGATAAGGCATGCCTCCCCCACCCGCCTACCAGTCCCACACACGGGCATCTCGAAGCATGATTCTTCCTGGGGCTGGGGGGCACACAGGGCTCACGGGCATCCGCAGCGTGGCCTGAAGGCTTTGCCAGCCTGAGGGCTCCATCCCGGCTTTCTAGTCCTCTGGTTCTCATTTGCACCTCCTTGATCATCAGTTTGTCTAACGCCTCCTGTAAGGTTTCCCTCCTGAACAATATCTGTGTAGATCATTAGCCTATTTTTTCTGCCGGGGTTGCAGTCTTTCTGGATTTTCAGGAAGGTGCTCTCTGTACATTCTAGGTGGCAGTCCCTGTGCAGAGAAAGCGAACTGGAAGAACAGCAAATAGCAAGGTTAAGTTCTAACAGTGAAGGACAACTGAGGAGGTGTTGTGGGCTGGAAACACATCTCTTCCCCTAAATTCCGAAGCTGCTGTCCTAGCCCCCAGTACTTTGGGAGCATGACTATATTTGGAGACAGGGCTTAAAATTTTTTATTTTTTAAAATATAATTTTATATTGGAGTATAGTTACTTTACAATGCTGCGTTAGTTTCCGCTTCACAGAGAAGTGAGTCCGCTGGATGTCTACATACATCCCTCCCTCTGAAGCCTCCCTCCCACCCCTCTGGGCCATCACAGGGCACTGAGCTGAGCTCCCCGTGCTATGCAGCAGCTTCCCATGAGCTATTTTACACCCAGTAGTGTATATATGTCTGTTTTGCTCTCCCAGTTAATCCTGTTCTCTTCTTCTCCCTCTGTGTCCACATGTCCAGTCTCTACAAGAGACAGGGCTTTTAAAGTGGCGATTAGCATAAAGTGAGGTCACGGGGGATGCTTAATCCAACCTGCCTGATGGCTTTCTATGAAGAGGTGGTTAGGACGCCGCCCACACAGGGGGAGACCATGAGGACGTCGTAATATCCTGAGGACCTGCTTGGTGCCCACCTTCTTCCCTGACCTGGACACAGAGCTGAATGAGATCAGTCCTCACCCTCAGATAGCTTGCAATCCAGTCAGGTGTGCTGTTTTCTGTTCAGTCGCTGAGTCGTGTCCGACTCTTTGCGACCCCATGGACTGCAGCACGCCAGGCTTCCCTGCCCTTCACTATCTCTTGGAGTTTGCTCAAATTCACATCCATTGAGTCAGTGAGGCCATCCAAGCATCTCATCCTCTGTCGCTCCCTTCTCCACTTGCCCCCAGTCTTCCCAGCATCAGGGTCTTTTCCAATGAGTTGGCTCATCACATCAAGTGGCAATAGTATTGGAGCTTCAGTCCTTCCCATGAATATTCAGGACTGATTTCCTTTAGAATGGACTGGTTGGATCTCCTCCCAGTCCAAAGGACTCTCAAGAGTCTTCTCCAACACCACAGTTTGAAAGCATCAATTCTTCGGCTCTCAGCTTTCTTTATGGTCCACCTCTCACATCCATTCTTGACTACTGGAAAAACCATAGCTTTGACAGAGCTTTGTCAGCAAACTGCTATCTCTGCTTTTTAACATGCTGTGTGTAAAAGCCAGTAATAATCATATGAATACCATGGGCCCCGGAGTAGGGAGCCGGGTGCCCTGGGAGCCTGAACGGGGGTGTGTTAGTATCCTGCGCTGCTGTAACAGATTCCTGCAGACTGCGTGGCTTAAAACGACCAAAATGCACATTCAGCTGTGCCTCCGGAGGCCAGAAGTCTGCAGTCGAACCGTCGCAAGCTGGGCTTCCTCGGAAGGCTCTGGGGAGGGTCCCTTCTGTGTCCCCCAGTTCTGGGGCTCTGGGCATCCCTTGGCTCCTGGCCACATCCCTCCAGTCTCTGCCTCCCTTTTCACATGGCTTCTCTGTTCCCCTTTCAAATCTCCTTCTGTCATCTCCTCTCACGGGACACTTGTCTTTGGGGTTAGAGGCCAGCTTCTCCCAAGGTGATCTCATCTTGGGATCCTTACGTCAATTATATCAGCAAAGAACCTTTTTTCCAAATAAGGTCACATTCACGGGTTCTGGTGGATTTTTTTTTTTTAAGGGAAGATTTAACCCACTACAGGGGGTAGGGGTTGTTGTGGCAGTCTGCAAAAGAATTTCCAGACATAGAGCATTTCATCAGGGAGTGAGTTTATTAAGAACAAAGAGCAGAGATAACGTGGGTGCTGCGAGCACAGCGGGCTGACCTCCTGACAGATCAGGGGGAGCTGACCGTGAGAACAGTGGGCCAGCTCAAGCGAGAGCCGACGCTTTTGGTGGGTTAGTAGCCAATTTTTATAGCCTCAAGACAAAGGAAATTGCTGCTGGAAAGTTGGCATTAAGTGATTGCTCAGGGTGCTATAGGGTGAGTACAGGGGTGGGCATTTTTGCCTAATATGGGGTTAGGAAATCTGCTGGCGATGATCAGGGGGGCTTCTGGCAATGGTCACAAAGGGGGCTCAGTCAGTTTCAGAGGTGACCTTGGTTCTGGGCCCCACTTCTGTGGCCTTGGTGCAAGGCCTCATACTGGTGGTCTTGGGATGGGAACTCCACGAGGGTAGGGGGACACCAAGAGAAACCTTCCTGGAGAGAGGAGCCTGGTTTCAGGGCTGAGTCTGAGGTTGTAGAGGAAATTAAAGAGAGTGATTTTGATTTTTGGCAGGTGCTGCATAGCAAATATGTTGGTTAAAAAGGTTTTAGGGGATTCCCTCATGGTCCAGTGGTTAGGACTCTGTGCTCCTAATACCAAGGGCCCAGGCTTGATCCCTGATTAGGGAACTAAGATCCTATAAGTTGCAGTGCAGCCAAAAAAGAGAAGGTTTTAGTTGCTTCACTTCAGGACACTTTGTCTCTTCACAAAACAGAGCTCTCAGACCTCCCAGGACCTTGACTCCGACTTGGGTGTCCTGGGTCTTTCCCTGTCATCCTCGCTGAGCCTGGGACAAGCTTTAACTCATCCTCCTGGTGGTCCTGAGAAGTCAGAAGGGCAGGGGTTTCTATCAGTCCCATTTTGCAGATGGCACAACTGAGGCTCAGAGATGGGGAGGCGACTTGCTTGGGCGACATAGGGAGTCTCCCCCCACCCCCGCCACCTCCTCCCTGGTCCCAAAAGGGCACAAGTTGGAGATGACAGGAGGAATCTGGGAGCGGAGCCAGGACAGCTTGTCTGTCCCCTGGGCTCCGGGCAGAAAGAGAGATGGTTTGGCCAGACTCACCTGCCCTCCTGGACTGTGATAGACAACGTCAGCTTGGCAAATGATTCCCAGCTGTGCCCTAGACCTTAGATCATCCTGAAAACTGGGAACATAGGTTCCTCAAGGAGCCAAGAAAGGTCAGCAAAGAGGAGGTGTCCTGGGAGGGTGGAGCTGGGGTCCCTGGGGCATCAGCAAGGGTGTGAACAGACAGGAAGGAGTACCCACTTCCTGGAAAGCAAGGCAGTGAAGAGCAGGCTGAGTCAGAGCAGCCTGGGTGTGAGGGTGCGTGTGTGCCTGCTCAGGCCCTTCAGTCGAGTCCGACTCTTTGTCACCCCGTGGACTGTAGCCCTCCAGTCTGCTCTGTCCATGGGATTCTCCAGGCAAGGATATTGGAGTGGGTTCAGTTCAGTCCAGTTCAGTCACTCAGTCGCGTCCAACTCTTTGCGACCCAATGAATTGCAGCACGCCAGGCCTCCCTGTCCATCACCAACTCCCAGAGTTTACCCAAACTCATGTCCATTGAATCAGTGATGCAATCCAACCATCTCATCCTCTGTCGTCCCCTTCTCCTCCTGCCCCCAATCCTTCCCAGCATCAGAGTCTTTTCCAATGAGTCAAATCTTCGCATGAGATGGCCAAAGTATTGGAGTTTCAGCTTTAGCATCAGTCGTTCCAATGAACANGTCCTGCAGCGCTGCCTCCTGGGTGGGGTGGGGCGGGGTGGAGAGGGCATGGGGTTGTGGGCAGAAGGACAAAAAGAGAAGATGCTGTTTAGGGCGGGGGGAGAGGGAGGGAGGAGAGAAGTGAGAAGGAGAACAATGATGAAGTAAAGGGATCTGGCATTTATTAAGCAGCTACTGTGAACTTCCCTGGTGGCTCAGATGGTAAAGCGTCTGCCTACAAGGTGGGAGACCCGGGTTTGATCCCTGGGTTGGGAAGATATCCTGGAGAAGGAAATGGCAACCCACTCCAGTATTCTTGCCTGGAGAATCCCACGGACAGAGGAGCATGGTAGGCTACAGTCCATGGGGTTGCAAAGAGTTGGACACGACTGAAGGAACTTCACTTCACTGTGTATCCGGCCCAGAATCTCATCAAAGCCTCAAAAACGACCCTGTGAGAAGAGGACCATCAGATCCGAGTGGGGGGTGTAGAAAAGGAGGTTTGGNTTGCAAAGAGTTGGACATGACTGAAGGAACTTCACTTCACTGTGTATCCGGCCCAGAATCTCATCAAAGCCTCAAAAACGACCCTGTGAGAAGAGGACCATCAGATCCGAGTGGGGGGTGTAGAAAAGGAGGTTTGGCCTGTGGACCCCACTTGATGAGAGTCACACAGTAGTAAATGGAACTGGGTCTGCTGCCCAAGAGAGTTCCCAGCTTCTTCAGCCCTTGGGAGGATGGAGAGGGAGGGAGAGGGAGAGAGGAGGAAGAGAAACAAGAGGGAGGGTCTCAGAAGCAGAGTTGGACCCAGGCGCCAGCCGAGGGAGAGGTTTGCTTTAAGCTGGACCCCAGTGTCAGCCTGGAGAGCAGAGCCCAGGATGGATGGGAGAAGAGAGAATCCAATCATGAGAGCCTCGAGGGCCGTTCAGGCTCATCCCCACCAAGTCCTCCCTGTTTCACAGAGGAGGGAGCTGAGGTTGCAAGAGCCACCCTTGGAGCAATCTGCAAAAGGAGGGGTGTTAGCTGGGATGGTGTGGTCAGTGGTTTCCCAGCTCCTGGTCCTGGCCTTCCTCTCTATTCCTCTCTGACATGCTCTGGCTTTGGAGAGCTGCTACTGGGGCTGCTATCCAGGACAAGGGGGAATTGGGAGGCAGCTTGTCTGACCGCGAAATAATTCAGTAGGGGGTTTGCTTGCTTCCTCTCTGAAGACAATGTTTCTCTTGAATAAACAGACCAAAGCAAGCATGAGAACACTCATTGCTAGAGGGTCCTGCCCCTTGCCTCCCCGACCCACCTCATGGAATGCCAGCTGAGGCTCAGAGAGGTGAAGTGTGCTGTCCAGAGTTGCAGAGCTATGTTGTGAGATGGCAATAGAACCCCTGCAGCTCCCAACCTCCCATTCCCCAAATTTTGGACCACAAGAAATCTGTATCTTGAAAAAATTCCCTCCGCTCGTGTAATTTTTCTAGGAACCAAGGATATAAGAGGTAGTGAGTGACTTACCCAAGACAACATGGCCAGCCGCGGCAGAAAGGGGACTAGAAACTAGGACTCCTTGCAAGTCCGTGCATTAGCCCACCCAAGGACAGACACTCTCATCTGCACATTCATCCAGCCATCATTTCATGCACCCATCCATTTCCATAACCATCTATGTTTAAGTCCACCCATTCACCCGCTCCACAAGTGTCCGTCTAATACCCCTCTTTGCTGGGCCTTGTGGTCAACAATGGGGATGTGGGGATGGTCAGGACATTCACAGTCTCTGTCCTCTTAGCTCATTCATTGGACAGTAGTGCCAGCCAATTAAAAAAAAATAACCCAAACAGAAAGCAATCATAGTAAGGGTCACCCACATATTATAGAGGGATGTGACCCTTGGCCAAGGCCAAGAAACTTCCCCAGGGGCGGCACCTGTGTGCTCAGTCATGTCTGACTCTTTTTGACCCTGTAACCTGCCAGGCTCCTCTGTGGAATTCTTCAGGCAAAAATGCTGGAGCGTGGGTTGCCATTTCCTCCACCAGGGGAATCTTCCACCTCAGGGATTGAACCCACGTCTCCTGCACTGGCAGGTGGGTTCTTTACTGCTGAGCCCCGGGGAAGACACTCTTGAGATGTGAAGGATGAATAGGCGCTGACCCGGTGAGGAGGTCCTGGAGAGGGCGCTGCAGGTGGAGGGAATGGCACTGATGTGGGAGGGAGCAGGGTGAGCATCGGCCAGGTGGGAGGAGAGAGGCAGGGCCAGACTGTGGGATAGGGGGTGGGGGGAAGCCATATGTAAAGAGGTGAGTCAGACCTGCCTATTAAAAGGAAGTTTGGGACCTCCCTGGGGGTCCAGTAGTTAAGACTTGATGCTTCCAATGCAGGGGCGTGGGTTCCATCCCTGGTCTGGAACTAAAATCTCATATGCCATGTGGTGCGGCAGCCCCCCACCCCAGAAAAAAAGGATAAAAGTATGCCTGATGCCCAGGGCTGCCCCGGAGGACTAGTTAGAGCGGGGCGGGGGGCGGGGGGGAAAGCCGGAGGCTGCTATCGCATCCAGGTGAATGTCCTGGTGCCTGGACTGTGGGAGCCGAGGTGGAGCCTGAGAGAAGTGGACTTCTCCAGAGGTAGTTAAACACTACCCAAGCTTTCTCTGGGGAGTGGTTAGTGGGAAACCAACCCAGAGCTCGTTTCAGCTGCACAGAGGCCTTGGTGTGTTGCTTTATTGATGGAAATTAATTGTAAATATTATTCAAATTTGCCTCCCAATGCACAATTATATTTCTCAGGGGAGCCCTCTGAGCACATAATAAAGCCCTATAAATAATACATATATTAACCTAAGAGGAACGGAGGCATATTAATGTAGCAATTGTGGGTGGAGGCTGTGGGGAATTTAACAGACTAGATGCCAAGTGCTTGAACCTGGGGTTTAACCTCGAGGTCACCAAGAATCCTCCAGGCACCCACCAAGCACTTTCCTCTCATCATTTCACTGAATCCTTACAGAGATGTTTGTGGTAACGGCCACTTCCATCTCCATCTACAGATGAGGAAATTGAGGTTCAGAAAGGTGAAGTGACTTGCCCAGTGTCACTCAGGTAGTAAGTGATAGAGCTAGAATTTAAACTCCAGTCTCTTTGACACTAAAGCAACTTGTAAATACAAATTGTCCTCTGAAGAGACTCCACCCTGGAAATGGACGATAAGCATATGCTACTTCTCCAGTGTCAGATTTTGAGGAGGTGAGAGAGGAATCTGAGAGGTTGCTTTTTTGTTTGGTGGAAGAAAATGTTGTCTGGGTGGACTTGTCACTTCTTCCTGACCCTGAGAATCTTAGGGTTGCTGAGTTTGCAGGAAACTCAGCTTCATCAGGTTCATCCCTTCCCATCCTCCCATTTTGCAGATGGTGAAACTGAGGCTTCTTTGTAATATGACTGGAGACCTCCTGCCTTACCCACTGCCGAGAGATGAGATATGCATGGAAATGCTTACATGAGTCACTTTTAAATCATCATTCTAGAGACCTGGGCCTTCACCAAGCCGCCCTCTTCACTTCTTGGTCTGTTGACAAGGGCTTTGGTGCTGCTCTGCCCTGAAGGACCCCTGCCTAGGATCTGGAAGTCACTTGGAGTTTCCAGTGAGTCTTCCTTCCTTGGGGAGGTAGGAGACCTTAGAAAAACCTGGTACAGGGCAGAGACGTGCTGTGCTTGGGGCATACACTGTACCCTTCAAAATTGTTCTAGGTGTAGGTGAGAGGGCTTCCCAGGTGGTGAGTGCTAAAGAACCCGCCTGCCCATGCAGAAGACATAAGAGACTCAAGTTCGATCCCTGGGTTGGGGAGATCCCACAGGAAGGCATGGAAACCCACTCCAGCACTCTTGGCTGGAGAATCCCCTGGACAGAGGAGCCTGGGGGGCTACAGTTCATGGGGTCGTAGAGAGTCAGACTTGACTGAAACGACCAGCCATGCACGCAGGTAGGTGAGAAAGATGCTCTCTTTCTTGATCCAGGTGGTGGTTCCATGGTTGTCTTCATATGAAAAACCCGTTTATCTGCACATGTAGGATTAACGCACTTCACAAGTGCACTGCACTTCATTATGTCTCAATTAAAGGTATTTAAAAAAATAAAAAAAATTCATGGCACCTGGAGGAATAACTTCCCACTTGCACTGGCACTCTGGGCAGACCCAGATCTGGGGGCTTCCCTCTGATTCAGGGAGCAGCTCAGAGAGGGGTAGTTTTGAAGGGGTCCATCCAAAGAGGCAGCATCTCAGGAAGGACTTAGCCCTTCCCCCTTCCCACTCTGCCCTCGGACTCAAAGGGCCTTTGATGGTTAAGACCCAGGATCACATGGGTCAGACTGCCTGGGCTGGAATCCCAGCTCCACCATTTACATCAGCTAAGGTTAGGGCTAGGGTTAAAGCTCTATGACTGTAAGCAAGCCATTAAACATCTCCAAAGCCTCAGTTTTCTCACCTGTACAATGGGTATAGTAAGGACCTGCAGCTCAGAGGGTTGCCATGGAGATTAAAGATGTGAAATCTAAGCATTCAGCAGAGTCTGGGCTCACACGCACTGCCCTCTCTCAGCAGAGATGCATCTACTCCATCAGTGGTCTCCCTATTTCCAGCCTTGCTCCCCAACAACTCACTCTCCACAAAGCAGCTAGAATGAGCATCCATCAGGTACAAAGTGCAGCAATCCAAAACCTTCACTGTTACTTACAAGGCCCTAGAGGACTGACATCACCTCCTCCATCTTTATCTCATGATGCTCCCCGACCAGGCATTCCTCTTTGTCTCCCCAGAACAGCACAACATCAAGAGCAGCAACAGCACACAACAGCACAACATCAAGAGCGGAACATCTGAGACTGTTCCCACCTCAGGGCTTCGAGTGTGCTATTCTGGGACCTCTGCAGGGCTGGCTCCTCCACTTCCTCCAGGTCTCAGCTCCAGTGTCACCTCCTGACACAGGCCCTTCCTGACCCCTCCCCCCACTTAATGTAGCCCCCCCTCCCCACTCACTGTCCATCAGATCTCTTGTTTCTTTTTCACCATAGTACTTCCTGTCATCTGGAATAATTTGATTTCTTTGTTTAGTTGCCTTAAGACTGTCTGTCCAGGGATTACCTCTTGCCCACCTCTGTACCTCCAGCACCCAGAAGTGCTTCGTACAGAAAAAGTTCTCACCGTGTTATTCTGAACGAATGAAAAAAAAAAATAACCATCAGCTGATGTTATTTTTGTCATCACTATCATCTAATCCATGCTGATGTATTAATCTAAATTTAATTCATCATCTAAATCATGATTACATCATTTCCAAAGTATTTTCACATGTTTTCTCATACTGGTGGGGAAAAGGTAGGACTGTCCCCCATTTCACAGACATGGAAACTGAGGCCCCAGGTCACATAGTTTGGAAGTGGAGTAACCACAGTTCTTTCCCTTGTATCTTTAGGAGCCATCACAAGCGAAGGAAGGAGGCTACCATTAAGTGCGTCTAGCACCCCTGGCCTTTTCGCTTTCCCTTTGTCTGATTAATTGCAGCCTGAAAAGTAAGGATCCAGATGCCTCCCTCCTCCTCCTTCCCCGCCTTCTATTGTTTTGTAGTTCTTTTCCGGTCCAGGATTCGGTTAAGGGTTTGGCTGGTATGACCGTGACCACAAACTTCCTGTGTTGATCCTGCCACTCACAAATTGTGGATGGAGCGGTCAACTGGGCTCCAGGTCTGTGTTGCACAGGGTGGTGGGAAAGGGGCTCTTGGCCGTGGCTGGTGGCTAGTAAGAGCCTAGGAGCCCCTGGTTCATGGCAGGGAGTTGACGGTGGTCAGGCCCCAGGGCTTTACTGGGAAGAACTGACTCATGATGGAATTTTAGGCAATTCCGCATACATCATCCCATGCCATCCTCATTAGAAGCCTGAAGCGTAAAAGCATCTTAACTTTGGAGATGAAGAAGCTGAAACTCAAGGAGGTCAACTTTCGCAGAACCACAGGGTACTTATCGCCATCTGGAATAATTTTATTTATTTCTGTGTTTAACTGCCTTAAGGCTGTTCCTGGCCCGGGTGGTGAGCTCCATCAGGCCGCAAATTGTGCTCATCTTGCTTACCTCCAGCAGCTAGAGCAGTGCCTGGCACAGAGGAAGTGCTCACGATATTTGGTGGAATGAATGAAGAAATAAGCGCAGACTGATGTTAAGTTTATCATTGTCGCCACTGAGTTTTATGACAATGACTGTGACAATTCACTGTTTCAAATGTATTTTACCTTTTGTCTCTATTGATTACATTGTGAAGCTGCGTTGATTTTTATTGAGCACCTACACTGTGCTGGGCCTTTGAGATGTGACAGCAGTCACTCTCTTCACTCTCCTGAATCTTACGGCATGTTAGCATGGGGAAGAGCTGGAGCTTGAACCCACATCTGTACAGCTTGCTTTTTCATTAGGTAGGCTGTTTCTTGTCTCGACAAAGGAGTGCTTTGTCACTCAGTTGCGTCTGGCTCTTTGCGACCCCATGGACTGCAGCCCACCAGCCTCTTCTTTCCATGGGGATTCTCCAGGCAAGAATACTGGAGTGGGTTGCGTGCCCTTCTCCAGGGGATCTTCCCAACCCAGGGATCAAACCCAGGTCTCCCCCATTGCAGGCAGATTCTTTACCGATTGAGCCACCAGGGAAGCCCCAGTAAAGGAGGGATGAAGAAATACAAAAGGGAGAGAAAGACTTTCTGTTGTAAAGCAGTGAAACTCTCAGGGGTTAGAGAGAGAAGCCTCATGTCTTGGCTGGGTTTGCTGACCTGGGATTGATTCTGGGGGCCAGGGTGCAGCTGTCAGTGACTGCTCCCCCTTCCCTGACTCTTCAAAATAGGGGAGTGATCTGATCCAATATTCCTTCCCACCCTTGAAAGAGCAGCCGGGAGGTGGCACTGCTCAGCCCAGATGAAAGGTGTGCTAAAAGTGCAATTGCAGGAACCCCAAAGGTTGGTGGGGAGAAGGCGATGGTACCCGACTCCAGTACTCTTGCCTCGAAGATCCCATGGACAGAGGAGCCTGGTGGGCTGCAGTCCATGGGGTTGCAAAGAGTTGGACACTATGGAGCGACTTCACTTTCACTTTTCACTTTCATGCATTGGAGAAGGAAATGGCAACCCACTCCATTGTTCTTGCTTGGAGAATCCCAGGGACGGGGGAGCCTGGTGGGCTGCCGTCTACGGGTTCGCACAGAGTTGGACACGACTGAAGAGACTTAGCAGCAGCAGCAGCAGCAAAGGTTGGTGGAATAAGAAAGTGGATACGGAGGTACCCTGTTCCATGTGGGGAATCCCAAATGCGGGTTCCACACTCCACCAGGCTCACCACTGGGGCAATGGGTTTTCAGCTTGGAATCTTAAATGTCACGCCTTTCTGGTTCCTAGATTTCCCAGTTGTGTCCCTTGCTTATAAATCTCCTCCTGGTCCTCTGGCCACAGCATCTTCAAGGATGCATATAGTTCTATGGAAATGGCTTGCTCACACTTAACATGTCAAAGCTGAGAAGACCATTATGGTCAGTCTAGTTGAGTTGGTTCCCTGTATCCCTGATGGGGAAACGAGTCCCACAGTTCATTGGAGGTGAGCTAGGGCAAGAACCCAGATGCCCCCATGCCCAGCTCCACTGTTCTCTTCTCTTCAACGTGGGTATACATCCCCTTCAATGGCTCCGTCTTTCTTTCTCTAACATTTTCGCTCAGACGTATCAGTCTGTGTCAACCACATATCGCTCCTTAGGGCATTAATTGCTGAGTTGCTTGCGTAGCAGACCTAGTAGAGAAGAACCACAGTTTATTCAGCCAAGTCCTATGGAGAGGCCTGAAGATTGTTTCCTTTCTAGAAGCATCATTGGTGCCATTGTTTTTGTAACTCCCTGATGGGTTCTCCCCAGAGAAGCTAAGTACAGCCTAGCTTCTAAAGCCTGACCCTCAAGCCCAGGAAAGCCTACAGATCTGGCTAATCTGAGCCTTCTGCACACCAATACCACACTTCGGGTCCCTGCCCCACCCCTTCCCTTGAGGGAGAAGGAAGCGCTCTTTAAGGCTTTAGGCAAAGGTCACCCAGTTCAGGAAAACGAGGCAGGTACAGCGGGCAGTGTTCACACACACAGCCTTTGGAATCAGGCCAGGTTGACTGGGCAAATAACTTTTCCTCTGTGAAACTTGGTTTCCCCATCCCTAAGCCTGGGAGAGTAGGAAACACGCCTTGTAGGGTTGCATGAGGATTCAATAAAATCATCCGTGTCAAGAGCTTATCAGAGCATCTGGAAAATATTACACATCCCCAAAGTTGCTAGCTCTTACCGTTGTACTGTTTTATTCCATGCCCCCCCCCATCCCCCCACACCCGCCTTCTACTGGAGCTACAAGACTGCAACTTGCTTTGTTATCTCTGGGGGCCGTGCCTAATCCAGGCTATTGTTTCAGGAGGCTGCACAAATCTGCTTAAATTATGTATTGGGGTTGCACGTTGAATGCTTGCTGCAATTTGAGTGTGTGAAGAAAATGTAATTGCTTTGTCTGTAGCTGATCTGGTCTTCCTTACGACTTCCATTCCAACTTCTCCCACCCCCCAGCACTGGCGGAAAACAAGACAAAAGCACAATTAAGCTTTACCCATGCTGTGGTT
>SJYW01023786.1:490044-521200 GCA_006410735.1 Raphicerus campestris | reverse complement strand
GGGGCCTGGAACCGCCCTGACTCCATCTCATGGCCTGGATTCTTCACCTGTGAAGTTGGGGGGGGGGGGGGTGGGTGGCAGGGGCCTCTGGGCAATATTGAAAGCTCCCTTCACTCAAGCTAAGTTCAGACTGCTTGAAGCAACTGGAGGCCCCAGTAGGGTCAACTCAGAGCTGCCTTTCACAAGCGCAATGACCCAACAGAGTGAAGGAACAGTTTGTCTCTAAATGAGGTACGAATCCAAACAGCCCGTGGCCTGGGGAACTCGCCCGGCGCTGTGTAGACGTTACATCTGTTCATCGCATCTTGTTGGAGAAATGGCTTCACAAAAAGAAACTTGGAAGAGAATGGAATATGGACACTCGGAGGCCACAGGGTCCTCCCTCCAGACCTCCCTCCCCGCCGCCCTCCCTGGAGAGCTGGGTGGGGTGGAGCGGTGGGAAGGGGTGTGTGTGGACACAGGAGGTGGGAGCCAGGGTGAGTGGGTGTGGATGGGTGCCAGGGGAGCTGGGAGCCAAGTACATTTTCTCTGCCACTTTGGATCATTTTTGAAAGCTATTTGCATAGCTGCCTTTAAAGCGCTTAAGATGTTAACATGAATCTGCTGAGGGATATGCATATATGAATGCTCAAAACCCTAAGCGTCTGCGGCCTTCTTTGAGCCAGACAGACCTAGGTTCAAGTCCAGACTCTTAACAGAGACCAGCTGGGCATCCTTGGGCCAGTTACTTATACTCTCTGAACCCCAGAAGCCTCATGCATACAAGGGAAGTGATAATTGTACCTAACTCAGGGCTGGCTGCCATGAGGGATAAATGAGATACACACATGAAGTGCTTAACATAGACGTGCTAAATAAATGTAGGTTACCAGGACAGTGTAGAATATTCTCCACAGAGGCATTCTCCATGACAGAACAGCTCTGTTCTTTTCTGGAGACTCTGCCCCCTGGCTGGCTGTGTGACGCTGGGTAACTTCCCCACTCTGAGCATCACCTTTTTTGTTTGTAAGTGGGATGCCAGAAAAGACAGTGTGACTGCCCACAGGAGGAGTCCTGGGCCCACGGCACCCGCCCCCTNGGGCAGTAGTGGCCTGGGGATGAGCAAACCCATCCATCAGGGGCTATTGAATAGGCTCCGGGGTCCTGTTCACATCAAAACTGCTCCTGGTCACAGGATAATTGAGCTGAGTGTGACCCCGCCCCCAACCTGTAGCTACACAGTTCTGTACAGACTAACCAACACTTCCTGGAAACTAACAAACACTCATCCTTCCTCACTGGAGTGTAAATAAAGCCGGAGGCCACCCTGGCGAAACACATTCCTGCTCACTGAGCTCTTAGTGGGATTCAGCTGCCAGGGAGGAAGCCGCAGTTGGCCGCCACTACCCCACAGCAGGCCACACAGGGGCAGACTGCTGGTGGGGCCGCCACTAGCTCTCACAGCACCTTTGTGCAAGTCAGATCAAGGTACCCGCCCCTTCCCGAGTGCACAGCACAGCGGGTGGAGCACAGGCTGGCTCTCAAGCATCACTCTTCCTTCAGGCTGTGCCTGCGCAGTGCTCAACCTGTGCAACCGTACATGGGCTAGGGTCCCGGGATATAAAGAGGAAGTCTAGCCCAGTGGTGTTTTGTTAGTTCTCCAGGCTCCAGAGGGTGTGCAGAGTGCCCTTCACCCTGTGGTCAGAGGTTTCTAGCATGGCCTGTGGAGTCAGAAACCTGAAAGCAAGCCCTTCTTGCAGATGTGTGATTATGGCCAGTTCTCAAGCCCTCTGAGTCTCGGTTATCCCATCTGTAAAATGGGGATGATACTGTCCTGATCACAGGCTTACTGTGGGCTTTCTGTAATTAAATGAGATGAGGCTTGGCACAGGACTGACACACATAGGTGGAGAGTGTTCTCAGATGTTGGAGTACTCCTTCGCAGGTTCTCTTTGGGCTGGGCATCCCAACAAGTTACCTTTCCAAGTGCCACTCACCCTTCATCATGCCTCTAACAGGAGAAAAGATTTTCTTCTAGAAATTTTATAAACCCCATGATCTCAGGTAAGTCCTGTACTGAGTATCAGTTTCTCTACCTGTAAAGGAGGCATAATGACTGTTCCTGCCTCATAGGAAAGCTGAGGGGAATCAGTGAGAAAATGCATGCAAAGGATTCAACACTGAGTCTGGAACAAAGAAAGTCCCTAAGGGCCACCACCACCACCACCATCATCACCACCACCATCATCACCATCATCATCACAATCACCATTATTACCACCACTAGCACCACCATCACCACCACCATTATCACCACCATCATCATCACCATCACTCATCATCACCATCATCATCATAATCACCATTATCACCACCACCACCACCATCACCATCATCACCATCATCATCATCATCACAATCACCATTATCACCAGCACCAGCACCACCACCATCACCGTTATCACCACCACCATCATCACCATCACCATCCTCACCATCATCACCATCATCACCACCATCACTATCATCACCATCATCATCACTGCTTGGTACCCCCAAGAGGTGGAAGAGGAGATAAACATTAAGTGTGGGTTCTACTGGCAAAGGGAGAAAGCAGAAAGGATGAGTAAGATGGAGAAAGAGAAGAAAAAGTTATAAATTTGCAGGATTCTAGAACTGGTAGGCCAACAATATACAGCTTCATTTTACAGATGGAGAAACTGAGGCCCAGAAAGGAGAAATGACTTGGCCAGGATCATGTGAGTGATTTGGTTGGAGGTCTGTGTTGAAGACCCAAGTCTCCCACTCCCAGTTCAGATGTCTTCTCGCTCAATCTCTCTGCTGCCTTTACAGGAAGAGACACCCAAGGGGTGCTCAGTGTGAGGGCTGGAGAGGAAGGTCTCCAGAACCATCCTGCTTGCCGAGGGCCTTCCCTATGCTGCCCCTCCGGGATCTCTAAGCCTGGCCATGCCCACTAGCCCTGCCTCTGCCCTCTGCCCCCTAGCCTGCATGCTTCTCTTGCTGACGGGCTGGCTGGAGAACCTCTGGGTGGGAGGCGGCCACTGGGAGAGCTTCTGGGGGTCTGCTGTATGGGGCGGGGGCTGGCTTACCTTGGACCTGCGTCTGGTACACGATGAAGTAACTGGGGGTCCCGCAGCTCTCGAACTCCTCCGCACTGCACTTCTGGGCACAGAGCTGCTCGTCCTCTCTCTCGTGAAGGGGGAACCGTGTGGTGGGGAAGCCGCAGTGGCAGGCGGTGCCTGCAAGGGCTGCCAGCGGGTACTCCTGGGTATGACGTGAGAGAGGAAGGGAAGAAAGCTCCTGAATCCCCCGGCAGCCTGGACTCTGGATGCAAACAGGATTTGTGTTCCAACCGCCACCTTCTCCATCACCCTCCCCAACTCGAGGGTCCCCAAGCTTCACTAGGCAGATTCTGTCCTGTCTGCATACCTCCTGTACTATTATATTTTCCAGCTTTCTTGAGCTATAATTGACAGATAAAAATCACATTTATTTAAGGTGTATGACTTGATGTTTTGATATATGCATACACTGTGAAATAATCAACACAATGAAGCTAATTAGCATGCCCATCGCCTCACATAATTTTACTTTTTGCTTTCCCAGGTGGTGCTAGTGGTAAAGAATCCTCCTGCCAACGCAGGAGAAGCAGACTTGGGTTCGATCCCTGGGTTGGGAAGGTCCCCTAGAGGAGGAAATGGCAACCTGCTCCAGTATTCCTGAAAAAACCCCATGGACAGAGGAGCCTGGAGGGCTATAGTCCACAGGGTCGCGAAGAGTCGGACATGATGCAACACGCATGCATGAGCATGCTTATGTACTATTTGTTTCCTTTTGACACACAAATTTCAAGTCACACTTTGAGACTCAGATTTCAAATGGAACTTCTTTTTTTTTTTTTATCACTCTCAAAAGTAGTACTGATTGAGAAGCAGCATTTTCATATATTTTCATACTGTAGACCCTAACACTATAGAAACGAAACCATGTGATTAAATTCTAACTAGGCACCCTGCCTGCCAAGAACTCCCTGGGGTCAGCTCCATTTTTCCTGCAAAAGGGAGATTAGTGTAGTGGAGAGAGGTGATAAAACCATTGCAGCACTGAGAAGTAGCTTTCTCCTGGAGGACCTGAAAGAAAACTGAAAAAGGAAAATTTTTCTCATGGCCATGAGTGACTCCCCAGTCAATCTTCCGGGGCTGATCATGGTATGAAGCCCATGCTTTGGGAAAAGCTGTCTGAAACTGTTCTTTTAAGCCAAAGAGGATGTCGTTACCCATGTGTAACCACTGTCTTTGCTGGGAGTTGTGGTTCAGTCGCCAAGTCGTGTCCGACCCTTGGTGAGAGGCTCCTAATTGCTTTAATTGCTCTTTGGAAGAGCTAAGTGGGAGCAGGCTGGACCTGAGATTTGGAGGGCAACAGACTGTCCTTTGTCCAATTTGCTCAGACCGATGGAGCCGAATTCTCCCTGGTAGCTGGTCCAGGAATAATCTGCTAACAAACCAAAGTCATACCTCTGGGGCTCGATCCAGTGAGCTTGGCCATGGTAGGTTTGGTTTCTTTCTCAGATATTGAATCTGAGCTACAGCACCTAGCCTAAGATCGGAGAGATGCCGCTGGGAGGCAGGTGGCTGAGCCTGGGCTGTGATGGAGGCTGTTTTCTAGTCGATGACACATACTGAAGCCCCCTCTGACCCCCTAAGTCTCAGACCCTCCACCACTTGGCACAAGCAGCTTTGGACCCCTGTCTACCTGATCCCCTCCAGTTTCCTCCTGTGGCCCCTTCTAAGGAGATTAGGGGAAAAAGAAGAGGGAGGCTTGCAGCAGGGCCTTCCTGTGCCCCACACACTGCCACAACTTGCCCACACCTTCCCTTCCCTCCAGTTCTGTGTACAGCAGGACACTTTTCCACGCTGGTTTGCCCTGTGAGCTCACCATCTCCTGTTTGTCCCTCACCACCAGCTGATCTGTAGTTTCCCCTTGGGCCCTCAGGACAGATGGCTGTCCACCTGGAGGGGAGGCCATGGGAGGGGGATTCCTGCCCAAGAGAGAAAGCTGGACGAAAAGATGGTCCAACTTTTAAAAATCTTATGAACAGCACCCCTGACCTTCCAGGAGGCCTCCAGGGAGCAGAGCAGGCACTCAGGAAATGCTTGGTGACCTGAAGTTACCTGGCTGCTCTTGAACGGCTCCTGGACCTTGAAGAGTTCCTGCAAGCCTCTCTGTGGGGGTCTCTGACTGCATGCGTGCTAAGTCGCTTCAGTTGTGTCTGACTTTTTGTGACCTTATGGACCATAGCCAGCCAGGCTCCCCTGTCCATGGGATTCTCTAGGCAAGAATCCTGGAGTGGATTGCCATGCCCTTCTCCAGGGGATGATCCCAACCCAAGGGCTGAACCTGCATCTCTTATGTCTCCTGCATTGGCAGGCGGGTTCTTCGCCACTAGCGCACCTAGGAAGCCCATGGAGTATCCAGGGGAGCTCAGAAGTCAGAACCATAGTTTTGGTGTCAGAACCCATTCTGCCACTTGCTTGTGCTGTGAGCTTGGGAGGTGACTTCTGACCTGTCTGAGCCTTGGTTTTATCATCTGTGAAATGGGGATGAAAATTCCCAGTTCCTAGCCTTGTTGTGAGAGGTAAGCTGTGTGACCCATGGGACAGAGGGGTGCAGAGAGGGGCTCAGTAAGTGGCAGTGTCTACGACGTTGCTGCCTCTTGATCTTTCTGAAAGATGCTTCGTGAATTAGGAGCCTTAATGAAAGAAACAGCCAAGCAGGATGACTCAGAACAGGTGGGAGCATTCAGGAGCTGGGGTGTGGGCCGAGCATCCAGGAGGAGCCACAAAGTGGCCCCAAGCCAATGCCAGCATCATTGAGGATAAAGACCACATCTCAATGACATTGTACTCCCCGCGTTGAGCACAAGGGCCTGGCACAAGGGAGGTTCTCATCAAATAGTAGCTGAGAGGATGAATGAAATGGGCAACCACTTCCTTGTGGTGGGGAAGGGGTGGGGGTTCTCCTGTAGACCATCATATAATTAGCTCACCTTGAATGATGGAAGGAGCTTCTCAGATATCACTGGATGCCAGTGATGAGCTTAGCTCCATGCTGGGTATCAAGAGTGGTCACAAAATGTTTTAGGCATAGCCTCTACACTTGTGGAGTTCTCTGTCTGATTTGGGAAGAAGGATAAACAGTCAGCCATCCATCAGGGATCTCAGGCTGAGAAAGGACCATCCAGTTGGATCATCCAGTCCAAAGTTCTTGAGGCCACACCTGCCCTGCCTCTGCTTGCATACCTCCAGTGATGGGGAACTCACTCTTGTCCAAAGTGGAATTGTCCTGGGCTTTACCTGGCAATCCTTGATGCCTGCTTCTAGGCCCAGTTCACATGTCACCCTCACTCCTGAGCAGTCCTCATGATTAGAACAAACACACTTCCTCAGAGGGAAAGAAACAGACCCTGCACAACTCCCAGCCTCTGGATCCACGTTCCCCTCCTGCATCACACGTCACAGTCAAAACCTTCCTCAGAGCAGCCAGGTGGCTGCTCCCCCAGCCAAGCATCTCGCTTCTCCAGCTGCCTGGCACCACCCTCCCTGGAATTCCGTGTGTGAAAGCAGGCTCACCTTCTCCGTGCAGAGGTCCACACACTTGTCCACGGACATGTTGGGCATGGCGGCCGTCACGGGCAAGGCCAGCGAGAGGTTGTCGGGCCTGCGGAAGCAGCCTCGGAAGACTGCACTTCCATCTGGAGAGCCAAGGGGAAAAGGACCGGTCAGATGCAGGCTGGAAGAAACACCTTCTGAAGGGAGCACCGATGAACCGACGCCCAGCGGAGCCAGGGACACGTGAGCTAGAAAATTCCAAGAATGTCCTCAAGCCTAGCATCTCTGTCCACAACCCGGGTTGCTGAGATGTTCTTGCTGGGCCGTACAATCCCCTTTTCTTTGACACCATCCCTACCTCTCACTTTCGCACCCTTGGTGGTGGCAACTTAGATGCCATGGGGGATTTTCGTGATCTCAGGAGAGAGTTGGGCATTTGAGGTGGAGGGAAGCCAAGGGGGTCCAGGGTCCTCCAGCTCCTTCTTCCAGCACTGGGGTGCTCTGCCCCCTCATCCTGGGCTTTAGGGGAGACACTCGGTACCTCAAGAGTGTCTGCCTTGTGCAGTGCTACAAGAGGCTGATTTACTGGAGAGCTTCCCTTTAATTCCCTAATGTGGAAGTATCCAAGCTACATACTAGAAAATGTGGAGGCCATTGCTACCTCTTTAATAAGATTTATCCTCAAAACAATACTCAGCTCTTGTCTTCAGCTGAGTTTACCTGAAGCACACCCTGAGACAGTGTTTTATTGAGGGTGTGCTCTCAGGAGAAGGGCTTCCCTGGTGGCTCAGAGGTTAAAGCATCTGCCTGGAATGCAGGAGACCCGGGTTCAATCCCTGGGTTGGGAAGATCTCCTGGAGAAGGAAATGGCAACCCACTTCAGTACTCTTGCCTGGAGAATCCCATGGAGGGAGGAGCCTGGTAGGCTACAGTCCACGGGGTCGCAAAGAGTCGGACACGACTGAGCGACTCCACTTTCACTTTACACTTTCACTTTCTCAGGAGAATGGTGGGAGGAAAGCGGGCAGAGGAGGAGAGGAGCTAAGTGAGCATGTGACCTTAGCTGGGTACCACCTTCAGCCTGGAGGGTAAGTGACATCACAAGGTTGGTTCCACTTTAAGGAAAAGGGTCTGACCTTGGCCTTGTCTGCCCACCCCTCCTTAATGTCTGTCATTTGGGAAGCTGTTGGGTCAAAGATCATTCTTCAGGCAAGGGGGCAGATGTGAGCAACTGGTGGTAAAGAGAATTTGGGTGGATACCTTTTGCATTCACTACAGATGTGCATAAAGATTTATCAGTAACAACGCTCACTGCAGAAATGATTTAAATTAACACAGGAAAGACGGAAAACAACCTCAGTGTCCAACAATGGAGTGTGGACAAATAATGTGTGGAATGAAGACACACTGGGATTCATGCCCCATAAGAATAAGGAGGCTAAAGGCTACTTTAGAGAGAGCTTTGTCTCTCCAAAGATGTATTCAAGATAGGATGCCAAATAAAAACTGAAAAGATGACACTCCGCCTATTAAAAAATGTCAGTTGTGTACACAAATGATCTCTCAATATAAATCTCTAGAGGGTTATCTCTGAATAGGAGGTGTGATGGTTATGTTTTGAGTCAACTTGTGAGGCTATGATGCCCAGCTGTTTGGTCAGACACTGTTCTAGGTGTTGTTGAGAACGTTTTTTTGTAGATGGATTAATATCTATAGTCAGCTGACTTTAAGGNGCCACCATCCCTACCTCTCACTTTTGCACCCTTGGTGGTGGCAACTTAGATGCTATGGGGGATTTTCGTGATCTCAGGAGAGGGTTGGGCATTTGAGGTGAAGGGAAGCCAAGGGGGTCCAGGGTCCTCCCGCTCCTTCTGCCAGCACTGGGGTGCTCTGCCCCCTCATCCTGGGCTTTAGGGGAGACACTCGGTACCTCAAGAGTGTCTGCCCTCTGCAGTGCTACAAGAGGCTGATTTACTGGAGAGATTCCCTTTAATTCCCTAATGTGGAAGCATCCAAGCTACATACTAGAAAATGTGGAGGCCATTGCTACCTCTTTAATAAGATTTATCGTCAAAACAATACTCAGCTCTTGTCTTCAGCTGAGTTTACCTGAAGCACACCCTGAGACAGTGTTTTATTGAGGGTGTGCTCTTAGGAGAAGGGCTTCCCTGGTGGCTCAGAGGTTAAAGCATCTGCCTGGAATGCTGGAGACCCGGGTTCAATCCCTGGGTTGGGAAGATCTCCTGGAGAAGGAAATGGCAACCCACTCCAGTACTCTTGCCTGGAGAATCCCATGGAGGGAGGAGCCTGGTAGGCTACAGTCCACGGGGTCGCAAAGAGTCGGACACGACCGAGCGACTCCACTTTCACTTTACACTTTCACTTTCTCAGGAGAATGGTGGGAGGAAAGCGGGCAGAGGAGGAGAGGAGCTAAGTGAGCATGTGACCTTAGCTGGGTACCACCTTCAGCCTGGAGGGTAAGTGACATCACAAGGTTGGTTCCACTTTAAGGAAAAGGGTCTGACCTTGGCCTTGTCTGCCCACCCCTCCTTAATGTCTGTCATTTGGGAAGCTGTTGGGTCAAGGATCATTCTTCAGGCAAGGGGGCAGATGTGAGCCACTGGTGGTAAAGAGAATTTGGGTGGATACCTTTTGCATTCACTACAGATGTGCATAAAGATTTATCAGTAACAACGCTCACTGCAGAAATGATTTAAATTAACACAGGAAAGACGGAAAACAACCTCAGTGTCCAACAATGGAGTGTGGACAAATAATGTGTGGAATGAAGACACACTGGGATTCATGCCCCATAAGAATAAGGAGGCTAAAGGCTACTTTAGAGAGAGCTTTGTCTCTCCAAAGATGTATTCAAGATAGGATGCCAAATAAAAACTGAAAAGATGACACTCCGCCTATTATAAAATGTCAGTTGTGTACACAAATGATCTCTCAATATAAATCTCTAGAGGGTTATCTCTGAATAGGAGGTGTGATGGTTATGTTTTGAGTCAACTTGTGAGGCTATGATGCCCAGCTGTTTGGTCAGACACTGTTCTAGGTGTTGTTGAGAACGTTTTTTTGTAGATGGATTAATATCTATAGTCAGCTGACTTTAAGGACACTTTCCCTCTGAAATGTGGGTGAGCTGCATCCCGTCAGTTGAAAGAATGAGAGAGGAAAATTAAAGAGGTTTTCCAGGGAAGAAGGAATTCAGCTTCTCGATGTCAGGCCTGCCAACCTCCACAATTTCGTGAGCCACTTCCTTAAGCCAATCTCTTAATTTATACATTTCCACATATCCTGCTGGTTCTGCTTCTCTGGAGAACTCTGACTGACTAGATAGGATTATAGACAATTTTTATTTCCACCTTTTTTCTGTAAACCTCTTTCCCAAGCTTTTTGACACTGCACATTTATTTTTTAATATAATAAAGACAAATTTTAACCATTAAAAGTGGCCCCTGTCAAATTTATCTAAAGGCTTATTGATGCCCATTTTAAATTGGGTTCCATGGTTCTCAAATTTGAGTTGAATACGTTTTTCTAGAAGCACAGCTTTCACAGAAAACAAAGGACGCTGTTGACGAGTGAATCCAAGCCAGGAACACACAAGTAAGAGCCGTTTAGTGTCTACTGCATGTCGGTGACGACCATGTGTTATCCACCCTTCCGAGACCTTTGCAAATGCATCTCATTTTACCTTCTTGAGAACTCTGCAGGGTCCATAGCAAACTCTCATGTGACAAATGAGAGAGACAGGACTTAGAGAGGGAGGTTGTATGGCAATATTGAAGACCCACTGTCAGCAAAAATGTGCTGAGGATTATCTCAGAAACATGATGCNTCACTGCAGAAATGATTTAAATTAACACAGGAAAGACGGAAAACAACCTCAGTGTCCAACAATGGAGTGTGGACAAATAATGTGTGGAATGAAGACACACTGGGATTCATGCCCCATAAGAATAAGGAGGCTAAAGGCTACTTTAGAGAGAGCTTTGTCTCTCCAAAGATATATTCAAGATAGGATGCCAAATAAAAACTGAAAAGATGACACTCCGCCTATTAAAAAATGTCAGTTGTGTACACAAATGATCTCTCAATATAAATCTCTAGAGGGTTATCTCTGAATAGGAGGTGTGATGGTTATGTTTTGAGTCAACTTGTGAGGCTATGATGCCCAGCTGTTTGGTCAGACACTGTTCTAGGTGTTGTTGAGAACGTTTTTTTGTAGATGGATTAATATCTATAGTCAGCTGACTTTAAGGACACTTTCCCTCTGAAATGTGGGTGAGCTGCATCCCGTCAGTTGAAAGAATGAGAGAGGAAAATTAAAGAGGTTTTCCAGGGAAGAAGGAATTCAGCTTCTCGATGTCAGGCCTGCCAACCTCCACAATTTTGTGAGCCACTTCCTTAAGCCAATCTCTTAATTTATACATTTCCACATATCCTGCTGGTTCTGTTTCTCTGGAGAACTCTGACTGACTAGATAGGATTATAAACAATTTTTATTTCCACCTTTTTTCTGTAAACCTCTTTCCCAAGCTTTTTGACACTGCACATTTATTTTTTAATATAATAAAGACAAATTTTAACCATTAAAAGTGGCCCCTGTCAAATTTATCTAAAGGCTTATTGATGCCCATTTTAAATTGGGTTCCATGGTTCTCAAATTTGAGTTGAATACGTTTTTCTAGAAGCACAGCTTTCACAGAAAACAAAGGACGCTGTTGACGAGTGAATCCAAGCCAGGAACACACAAGTAAGAGCCGTTTAGTGCCTACTGCATGTCGGTGACGACCATGTGTTATCCACCCTTCCGAGACCTTTGCAAATGCATCTCATTTTACCTTCTTGAGAACTCTGCAGGGTCCATAGCAAACTCTCATGTGACAAATGAGAGAGACAGGACTTAGAGAGGGAGGTTGTATGGCAATATTGAAGACCCACTGTCAGCAAAAATGTGCTGAGGATTATCTCAGAAACATGATGCTAACCCTTGGGGCAAGTGAAGCAAGCTGCAAAAATTGTATATCTCCATCTATGTCTGTATCTTATCTACTGGTAAGCAGCCCCCCGCCACCAACCCCCGTCTCTCTCTTTTTTTTTTTAGCATACCTATATTTAAGTGCAGAGAAAAAGATATGAAATTACTCCTCAGGCAGAAGGATGGTGGAGGAGGGGGAGGGAGTCCAGGAATGAAAATTTTAAATCTCAGCTGTCAAAGGCACCCTAGTGATTATCCCTACCACCTGGCACCCTGGAGCCTGAAGTTGTTCGTGGTGGGGGAAATCTAGCAAGCTGAGACGACATCTGGAATTGGGCTAAATGACTATTATCTGGAGCATGCTGCAGACTCCTGCTATCCAACGCTGTCTCCTCCACTTCCCCACCTCTCACTCAGGGCTGGGGAGAAGTGATGATGGTGGGTACTGTGGCCCTGGCCTCAGTTTCCCCACATGTAGATGATAAGGAGGAGGTTAGACTATGCAGATTCTCTTCTGTACAGAACGGCCCTCCACCCTCCAAGTGAAGAATCGTCACACCCCCAAATGTCACTGGTGTCCCATGGTCTCCCATCCCATGGCCCAGGGTACACAGAGGTGAAGCCCCATTTCAGCAGTCACCCCAAGGAAGTTTTAATGATCCTCAGAGAATGTACCATACAAGGCGAGGACAGGCAGGAGAGTCAGGTATTTGAGCAAAAGTGAAAGTGAAAGTCCATGGAATTCTCCAGGCCAGAATACTGGAGTGGGTAGCCTTTCCCCTCTCCAGGGGATCTTCCCAACCTAGGATCAAACCCAGGTCTCCCGCACTGCAGGCAGATTCTTTACCAGCTGAGCCACAAGGGAAGCCCATTTGAGCTAAGGTTTACAGCAATGAGATGGGGCGCTGGAAGTGGTGTGCACAAACCTTCATTTAACCAAACAACTCAGTTAGCTGGATGCCAACTCAGGCGCCAGGACAAAGAGATGCTGGCCTTGCTCTCAGAAGTAAGGGGGCTCCCCTTCTCTTTTCAGACTAGTGTTTGTTGAGCCTCCACAGATGCCAGGCTCCTGGCTGGGTACTTTGGATCCATTGAATCTTCACAGTAGCCACAAGCCGTAGCTGCCATGGCTGGTTCAAGGAGGCACTCTGGCTTCCAGGATCACAAAATTGGCTAAGGACAGAGTGAGATCAAAGCCAGGTTACTCAGTCTCCCAATTCTATGCTTCTTCCAATAATAATAATGCTACTATAATGGTTAGATGCTTATGCTTGCTCTTTCAGTCTTGTCTGACTCTTTTGTGATCTCATGGACTGTAGCCCACCAGGCTCCTCTGTCCATGGAATCTTCCAGGCAAGAAGACTGCAGTGAGTTGCCATTTCCTCCTCCAGGGGATCTTCCTGGCCCAGGGAATGAACCTGCATTTCCTGTGTCTCCTGCATTGGAAGGCGGATTCTTTACCATTGTGCCGCCTGGGAAGCCCCCTTAGATAGTTATAGTTACATCAAACATGCTATTAGCTGGGAACTATGAACTGCAAGGAGATCCAACCAGTCCATTCTGAAGGAGATCAGCCCTGGGATTTCTTTGGAAGGAATGATGCTAAGGCTGAAACTCCAATACTTTGGCCACCTCATGCGAAGAGTTGACTCATTGGAAAAGACTGATGCTGGGAGGGATTGGGGGCAGGAGGAGAAGGGGACGATCGAGGATGAGATGGCTGGATGGCATCACGGACTCGATGGATAGGAGTCTGAGTGAACTTCAGGAGTTGGTGATGGGCAGGGAGGCCTGGCGTGCTGTGATTCATGGGGTCGCAAAGAGTCGAACATGACTGAGCGACTGAACTGAGCTGAACTGAAGCTGAATACACATGGCCTCGCTGAACACTTGCATTGCCCTGGTGGTATAAGGAGCCCCATTTTTAAGACAGGGAAGCGCAAGTCTCAGAGACTGAAATCAATTGATACAAGGCACCCAGATTATGAAGCAGAGCTAAGACTGGCATCTAAGATCTTTCCACTTTTGATCAAATGCTCTTACCAAACACTCTTCCTGTGCGAGGCACTGTGTAAACACGTGATACACTTTATACCGCTAACGACAAAGCAGGTCTCCCTCTCCCCATCAAACAGAAGGGGAAGCAGGCTCAGAGGGGAAGCGATTCCCTAAGGCCACACAGCTGACAGGTATCTGGATTCCAGCCGGGGACCATCTGAGCTCTGAGTCCCTACACTCTGGGCTACCCCTTTCTAAGAAACCAGCCCCAGACCCTGTTTGAGCATTTCCAAAACACTGCGACGCGTATTCACTCCCCTTTGACCACTAACCATTCACAAAGCCAAGGCTGTCACTCTGGGGTCTCCTAACATTGGAGTTTGATTCTCTTTGTGAAAAGCAAAAGTGTTAGTTGCTCAGTTGTGTCTGACTCTTTTTGACCCCATGAATTGTAGCCCATCAGGCTCCTCTGTCCATGGGATTCTCCAGGCAGGAATACTGGAGTAGGTAGCCATTCCCTTCTCTGGGGGATCTTCCCAATCTGATCTAGGGATCAAACTCAAGTCTCCTGCATTGCAGGCAGANGTTGAGCACAAGGGCCTGGCACAAGGGAGGTTCTCATCAAATAGTAGCTGAGAGGATGAATGAAATGGGCAACCACTTCCTTGTGGTGGGGAAGGGGTGGGGGTTCTCCTGTAGACCATCATATAATTAGCTCACCTTGAATGATGGAAGGAGCTTCTCAGATATCACTGGATGCCAGTGATGAGCTTAGCTCCATGCTGGGTATCAAGAGTGGTCACAAAATGTTTTAGGCATAGCCTCTACACTTGTGGAGTTCTCTGTCTGATTTGGGAAGAAGGATAAACAGTCAGCCATCCATCAGGGATCTCAGGCTGAGAAAGGGCCATCCAGTTGGATCATCCAGTCCAAAGTTCTTGAGGCCACACCTGCCCTGCCTCTGCTTGCATACCTCCAGTGATGGGGAACTCACTCTTGTCCAAAGTGGAATTGTCCTGGGCTTTACCTGGCAATCCTTGATGCCTGCTTCTAGGCCCAGTTCACATGTCACCCTCACTCCTGAGCAGTCCTCATGATTAGAACAAACACACTTCCTCAGAGGGAAAGAAACAGACCCTGCACAACTCCTAGCCTCTGGATCCACGTTCCCCTCCTGCATCACACGTCACAGTCAAAACCTTCCTCAGAGCAGCCAGGTGGCTGCTCCCCCAGCCAAGCATCTCGCTTCTCCAGCTGCCTGGCACCACCCTCCCTGGAATTCCGTGTGTGAAAGCAGGCTCACCTTCTCCGTGCAGAGATCCACACACTTGTCCACGGACATGTTGGGCATGGCGGCCGTCACGGGCAAGGCCAGCGAGAGGTTGTCGGGCCTGCGGAAGCAGCCTCGGAAGACTGCACTTCCATCTGGAGAGCCAAGGGGAAAAGGACCGGTCAGATGCAGGCTGGAAGAAACACCTTCTGAAGGGAGCACCGATGAACCGACGCCCAGCGGAGCCAGGGACACGTGAGCTAGAAAATTCCAAGAATGTCCTCAAGCCTAGCATCTCTGTCCACAACCCGGGTTGCTGAGATGTTCTTGCTGGGCCGTACAATCCCCTTTTCTTTGCCACCATCCCTACCTCTCACTTTCGCACCCTTGGTGGTGGCAACTTAGATGCCATGGGGGATTTTCGTGATCTCAGGAGAGGGTTGGGCATTTGAGGTGAAGGGAAGCCAAGGGGGTCCAGGGTCCTCCCGCTCCTTCTGCCAGCACTGGGGTGCTCTGCCCCCTCATCCTGGGCTTTAGGGGAGACACTCGGTACCTCAAGAGTGTCTGCCCTCTGCAGTGCTACAAGAGGCTGATTTACTGGAGAGATTCCCTTTAATTCCCTAATGTGGAAGCATCCAAGCTACATACTAGAAAATGTGGAGGCCATTGCTACCTCTTTAATAAGATTTATCGTCAAAACAATACTCAGCTCTTGTCTTCAGCTGAGTTTACCTGAAGCACACCCTGAGACAGTGTTTTATTGAGGGTGTGCTCTTAGGAGAAGGGCTTCCCTGGTGGCTCAGAGGTTAAAGCATCTGCCTGGAATGCTGGAGACCCGGGTTCAATCCCTGGGTTGGGAAGATCTCCTGGAGAAGGAAATGGCAACCCACTCCAGTACTCTTGCCTGGAGAATCCCATGGAGGGAGGAGCCTGGTAGGCTACAGTCCACGGGGTCGCAAAGAGTCGGACACGACCGAGCGACTCCACTTTCACTTTACACTTTCACTTTCTCAGGAGAATGGTGGGAGGAAAGCGGGCAGAGGAGGAGAGGAGCTAAGTGAGCATGTGACCTTAGCTGGGTACCACCTTCAGCCTGGAGGGTAAGTGACATCACAAGGTTGGTTCCACTTTAAGGAAAAGGGTCTGACCTTGGCCTTGTCTGCCCACCCCTCCTTAATGTCTGTCATTTGGGAAGCTGTTGGGTCAAGGATCATTCTTCAGGCAAGGGGGCAGATGTGAGCCACTGGTGGTAAAGAGAATTTGGGTGGATACCTTTTGCATTCACTACAGATGTGCATAAAGATTTATCAGTAACAACGCTCACTGCAGAAATGATTTAAATTAACACAGGAAAGACGGAAAACAACCTCAGTGTCCAACAATGGAGTGTGGACAAATAATGTGTGGAATGAAGACACACTGGGATTCATGCCCCATAAGAATAAGGAGGCTAAAGGCTACTTTAGAGAGAGCTTTGTCTCTCCAAAGATGTATTCAAGATAGGATGCCAAATAAAAACTGAAAAGATGACACTCCGCCTATTATAAAATGTCAGTTGTGTACACAAATGATCTCTCAATATAAATCTCTAGAGGGTTATCTCTGAATAGGAGGTGTGATGGTTATGTTTTGAGTCAACTTGTGAGGCTATGATGCCCAGCTGTTTGGTCAGACACTGTTCTAGGTGTTGTTGAGAACGTTTTTTTGTAGATGGATTAATATCTATAGTCAGCTGACTTTAAGGACACTTTCCCTCTGAAATGTGGGTGAGCTGCATCCCGTCAGTTGAAAGAATGAGAGAGGAAAATTAAAGAGGTTTTCCAGGGAAGAAGGAATTCAGCTTCTCGATGTCAGGCCTGCCAACCTCCACAATTTTGTGAGCCACTTCCTTAAGCCAATCTCTTAATTTATACATTTCCACATATCCTGCTGGTTCTGTTTCTCTGGAGAACTCTGACTGACTAGATAGGATTATAGACAATTTTTATTTCCACCTTTTTTCTGTAAACCTCTTTCCCAAGCTTTTTGACACTGCACATTTATTTTTTAATATAATAAAGACAAATTTTAACCATTAAAAGTGGCCCCTGTCAAATTTATCTAAAGGCTTATTGATGCCCATTTTAAATTGGGTTCCATGGTTCTCAAATTTGAGTTGAATACGTTTTTCTAGAAGCACAGCTTTCACAGAAAACAAAGGACGCTGTTGACGAGTGAATCCAAGCCAGGAACACACAAGTAAGAGCCGTTTAGTGTCTACTGCGTGTCGGTGACGACCATGTGTTATCCACCCTTCCGAGACCTTTGCAAATGCATCTCATTTTACCTTCTTGAGAACTCTGCAGGGTCCATAGCAAACTCTCATGTGACAAATGAGAGAGACAGGACTTAGAGAGGGAGGTTGTATGGCAATATTGAAGACCCACTGTCAGCAAAAATGTGCTGAGGATTATCTCAGAAACATGATGCTAACCCTTGGGGCAAGTGAAGCAAGCTGCAAAAATTGTATATCTCCATCTATGTCTGTATCTTATCTACTGGTAAGCAGCCCCCCGCCACCAACCCCCGTCTCTCTCTCTCTCTTTTTTTTTAGCATACCTATATTTAAGTGCAGAGAAAAAGATATGAAATTACTCCTCAGGCAGAAGGATGGTGGAGGAGGGGGAGGGAGTCTAGGAATGAAAATTTTAAATCTCAGCTGTCAAAGGCACCCTAGTGATTATCCCTACCACCTGGCACCCTGGAGCCTGAAGTTGTTCGTGGTGGGGGAAATCTAGCAAGCTGAGACGACATCTGGAATTGGGCTAAATGACTATTATCTGGAGCATGCTGCAGACTCCTGCTATCCAATGCTGTCTCCTCCACTTCCCCACCTCTCACTCAGGGCTGGGGAGAAGTGATGATGGTGGGTACTGTGGCCCTGGCCTCAGTTTCCCCACATGTAGATGATAAGGAGGAGGTTAGACTATGCAGATTCTCTTCTGTACAGAACGGCCCTCCACCCTCCAAGTGAAGAATCGTCACACCCCCAAATGTCACTGGTGTCCCATGGTCTCCCATCCCATGGCCCAGGGTACACAGAGGTGAAGCCCCATTTCAGCAGTCACCCCAAGGAAGTTTTAATGATCCTCAGAGAATGTACCATACAAGGCGAGGACAGGCAGGAGAGTCAGGTATTTGAGCAAAAGTGAAAGTGAAAGTCCATGGAATTCTCCAGGCCAGAATACTGGAGTGGGTAGCCTTTCCCCTCTCCAGGGGATCTTCCCAACCTAGGATCAAACCCAGGTCTCCCGCACTGCAGGCAGATTCTTTACCAGCTGAGCCACAAGGGAAGCCCATTTGAGCTAAGGTTTACAGCAATGAGATGGGGCGCTGGAAGTGGTGTGCACAAACCTTCATTTAACCAAACAACTCAGTTAGCTGGATGCCAACTCAGGCGCCAGGACAAAGAGATGCTGGCCTTGCTCTCAGAAGTAAGGGGGCTCCCCTTCTCTTTTCAGACTAGTGTTTGTTGAGCCTCCACAGATGCCAGGCTCCTGGCTGGGTACTTTGGATCCATTGAATCTTCACAGTAGCCACAAGCCGTAGCTGCCATGGCTGGTTCAAGGAGGCACTCTGGCTTCCAGGATCACAAAATTGGCTAAGGACAGAGTGAGATCAAAGCCAGGTTACTCAGTCTCCCAATTCTATGCTTCTTCCAATAATAATAATGCTACTATAATGGTTAGATGCTTATGCTTGCTCTTTCAGTCTTGTCTGACTCTTTTGTGATCTCATGGACTGTAGCCAACCAGGCTCCTCTGTCCATGGAATCTTCCAGGCAAGAAGACTGCAGTGAGTTGCCATTTCCTCCTCCAGGGGATCTTCCTAGCCCAGGGAATGAACTTGCATTTCCTGTGTCTCCTGCATTGGAAGGCGGATTCTTTACCATTGTGCTGCCTGGGAAGCCCCCTTAGATAGTTATAGTTACATCAAACATGCTATTAGCTGGGAACTATGAACTGCAAGGAGATCCAACCAGTCCATTCTGAAGGAGATCAGCCCTGGGATTTCTTTGGAAGGAATGATGCTAAGGCTGAAACTCCAGTACTTTGGCCACCTCATGCGAAGAGTTGACTCATTGGAAAAGACTGATGCTGGGAGGGATTGGGGGCAGGAGGAGAAGGGGACGATCGAGGATGAGATGGCTGGATGGCATCACGGACTCGATGGATAGGAGTCTGAGTGAACTTCAGGAGTTGGTGATGGGCAGGGAGGCCTGGCGTGCTGCGATTCATGGGGTCGCAAAGAGTCGAACATGACTGAGCGACTGAACTGAGCTGAACTGAAGCTGAATACACATGGCCTCGCTGAACACTTGCATTGCCCTGGTGGTGTAAGGAGCCCCATTTTTAAGACAGGGAAGCGCAAGTCTCAGAGACTGAAATCAATTGATACAAGGCACCCAGATTATGAGGCAGAGCTAAGACTGGCATCTAAGATCTTTCCACTTTTGATCAAATGCTCTTACCAAACACTCTTCCTGTGCGAGGCACTGTGTAAACACGTGATACACTTTATACCGCTAACGACAAAGCAGGTCTCCCTCTCCCCATCAAACAGAAGGGGAAGCAGGCTCAGAGGGGAAGCGATTCCCTAAGGCCACACAGCTGACAGGTATCTGGATTCCAGCCGGGGACCATCTGAGCTCTGAGTCCCTACACTCTGGGCTACCCCTTTCTAAGAAACCAGCCCCAGACCCTGTTTGAGCATTTCCAAAACACTGCGACGCGTATTCACTCCCCTTTGACCACTAACCATTCACAAAGCCAAGGCTGTCACTCTGGGGTCTCCTAACATTGGAGTTTGATTCTCTTTGTGAAAAGCAAAAGTGTTAGTTGCTCAGTTGTGTCTGACTCTTTTTGACCCCATGAATTGTAGCCCATCAGGCTCCTCTGTCCATGGGATTCTCCAGGCAGGAATACTGGAGTAGGTAGCCATTCCCTTCTCTGGGGGATCTTCCCAATCTGATCTAGGGATCAAACTCAAGTCTCCTGCATTGCAGGCAGATTCTTTACCATCTGAGACCCCAGGGAAGGTGCTGGCGAAAGTCTATGAATCTGGCTCCTTCGAGGAAGTAGAATTCCTACCCTGGCATCTCCCAGGTGGTCTTTTCCTGCCTTCCTGGATGCAGGAAGCCCAGACTGCAAGCTGGGAAGAAGGAAGACTCTGTAAGACCAGCACAGCTCAGACAGGTCTCCCTTTGACATTTCAGCATGTTAATGAGTCCCTGAACCTCCCAGCTTAGAAAGCAGAGCTGAACTGAATACCCTGAATACCAAGTAAAGTGAGGTTTTCAGAGGCCTTAAAGGGCCAGAGAGGGATCAGAAGCTGCTGTTGTGAGTCTCCCTTTGGTCAAGGTGTCCACTGGGGTGGGGGTGGGGAGGTGCACAGATTTGGGAGGTTAGTTCTAGGAACAGTTAACCTGCCGGATGTGGGGTGTTTCTACAGTCCCGCCCATTCTGCTTTTAGAGGGAAACCATGTGGATTCACAGAGAACCTTGTGATGCCCTGTGGGAAGGCTGGAGTCCCGGCTGCCTGGGGAACACTTTGGAGGGCACCCCTCTGCAGGCTGCTCTCCATCATGGCTTGATAATCGGAACACTGAGAATATGCAAGGTGGCCAAGATGCTGAGTTGTCCTAGCCTCATTTCTTCCATCTGTATAATGGGTCAGGGCTTCCCTGGTGATCAAATGGTAAAGAATTGGCTTAGAATGTAGGAGACCCATGTTTGATCCTGGGTTGGGAAGATCCCCTGGGAAAGGGAATGGCTACCCACTCCAGTATTCTTGCCTGGAGAATCCATAGGTAGAGGAGCCTGGCGGGCTACAGTCCACTGGGTCGCAATGAGTCGAACACGACTGAGCAACTAACACGTTCAGAATGGGTCACCGGTTCTCCCTACTGCTGGCGCAAGGCTTTCTTGTCTCTTACATCTGAAAACACAAAAGAAGTGGCCAGCCTGGATCCCTTAAATTTCCTAACACTCTCTGGTGATNTCAGAATGGGTCACCGGTTCTCCCTACTGCTGGCGCAAGGCTTTCTTGTCTCTTACATCTGAAAACACAAAAGAAGTGGCCAGCCTGGATCCCTTAAATTTCCTAACACTCTCTGGTGATCCAAAGAATTTTGGACTTTCACAGCACTAGGTGGGTGCCTTCCTATTTGCAAAAGGTCTCTCACGCCCAGCAGAAAGGGCACTGGTTTTAAATCCAGACGGACCTGGGCCAGCACCTTCCACAGCTGTGTGTCCTTGGCCGGAGGCTCGGTTTCCTCGTCTGTACTCAGGGGTCACCCTCTCTACCCTGCACAGCTGGGATGGAAGTTGATACAGTGGCGTCTACAGGACCTGAGACCTACCAGGATTTAGTCAGCGTCTCTTCCGTTCCTTCTCCGTCACTCGATCATGATTAAAGGGTGGCCAGACCCTACGAGGGAGACACTATCAGTGCCCCATCAGTACACTCCTGGCCCTCACCGTCCCAGGCAGGCTGCCAGCGACGTGCCGGAAACACCTAGGGGGTGTGAAGGATGGACTACGCTTCCAAGGAATTAATCTCCTTGGGAGCCACCCTCAGCTGATGTTGGGTGAACTTTGGAGGATAAATATTGCAGCTTCCTGCCCCTCTGATGGGACATCTTTCAAGAACCCTCTCTACTGCCTTCCCAACAGGATTAAGCTTCCTCAGTAGTGACTTGCTTCATAAAGGGTCTGTGTTGACTCCTTCCCTTCCCTGGTCTGATGTCTTCACTCCCCTGGAGGTCCATCGTGGGGTCATCGTTCAAGTAAACTAAAGCTCACAGCCTTGTCTCTGGGGGAATCCAACTCAAAATATTTTGGATCTTTGTGCATTCTTAATTCCCAAGGGGAATCCTGCATGAAGTTCAGAGCNGGGGTGGGGCACCTGAGGGCTCAGGAGGGGTGGGGGTGCAGGTGGGGGAGGGGCTAACTCACGTACACCTGCGGGCTGACTCTTGGGCCAGCTGCAGCCGGTAGACGGACAGGCGGTTGGCTCCCCCGCACACGCTGCCCCGCTCGCCCTTGCAGTCCATGTCACACTCCGCCTCGCTCACGTTCGCCGCCTGGATCTTGTGGCCACAGTAGCACTCGGCGCCGAACTCCAGCCCAGCGTACAGGTAACCCCTGGGGGAGGCTGCTGTCAGGCTGGGGTGGCTGCCCCCATGGAGACCCCAGGGGAGGGCAGGGAGTTGTGGCCAGGGAGGAGGTCCCAGGGGATGGGTTGGCTCTGGGGACTCGGAGGTCCTGGGGGAGATGGGGATAGAGATGCTGAAGGTGGGATGACAGAGAGACCCCCCCGGGGGAGGAAAGAGGGCACCTCAGGGGACAGGAGACCCATCCACAGTGGACAGCGGGTAGACAAAAGGCTTCAGGAGATGAGAAGACCCCAGGGAAAGGAAGAGACTGGGGTGGGGGCTCTCCCTATTTTCCTGGAAGCAGGAGGGGGGAAAACAAGGAAGGCTGTGGGGGTCAGGGAGACCTAAGGAGATCTGGGGGACAGGGCTGCTCCAAGGGACATCAAGATCAAGAATTAGGAGACCCTGAGAAGGTCATGGAGGCTGAGGAGTCTGAAAGTCTTGCAGGTGCAATGGACAAGAAGCCAAGGATTACAGGGAGGTCCTGGGTGGGGGCAGGAAGGGAGACTCAAGGAGGGGACAAGACCCCAGGGAGACCACTGGCTTCCCTCCCTGTCTGAGGCCTCACACCCCCTCTACGCTTCGCCACACAGATACACCACATCACATTCACACCCACCGACATACATCTTCAGCACCCTTGACACATACCACACCCTTCCAATCCTGCGGGCCCTCTGTCCTCCCTGCTCTCCGGTCTTCCCTGTCCACAGCCAGGAGCCAATCACAGGTGCAGACTCTAGCCCCTTTGTTCCGGGAAACACCACCCAGGGATGATACCTCTATGTCCCCTGAGAGAAGTCGGGCCCAGGAGAGGCGGTAGGGGACTCTCGCATCTCTCTGGAAAACCAAGGTCACATACCCAGCCAAGTAAAAAAACTTTGCTTAAAATAAAAAAGAAATCCAGGCACTGCAACATTTTCCATTTTTCTTTTTTCACAGCTATGGAATCATTTCCTAAAAAGGACTCTTGGTAAGGATCTGTCTGTAAACAGATGAAAAGGGAATTGCTTGTTCTAGCTCCAGGGGTGGGTATGAAGTGGTGGAAGGGAGGGGAGTAGGACAATCCCTGCTCAGCCCTCTTGCCCACTGCATTCTCTGAGGCATGTTCCAGAATTGAGAAAGGTTCCTGGGGGCAGGGGGCAGCCTGCAAATTACTGGTCCTGCAAGACTGGACTTACGGGAGGTGTCAGCTCATGCCTTCCGGGGGCTAGCTGGAGACACAGACCCACCCAGACTCATGTCTCCGAACATCCCAGCTACTCAGGGTGGCATACAACCACAGGGTCACCTGGGCAGATGCAACTCTTGTTCAGGTGCTCTGTTGTGTCTGACTCTTTGCAACCCCACGGACTGCAGCACGCCAGGCTTCCCTGTCCTTCACTGTCTCTTGGAGTTTGCTCAAACTCATGTCCATTGAGTCAGCTCTTCGCATCAGGTGGCCAAACTATTGGAGCTTCAGCGTCAGCATTAGTCCTCCCAATGAATACTCAGGGTTGATTTCCTTTAGGACTGACTGGTTTGATCTCCTTGCAGACGCAGTGCAGTTCAGTTCAGTCGCTCAGTCGTGTCCAACTCTTTGCGATCCCATGGACTGCAACACGCCAGGCTTCCCTGTCCTTCACCAACTCCTGGAGTTTGCTCAAATTCATGTCCCTCAAATCAATGCTGCCATCCAACCATCTCATCCTCTGTCATCCCCCTCTCCTCCTGCCTTCAATCTTTCCCAGCATCAGGGTCTTTTCCAGTGAGTCAGTTCTTCCCATCAGGTGGCCAAAGTATTGGAGTTTCAGCTTCAACATCAGTCCTTCCAATGAATATTCAGGACTGATTTCCTTTAGGATGGACTGGTTGGATCTCCTTGCTGTCCAAGGGACTCTTAAGAGTCTTCTCCAACTCCATAGTTCAAAAGCATCAATTCTTCAGTTCTCAGCTTTCCATAGTCCAACTCTCACATCCATACATGACTACTGGTGAAACCATAGCTTTGACTAGATGGACCTCTGTTGGCAAAGTAATATCTCTGCTTTTTAATATACTGTCTAGGTTGGTCATAGCTTTTCTTCCAAGAAGCAAGCATCTTAATTTCATGGCTGCAGTCACCATCTGCAGTGGTTTTGGAGCCCCCAAAACAAATTGCAGATGCAGCAGGAGCATCTTAAACTATTTGGGCATCTTGGGGCTGGGTCAGTCTCCTTCTTCCACCTCTCTGTCTCTCCAAAGCCTTGGTTCTCAGGTGTCCCTGGGGCCGTCACGTATAACTGGACCCACTGGTGAAAGGACTACTATTGGGCAGCAGGAGCTTTTAAAGTTCCCCAGCTGGATGTGAAAGTCAGAGCAGCGGGGCTCCAAGCATGGTCCCAGGACCTGCAGCATCCAGTGTCATCTGGGAACTTGTTAAAAATGCAAATTCTTGGACTCCACCTCAAACCCAACAAATCAAAAATTGGGAGTGGGGTGGGGCCCAGCAGTTTGTTTTGAAAGATCCCAGGTGACCTCCTCTGATAGCTCAGTTGGTAAAGAATCTTCCTGCAATGCAGGAGACCCCGGTTTGATTCAAGGGAAGATCTTCTGGAGAAGAGATAGGCTACCCATTCCAGTATTCTTGGGCTTCCCTTGTAGCTCAGCTGGTAAAGAACCTGTTTGCAATGCCAGAGACCTGCGTTCAGTCCCTGGGTTTGGAAGATCCCCTGGACAAGGGAAAGGCTACCCACTGCAGTACTCTGGCCTGGAGGATCCCATGGACTGTATAGTCCACGCAGTTGCAAAAGTCGGACACGACAGCGACTTTCACATCCCAGTTGATGCTGACATGCGCGTCCTGGAGCTCACAGCTTAGACGCAGAGACAAGCATGTAACTAGAAAAGGGCTGCACAGTGAGATGAGGGTGAGATGGAATAAATCACAGATGGTGGAAATGCAGGAGGTGCCCAACATGCCTGGGGCGTCAGGAGAGACTTCTCAGGAGGCGACAGCCAAGACTGAGCTTCAGAACACGAGTCAGTTCAGAACACGAGTCAGTTCAACTTGCGTGGTTCAGCTTGGTTCTGCACACGCTGTTGGCAGCCCACACGTGTTTCCAGACAGAGCCAGAGGTGAGTCAGCAAGGCCCTGCCCCCAAGGGGCTCCCCAGCTAGTTGTGGGGACAGAAGCATGAGCAGACTTGAGCCGCAGAACAGCAAGAGCTTACACTTGGTGTCTGCCAGGCGCTGTTCTCAAACCTGGGCTTGGCCAGTACTAACTCTTCAGCCTCCACAAGACCCCTCTGAGGGCATGGCCCCTGCCATTCACCTCTGTCTCCCCACAGTCCAATAAATAAATTAATCAATCAATATCCTAGAAAGCTGGGAGTCTCTCCTAAGCTGGAGGTGGTCCTGAGTTCAGGATTTTGATGGTGGACTGTTCTGGAAGCTGATTATAAAGCAGACAGTGTTTCCTAATCAGGGAGAGAGGGAAGGGTCCCTCGGCCACCCACTTGCCCACTTCCACTCCAGCTGTGCAGCTGAGCTCTTACCAGAGCTCGTGACCTCCAGAGGAATCGGGCTCATATCTGAAGGTCAGCATGTGAGAGGCCTCCAGGGGACCCAGGGCATGGGGGAGGGGCAGGTCTGCTCACTGCTCATCAGGGATGGTTCCCAGGCCGCTCGCCATCCCCTGGGGCCTGTCTACTCTCGAATCATCAGCTCCCTCCCCTCAGGGCCTGTTCTCATCGAGAACATTGTTTCTCTTTAGATTGGAAAACATTGCTGGACAGGTGCGTTCCTGGGACAGGAACGGATAGTCTCTTGGCTGGGGAACCACGAAATATCTCTGATTGCAGGCTCCCATCTCAGCTTTCCCAGGCATCTCACAAGCCTCACGCCCACAGACTCACACTTGCCTGCACATGAACACTCACTTGTGCTTTTCCCACAATTCTGGACCCTTGCTGACACGACCACAGAGACTCCAGCACTCACAGCCACTATTATTTAAAGGCAATCGGATGTTGGCATTAAGCTCACAAGCATATCACCCTGCAGAGCGCACACTGTAAACTCACACCTAGGCACAGCCTCACACAACTGCACAATCACAGATTCCTACAGACCAACTCCCTACTCTTGATCTCCAGCGTCCATGAGACAGGTTCCTCTGTCTATGGGATTTTTCAGGCAAGAGAATGTACACACGCATGCCCCCCACCCCACACACCCTTGCATCACCCTTAAAGTCACATGTCCATCCTTCATCATGCCCTCCCACAGAAAAAAGAAAGACCACCACAGGTAGGACACTGAGAAGGAAGGGGTCTGAATGTAGGGAGCCTGGGACACGGGGGCCCTACCGTTCTGCACAGTTGTCCTGGCAACGGAAGATGGTCATCTTTTTGTAGTCAAAAAAGGACACGCCTCGAAGGGCCCGGCTCTGGGTGTCATCCAGGTAGCAGCCGATGTACTTAGCTTGGGGAAGATGAGAAAAGTCAGATCTGGGGTGGTGGGGGAAGTGGACAAAGCTGAAAGGGTTTCAGAAGTCACGAGTTGCCTCTGGCCATGTGGCTTTGTTGACCTCTTGGTACGAGTTCTCTCCTCTGAGCAGTGACGTGGAAACAAGCGAGCCTGAAACTCACGTGCATTGCAGAGCTTGGTCTGCAGGGGCAGTGGAGTCCCGGGCCCTGGAGGCCAACAGAGGGGAGGAAGGGACCTTCCATAGCCAGGGTTAAGGTCACACCCCTGGGCTCCACTGATGGCAACTGGGCGCCCAGCAACCCGAGCCAACCTCATTCCCTAAGCACCAAGCACAAGAGACTCTTACTAAGACAGCTCTGAAGAGCTTGATCCGTTGACAGCCTGCTGTCACTTCAACAAGATGACGTAAGGTGTTTTTTTTCTTGGAAGGAACACTGGACTTGGACATCTCAAGATCCAAGTCACCACTTCACTTTGGTGACATGCCAGTGCATTTGGGCCACTTAATCTCTCTGAGGCCCAGTTTCCTTCACTGTGGGGATGAAAATATCGGCCCAATGAGGTTAAAATGGACTTATCTGTATAAACATTTCCTCCACAGGGTCTTGCATATAATAGGCACAAAGTTAAGGTGAGTGGGATAAGAAACCGCCATTCACGGCACTGTTTTAAATTCTTCCCAGTTTTCCCACCTTGTGAGCCAAGGTAAATGCTTTCATCCCGAAGGAAACTTTTTTTTTTTTTTTAAAGATTCTGTTTGATGTGGTTCATTTCAAAAGTCTTTATTGAATTTGTTACAATATGGCTTCTGTTTTCCGTTTTGGGTTTCTGTCCGTGAGGCATGTGGGATCTTAGCTTCTCAACCGGGGATTGAATTCACACCCGCTGCACCGGAAGGTGGTCTTACCCACTGGCCCACCATGGCAGCCCCCAGATGAAAACTTTAAATTATGTTAAACAACCATCCAGTGATACCCCATTCACTTAGTTTTCTGAGGTTGGTACGTGTGTTCCTATACTTCTGGTAAATAGTACATGAAGATGATATTTTACAGTTTATCAAGTCTTTCCCCATGTGTTCTGACAATCATTATTAATTTGGACATGCCCTTTGCTAAGTGCTTTACACATACTGTCTCAGTGGATCCTTAGAATGAGCCTGTGAGGGAATTATCAATATTCCCCATCAATGTAGAAGAGGAAACTGAGGCCCCGAGAGGCTAAGGGAGCAGCCCAAGGAAACACAGCCTATGCCCGTGGGCCTGGGTGTGGACCCACGCAAGCTGGCCGCAGGGCCCATGTTCTGAGCTGCTGCACTCCTTGTTTCTCTTTGCTTTTTCTTTTCTTACAGATTTTTTTCCTGCTGTGGACCATTTAAAAATCTTTATTGAATTTGTGACAATATTGTTTCTGTTTTAAGTTTTGGTTTCTCACTGGGAGGCGTGTGGCATCTTAGAGCTCCTGTCCCCGACTGGGGATCAAACCTGCGTCCTCTGCACTGGAGGGCGAAGTCTTAACCACTGGGCCACCAGGAAAGTCCCTCTTGTTTCTCTTTGAATCCGGGGACCTTTGCAAATGACCCAGGTGCAGTGGTTCTTGGCATGCTTAAACTCTGTTCTTAGATGATTGAACAGAGGCCCAGAAAGGTGAAGTGAGCTGTCCCAGACCTGAAAGTAACTGATGGTAGAATAAAGATTTAAATGTAGGTCTATTAGACCCAAACAAGTGCTCTTGCATTTGGGAGTCACTGGAGGTGAGCCTGAGGACCCTGCCAGCCCTTGGAATTAAACGGCCCTCCTGGAGAATGATGGAGGAGAATACTACATGCCCCTTGATCTCGTGCAGGCCTAGGCTGCTGTCTATTTAAACTGTAGGCGTCTCACCACTCCCCCACCCCCACTTGTGGTGGAGAACAGGTCTAGCAGAGGATATAGGCTTGAAAGGAGCAATTGTGTCCCCTCAATGCCGCCCTGGGAAGTGCAGAATTTGTCAGCCTCGCTGGAGATGCCTCAACCCTGATCACCTTGAATTTCTTTCATAAGACAGAGGTGATTTGGTTGACTAAGAACAGTCCATCTTTAAAAGAAAACATTGCCTCCCAGGAGCAGGGACATCAGATGGTGACAGCTCTGGAAAAGCCGACATCTTGTCACTGTGCTTGTTCAACAATGGATGGCTCTCCTGTGTCACAGAGGGACACATGGCCCGGGGAGGGGTGTGTGTGTGTGTGTGTGTGTGTGTGTGTGTGTCGTTTACATCTGGGCTGGGAGAGAGAACTTCCATGAGCCACGGTTGGCAAGTAACCTTAGTTCAATAGTTCACTAGAGGACAGAGTGTCCAAGGATGGGCAGGAGGAGGAAATAAAAAAGGAGGAAGGAGAGGAAGGGAGAAGGAAAGTGCGGGAGCCGTTGTTTATTCTGGCAGAATGAGGTCATTGTCATCAGATCAAAAGCTGCGTGTGTGAGAGCGCGAATATGCATTGAGTACCTACTGTGTGCTGGCTACTACGTGCCATGCCTCATTTAAAAAGATTCCGTCCTCACACTCTTCTCATTAACCCATCTTCTAGATGAAGAGCCTGATCCTAATGACGGCTCTCTCTCTCTGTCTTAGAGATGAATCTTTGTATTTGGCATGCGGTGTATGCTTTCTGACTGGTCCCCACTCGTGTTCCTCCGTCTTACTTGTTTCTAAGTGGAATTCGAAACTATGCAACCTGGCTGTGTGCCTACCGCTTGGAAGCATCTCGCTTAAAATTTAAGCCCAGATCTGTCCTCCAGCCATTGTACATTTGAGAAGGCTTCGCTTCCATTTGACCCACAGGCCTCAGGATCATGAGGTACCACACTGAGTCCAGAGGGAGATGAGTGCTCACGACCCAGAAATGCTGGGCTTGGATGTACTATGACCATGGGTGGTCTCGCCAGAGGGTGAGGGTAGGTGCATTTGACTGTAGGTGGGATTGTGGATTGTGTTAGATGAGAGTTTTAAAATCAAATTAATAGGAGTGTGAGTGTATGTATGCACACGTCCACTGTAGGGTGAGTGGGTGGACTGCCGTGGTATTCTTTGTGTTTTCAAAGCACCCTATCCTCGTGTTTTTCTGTTGCACATGCATGTGCATGCTCAGTCACGTCCTACTCTTTGCAACCCCCATGGACTGTGGCTCGCCTGCCAGGCTCCTCTGTCCATGGGATTTTCCAGGCAAGACTACTGGAGTGGGTTGCCATTGCCTTGTCCAAGGGACCTTCGTGAGCCAGAGATGGAACCTGCACCTCCTTCATTGGCAGGCGGATTTGTACCACCAGCGCCACCCGGGAAGCCCTTACCTGCTCTGGTCTTGGGGAGACACTGACCTTGGAAGAGCCAGTCATACTGTAGCTGCCACCAGTCAGTGGTTGATGGCTCCGGGGAAGGACACGTGACCTACTCTTTGGATCCTTATAGATTAAAGCTGGGAGGAAGAAGTCTGTCTCCCTTGAGTTGTGACACTGGCATTTTCTAAGCCCAGAACTACCAACAGCCAAGATCCCGGCACAAAGTCAGTCTGTGCAGGAGAACCAAGCTAAGTCAGAAGCAAGCAGAGATGAGAGTTAGGAAGAGAATGGCACAACTCATTCATTTGACAACCTAGCCCCTTCAGTAGTTTGGTGACAAGAAACACTACCTTTTCTTCTTTGGCTGAAGCTGATGCAAGATGGGTTTTTTGTCACCTGCCATCAAAGGAGCATTGACTAATATGCTGACTGCCAAGCTAAGCTGCTTGAGTCCACCCAGCTGGGAGAGTCCAGGCCATGTCCCTATCTAGGCTGCCTTTTCTTGTGTACCACACTTAGTCTCGGCTTGGGAGAAACTCTTCTCCATCCCGCCAGAGAGACCTTCCTGGAGGGATGATGAGACAGAGGGTCTTTTGGAAGAGGAGTTAATACTTGACCATAGGTCCATCTGCCCCAAAGCCTGGGCTTTTAATGTTGTGCCACCCCTCCCCTAACCCTCGCACCAGGCCAGGCATCAGGCTGAGATGACCCACACAACAGCTGCTCAAAGACTTGTGGGAACAGATGAAGCTCCTTTTCTTCCTCTGTCCACAAGAGGGAAAAAGAGACTCATGGTCCCCTTCAGTGATGCTCTGGAGAAGCGTGGCATGCTAGACACTGTGACCTGACGGATGGGCTGAGCTCTGTGGGTCAGGAAACAGATGCAGTATCTGTTTCCTTGTGCAAGGAAGGGCTGGTGACTCTTCCCCTCCTGACCCTTCAGTGTAGGCTGTGGCCAACACAACCGGCGACCCTGTCGCTGGAGCTCTATCTCCCAGTTAGAGCTAAGCTCATGGCGGGGTGGGGGTGAGTGGGAGGGGGTGGGCTACCTTCCAACCCACTTCCGATTCTCCTCAAGTTCTGCTGTAGTGGCAGAATCTCCCGGAGACGAGGGGGAGGTTGGGTATGTAAAACAGGGACAAAATTCACAGGCCACTTGAGGGTGAATTAATGGCTGAGTTCATATAATCTATCAGCTCGTCGGAGCAGCCATCCGAACATCGCTGAAACGGCAAAGTCCCGTCCCAGCCTGGCTATTTATCTCAAGCCCAGAAACCAGCGAGGGGTGAGCCCAGGAGAGCACAAGCATCTGGAAAAGAGCTTTCTGGA
>SJYW01023786.1:443644-484503 GCA_006410735.1 Raphicerus campestris | reverse complement strand
AGGGCTGCTCCAAGGGACATCAAGATCAAGAATTAGGAGACCCTGAGAAGGTCATGGAGGCTGAGGAGTCTGAAAGTCTTGCAGGTGCAATGGACAAGAAGCCAAGGATTACAGGGAGGTCCTGGGTGGGGGCAGGAAGGGAGACTCAAGGAGGGGACAAGACCCCAGGGAGACCACTGGCTTCCCTCCCTGTCTGAGGCCTCACACCCCCTCTACGCTTCGCCACACAGATACACCACATCACATTCACACCCACCGACATACATCTTCAGCACCCTTGACACATACCACACCCTTCCAATCCTGCGGGCCCTCTGTCCTCCCTGCTCTCCGGTCTTCCCTGTCCACAGCCAGGAGCCAATCACAGGTGCAGACTCTATCCCCTTTGTTCTGGGAAACACCACCCAGGGATGATACCTCTATGTCCCCTGAGAGAAGTCGGGCCCAGGAGAGGCGGTAGGGGACTCTCGCATCTCTCTGGAAAACCAAGGTCACATACCCAGCCAAGTAAAAAAACTTTGCTTAAAATAAAAAAGAAATCCAGGCACTGCAACATTTTCCATTTTTCTTTTTTCACAGCTATGGAATCATTTCCTAAAAAGGACTCTTGGTAAGGATCTGTCTGTAAACAGATGAAAAGGGAATTGCTTGTTCTGGCTCCAGGGGTGGGTATGAAGTGGTGGAAGGGAGGGGAGTAGGACAATCCCTGCTCAGCCCTCTTGCCCACTGCATTCTCTGAGGCATGTTCCAGAATTGAGAAAGGTTCCTGGGGGCAGGGGGCAGCCTGCAAATTACTGGTCCTGCAAGACTGGACTTACGGGAGGTGTCAGCTCATGCCTTCCGGGGGCTAGCTGGAGACACAGACCCACCCAGACTCATGTCTCCGAACATCCCAGCTACTCAGGGTGGCATACAACCACAGGGTCACCTGGGCAGATGCAACTCTTGTTCAGGTGCTCTGTTGTGTCTGACTCTTTGCAACCCCACGGACTGCAGCACGCCAGGCTTCCCTGTCCTTCACTGTCTCTTGGAGTTTGCTCAAACTCATGTCCATTGAGTCAGCTCTTCGCATCAGGTGGCCAAACTATTGGAGCTTCAGCGTCAGCATTAGTCCTCCCAATGAATACTCAGGGTTGATTTCCTTTAGGACTGACTGGTTTGATCTCCTTGCAGACGCAGTGCAGTTCAGTTCAGTCGCTCAGTCGTGTCCAACTCTTTGCGATCCCATGGACTGCAACACGCCAGGCTTCCCTGTCCTTCACCAACTCCTGGAGTTTGCTCAAATTCATGTCCCTCAAATCAATGCTGCCATCCAACCATCTCATCCTCTGTCATCCCCCTCTCCTCCTGCCTTCAATCTTTCCCAGCATCAGGGTCTTTTCCAGTGAGTCAGTTCTTCCCATCAGGTGGCCAAAGTATTGGAGTTTCAGCTTCAACATCAGTCCTTCCAATGAATATTCAGGACTGATTTCCTTTAGGATGGACTGGTTGGATCTCCTTGCTGTCCAAGGGACTCTTAAGAGTCTTCTCCAACTCCATAGTTCAAAAGCATCAATTCTTCAGTTCTCAGCTTTCCATAGTCCAACTCTCACATCCATACATGACTACTGGTGAAACCATAGCTTTGACTAGATGGACCTCTGTTGGCAAAGTAATATCTCTGCTTTTTAATATACTGTCTAGGTTGGTCATAGCTTTTCTTCCAAGAAGCAAGCATCTTAATTTCATGGCTGCAGTCACCATCTGCAGTGGTTTTGGAGCCCCCAAAACAAATTGCAGATGCAGCAGGAGCATCTTAAACTATTTGGGCATCTTGGGGCTGGGTCAGTCTCCTTCTTCCACCTCTCTGTCTCTCCAAAGCCTTGGTTCTCAGGTGTCCCTGGGGCCGTCACGTATAACTGGACCCACTGGTGAAAGGACTACTATTGGGCAGCAGGAGCTTTTAAAGTTCCCCAGCTGGATGTGAAAGTCAGAGCAGCGGGGCTCCAAGCATGGTCCCAGGACCTGCAGCATCCAGTGTCATCTGGGAACTTGTTAAAAATGCAAATTCTTGGACTCCACCTCAAACCCAACAAATCAAAAATTGGGAGTGGGGTGGGGCCCAGCAGTTTGTTTTGAAAGATCCCAGGTGACCTCCTCTGATAGCTCAGTTGGTAAAGAATCTTCCTGCAATGCAGGAGACCCCGGTTTGATTCAAGGGAAGATCTTCTGGAGAAGAGATAGGCTACCCATTCCAGTATTCTTGGGCTTCCCTTGTAGCTCAGCTGGTAAAGAACCTGTTTGCAATGCCAGAGACCTGCGTTCAGTCCCTGGGTTTGGAAGATCCCCTGGACAAGGGAAAGGCTACCCACTGCAGTACTCTGGCCTGGAGGATCCCATGGACTGTATAGTCCACGCAGTTGCAAAAGTCGGACACGACAGCGACTTTCACATCCCAGTTGATGCTGACATGCGCGTCCTGGAGCTCACAGCTTAGACGCAGAGACAAGCATGTAACTAGAAAAGGGCTGCACAGTGAGATGAGGGTGAGATGGAATAAATCACAGATGGTGGAAATGCAGGAGGTGCCCAACATGCCTGGGGCGTCAGGAGAGACTTCTCAGGAGGCGACAGCCAAGACTGAGCTTCAGAACACGAGTCAGTTCAGAACACGAGTCAGTTCAACTTGCGTGGTTCAGCTTGGTTCTGCACACGCTGTTGGCAGCCCACACGTGTTTCCAGACAGAGCCAGAGGTGAGTCAGCAAGGCCCTGCCCCCAAGGGGCTCCCCAGCTAGTTGTGGGGACAGAAGCATGAGCAGACTTGAGCCGCAGAACAGCAAGAGCTTACACTTGGTGTCTGCCAGGCGCTGTTCTCAAACCTGGGCTTGGCCAGTACTAACTCTTCAGCCTCCACAAGACCCCTCTGAGGGCATGGCCCCTGCCATTCACCTCTGTCTCCCCACAGTCCAATAAATAAATTAATCAATCAATATCCTAGAAAGCTGGGAGTCTCTCCTAAGCTGGAGGTGGTCCTGAGTTCAGGATTTTGATGGTGGACTGTTCTGGAAGCTGATTATAAAGCAGACAGTGTTCCCTAATCAGGGAGAGAGGGAAGGGTCCCTCGGCCACCCACTTGCCCACTTCCACTCCAGCTGTGCAGCTGAGCTCTTACCAGAGCTCGTGACCTCCAGAGGAATCGGGCTCATATCTGAAGGTCAGCATGTGAGAGGCCTCCAGGGGACCCAGGGCATGGGGGAGGGGCAGGTCTGCTCACTGCTCATCAGGGATGGTTCCCAGGCCGCTCGCCATCCCCTGGGGCCTGTCTACTCTCGAATCATCAGCTCCCTCCCCTCAGGGCCTGTTCTCATCGAGAACATTGTTTCTCTTTAGATTGGAAAACATTGCTGGACAGGTGCGTTCCTGGGACAGGAACGGATAGTCTCTTGGCTGGGGAACCACGAAATATCTCTGATTGCAGGCTCCCATCTCAGCTTTCCCAGGCATCTCACAAGCCTCACGCCCACAGACTCACACTTGCCTGCACATGAACACTCACTTGTGCTTTTCCCACAATTCTGGACCCTTGCTGACACGACCACAGAGACTCCAGCACTCACAGCCACTATTATTTAAAGGCAATCGGATGTTGGCATTAAGCTCACAAGCATATCACCCTGCAGAGCGCACACTGTAAACTCACACCTAGGCACAGCCTCACACAACTGCACAATCACAGATTCCTACGGACCAACTCCCTACTCTTGATCTCCAGCGTCCATGAGACAGGTTCCTCTGTCTATGGGATTTTTCAGGCAAGAGAATGTACACACGCATGCCCCCCACCCCACACACCCTTGCATCACCCTTAAAGTCACATGTCCATCCTTCATCATGCCCTCCCACAGAAAAAAGAAAGACCACCACAGGTAGGACGCTGAGAAGGAAGGGGTCTGAATGTAGGGAGCCTGGGACACGGGGGCCCTACCGTTCTGCACAGTTGTCCTGGCAACGGAAGATGGTCATCTTTTTGTAGTCAAAAAAGGACACGCCTCGAAGGGCCCGGCTCTGGGTGTCATCCAGGTAGCAGCCGATGTACTTAGCTTGGGGAAGATGAGAAAAGTCAGATCTGGGGTGGTGGGGGAAGTGGACAAAGCTGAAAGGGTTTCAGAAGTCACGAGTTGCCTCTGGCCATGTGGCTTTGTTGACCTCTTGGTACGAGTTCTCTCCTCTGAGCAGTGACGTGGAAACAAGCGAGCCTGAAACTCACATGCATTGCAGAGCTTGGTCTGCAGGGGCAGTGGAGTCCCGGGCCCTGGAGGCCAACAGAGGGGAGGAAGGGACCTTCCATAGCCAGGGTTAAGGTCACACCCCTGGGCTCCACTGATGGCAACTGGGCGCCCAGCAACCCGAGCCAACCTCATTCCCTAAGCACCAAGCACAAGAGACTCTTACTAAGACAGCTCTGAAGAGCTTGATCCGTTGACAGCCTGCTGTCACTTCAACAAGATGACGTAAGGTGTTTTTTTTCTTGGAAGGAACACTGGACTTGGACATCTCAAGATCCAAGTCACCACTTCACTTTGGTGACATGCCAGTGCATTTGGGCCACTTAATCTCTCTGAGGCCCAGTTTCCTTCACTGTGGGGATGAAAATATCGGCCCAATGAGGTTAAAATGGACTTATCTGTATAAACATTTCCTCCACAGGGTCTTGCATATAATAGGCACAAAGTTAAGGTGAGTGGGATAAGAAACCGCCATTCACGGCACTGTTTTAAATTCTTCCCAGTTTTCCCACCTTGTGAGCCAAGGTAAATGCTTTCATCCCGAAGGAAACTTTTTTTTTTTTTTTAAAGATTCTGTTTGATGTGGTTCATTTCAAAAGTCTTTATTGAATTTGTTACAATATGGCTTCTGTTTTCCGTTTTGGGTTTCTGTCCGTGAGGCATGTGGGATCTTAGCTTCTCAACCGGGGATTGAATTCACACCCGCTGCACCGGAAGGTGGTCTTACCCACTGGCCCACCATGGCAGCCCCCAGATGAAAACTTTAAATTATGTTAAACAACCATCCAGTGATACCCCATTCACTTAGTTTTCTGAGGTTGGTACGTGTGTTCCTATACTTCTGGTAAATAGTACATGAAGATGATATTTTACAGTTTATCAAGTCTTTCCCCATGTGTTCTGACAATCATTATTAATTTGGACATGCCCTTTGCTAAGTGCTTTACACATACTGTCTCAGTGGATCCTTAGAATGAGCCTGTGAGGGAATTATCAATATTCCCCATCAATGTAGAAGAGGAAACTGAGGCCCCGAGAGGCTAAGGGAGCAGCCCAAGGAAACACAGCCTATGCCCGTGGGCCTGGGTGTGGACCCACGCAAGCTGGCCGCAGGGCCCATGTTCTGAGCTGCTGCACTCCTTGTTTCTCTTTGCTTTTTCTTTTCTTACAGATTTTTTTCCTGCTGTGGACCATTTAAAAATCTTTATTGAATTTGTGACAATATTGTTTCTGTTTTAAGTTTTGGTTTCTCACTGGGAGGTGTGTGGCATCTTAGAGCTCCTGTCCCCGACTGGGGATCAAACCTGCGTCCTCTGCACTGGAGGGCGAAGTCTTAACCACTGGGCCACCAGGAAAGTCCCTCTTGTTTCTCTTTGAATCCGGGGACCTTTGCAAATGACCCAGGTGCAGTGGTTCTTGGCATGCTTAAACTCTGTTCTTAGATGATTGAACAGAGGCCCAGAAAGGTGAAGTGAGCTGTCCCAGACCTGAAAGTAACTGATGGTAGAATAAAGATTTAAATGTAGGTCTATTAGACCCAAACAAGTGCTCTTGCATTTGGGAGTCACTGGAGGTGAGCCTGAGGACCCTGCCAGCCCTTGGAATTAAACGGCCCTCCTGGAGAATGATGGAGGAGAATACTACATGCCCCTTGATCTCGTGCAGGCCTAGGCTGCTGTCTATTTAAACTGTAGGCGTCTCACCACTCCCCCACCCCCACTTGTGGTGGAGAACAGGTCTAGCAGAGGATATAGGCTTGAAAGGAGCAATTGTGTCCCCTCAATGCCGCCCTGGGAAGTGCAGAATTTGTCAGCCTCGCTGGAGATGCCTCAACCCTGATCACCTTGAATTTCTTTCATAAGACAGAGGTGATTTGGTTGACTAAGAACAGTCCATCTTTAAAAGAAAACATTGCCTCCCAGGAGCAGGGACATCAGNCCTCGCTGGAGATGTCTCAACCCTGATCACCTTGAATTTCTTTCATAAGACAGAGGTGATTTGGTTGACTAAGAACAGTCCATCTTTAAAAGAAAACATTGCCTCCCAGGAGCAGGGACATCAGATGGTGACAGCTCTGGAAAAGCCGACATCTTGTCACTGTGCTTGTTCAACAATGGATGGCTCTCCTGTGTCACAGAGGGACACATGGCCCGGGGAGGGGTGTGTGTGTGTGTGTGTGTGTGTGTGTGTGTGACGTTTACATCTGGGCTGGGAGAGAGAACTTCCATGAGCCACGGTTGGCAAGTAACCTTAGTTCAGTAGTTCACTAGAGGACAGAGTGTCCAAGGATGGGCAGGAGGAGGAAATAAAAAAGGAGGAAGGAGAGGAAGGGAGAAGGAAAGTGCGGGAGCCGTTGTTTATTCTGGCAGAATGAGGTCACTGTCATCAGATCAAAAGCTGCGTGTGTGAGAGCGCGAATATGCATTGAGTACCTACTGTGTGCTGGCTACTACGTGCCATGCCTCATTTAAAAAGATTCCGTCCTCACACTCTTCTCATTAACCCATCTTCTAGATGAAGAGCCTGATCCTAATGACGGCTCTCTCTCTCTGTCTTAGAGATGAATCTTTGTATTTGGCATGCGGTGTATGCTTTCTGACTGGTCCCCACTCGTGTTCCTCCGTCTTACTTGTTTCTAAGTGGAATTCGAAACTATGCAACCTGGCTGTGTGCCTACCGCTTGGAAGCATCTCGCTTAAAATTTAAGCCCAGATCTGTCCTCCAGCCATTGTACATTTGAGAAGGCTTCGCTTCCATTTGACCCACAGGCCTCAGGATCATGAGGTACCACAATGAGTCCAGAGGGAGATGAGTGCTCACGACCCAGAAATGCTGGGCTTGGATGTACTATGACCATGGGTGGTCTCGCCAGAGGGTGAGGGTAGGTGCATTTGACTGTAGGTGGGATTGTGGATTGTGTTAGATGAGAGTTTTAAAATCAAATTAATAGGAGTGTGAGTGTATGTATGCACACGTCCACTGTAGGGTGAGTGGGTGGACTGCCGTGGTATTCTTTGTGTTTTCAAAGCACCCTATCCTCGTGTTTTTCTGTTGCACATGCATGTGCATGCTCAGTCACGTCCTACTCTTTGCAACCCCCATGGACTGTGGCTCGCCTGCCAGGCTCCTCTGTCCATGGGATTTTCCAGGCAAGACTACTGGAGTGGGTTGCCATTGCCTTGTCCAAGGGACCTTCGTGAGCCAGAGATGGAACCTGCACCTCCTTCATTGGCAGGCGGATTTGTACCACCAGCGCCACCCGGGAAGCCCTTACCTGCTCTGGTCTTGGGGAGACACTGACCTTGGAAGAGCCAGTCATACTGTAGCTGCCACCAGTCAGTGGTTGATGGCTCCGGGGAAGGACACGTGACCTACTCTTTGGATCCTTATAGATTAAAGCTGGGAGGAAGAAGTCTGTCTCCCTTAAGTTGTGACACTGGCATTTTCTAAGCCCAGAACTACCAACAGCCAAGATCCCGGCACAAAGTCAGTCTGTGCAGGAGAACCAAGCTAAGTCAGAAGCAAGCAGAGATGAGAGTTAGGAAGACAATGGCACAACTCATTCATTTGACAACCTAGCCCCTTCAGTAGTTTGGTGACAAGAAACACTACCTTTTCTTCTTTGGCTGAAGCTGATGCAAGATGGGTTTTTTGTCACCTGCCATCAAAGGAGCATTGACTAATATGCTGACTGCCAAGCTAAGCTGCTTGAGTCCACCCAGCTGGGAGAGTCCAGGCCATGTCCCTATCTAGGCTGCCTTTTCTTGTGTACCACACTTAGTCTCGGCTTGGGAGAAACTCTTCTCCATCCCGCCAGAGAGACCTTCCTGGAGGGATGATGAGACAGAGGGTCTTTTGGAAGAGGAGTTAATACTTGACCATAGGTCCATCTGCCCCAAAGCCTGGGCTTTTAATGTTGTGCCACCCCTCCCCTAACCCTCGCACCAGGCCAGGCATCAGGCTGAGATGACCCACACAACAGCTGCTCAAAGACTTGTGGGAACAGATGAAGCTCCTTTTCTTCCTCTGTCCACAAGAGGGAAAAAGAGACTCATGGTCCCCTTCAGTGATGCTCTGGAGAAGCGTGGCATGCTAGACACTGTGACCTGATGGATGGGCTGAGCTCTGTGNGAGGGTGAGGGTAGGTGCATTTGACTGTAGGTGGGATTGTGGATTGTGTTAGATGAGAGTTTTAAAATCAAATTAATAGGAGTGTGAGTGTATGTATGCACACGTCCACTGTAGGGTGAGTGGGTGGACTGCCGTGGTATTCTTTGTGTTTTCAAAGCACCCTATCCTCGTGTTTTTCTGTTGCACATGCATGTGCATGCTCAGTCACGTCCTACTCTTTGCAACCCCCATGGACTGTGGCTCGCCTGCCAGGCTCCTCTGTCCATGGGATTTTCCAGGCAAGACTACTGGAGTGGGTTGCCATTGCCTTGTCCAAGGGACCTTCGTGAGCCAGAGATGGAACCTGCACCTCCTTCATTGGCAGGCGGATTTGTACCACCAGCGCCACCCGGGAAGCCCTTACCTGCTCTGGTCTTGGGGAGACACTGACCTTGGAAGAGCCAGTCATATTGTAGCTGCCACCAGTCAGTGGTTGATGGCTCCGGGGAAGGACACGTGACCTACTCTTTGGATCCTTATAGATTAAAGCTGGGAGGAAGAAGTCTGTCTCCCTTGAGTTGTGACACTGGCATTTTCTAAGCCCAGAACTACCAACAGCCAAGATCCCGGCACAAAGTCAGTCTGTGCAGGAGAACCAAGCTAAGTCAGAAGCAAGCAGAGATGAGAGTTAGGAAGACAATGGCACAACTCATTCATTTGACAACCTAGCCCCTTCAGTAGTTTGGTGACAAGAAACACTACCTTTTCTTCTTTGGCTGAAGCTGATGCAAGATGGGTTTTTTGTCACCTGCCATCAAAGGAGCATTGACTAATATGCTGACTGCCAAGCTAAGCTGCTTGAGTCCACCCAGCTGGGAGAGTCCAGGCCATGTCCCTATCTAGGCTGCCTTTTCTTGTGTACCACACTTAGTCTCGGCTTGGGAGAAACTCTTCTCCATCCCGCCAGAGAGACCTTCCTGGAGGGATGATGAGACAGAGGGTCTTTTGGAAGAGGAGTTAATACTTGACCATAGGTCCATCTGCCCCAAAGCCTGGGCTTTTAATGTTGTGCCACCCCTCCCCTAACCCTCGCACCAGGCCAGGCATCAGGCTGAGATGACCCACACAACAGCTGCTCAAAGACTTGTGGGAACAGATGAAGCTCCTTTTCTTCCTCTGTCCACAAGAGGGAAAAAGAGACTCATGGTCCCCTTCAGTGATGCTCTGGAGAAGCGTGGCATGCTAGACACTGTGACCTGATGGATGGGCTGAGCTCTGTGGGTCAGGAAACAGATGCAGTATCTGTTTCCTTGTGCAAGGAAGGGCTGGTGACTCTTCCCCTCCTGAAGATGTGTATAAGAGACNCAGGCCTCAGGATCATGAGGTACCACACTGAGTCCAGAGGGAGATGAGTGCTCACGACCCAGAAATGCTGGGCTTGGATGTACTATGACCATGGGTGGTCTCGCCAGAGGGTGAGGGTAGGTGCATTTGACTGTAGGTGGGATTGTGGATTGTGTTAGATGAGAGTTTTAAAATCAAATTAATAGGAGTGTGAGTGTATGTATGCACATGTCCACTGTAGGGTGAGTGGGTGGACTGCCGTGGTATTCTTTGTGTTTTCAAAGCACCCTATCCTCGTGTTTTTCTGTTGCACATGCATGTGCATGCTCAGTCACGTCCTACTCTTTGCAACCCCCATGGACTGTGGCTCGCCTGCCAGGCTCCTCTGTCCATGGGATTTTCCAGGCAAGACTACTGGAGTGGGTTGCCATTGCCTTGTCCAAGGGACCTTCGTGAGCCAGAGATGGAACCTGCACCTCCTTCATTGGCAGGCGGATTTGTACCACCAGCGCCACCCGGGAAGCCCTTACCTGCTCTGGTCTTGGGGAGACACTGACCTTGGAAGAGCCAGTCATATTGTAGCTGCCACCAGTCAGTGGTTGATGGCTCCGGGGAAGGACACGTGACCTACTCTTTGGATCCTTATAGATTAAAGCTGGGAGGAAGAAGTCTGTCTCCCTTAAGTTGTGACACTGGCATTTTCTAAGCCCAGAACTACCAACAGCCAAGATCCCGGCACAAAGTCAGTCTGTGCAGGAGAACCAAGCTAAGTCAGAAGCAAGCAGAGATGAGAGTTAGGAAGACAATGGCACAACTCATTCATTTGACAACCTAGCCCCTTCAGTAGTTTGGTGACAAGAAACACTACCTTTTCTTCTTTGGCTGAAGCTGATGCAAGATGGGTTTTTTGTCACCTGCCATCAAAGGAGCATTGACTAATATGCTGACTGCAAGCTAAGCTGCTTGAGTCCACCCAGCTGGGAGAGTCCAGGCCATGTCCCTATCTAGGCTGCCTTTTCTTGTGTACCACACTTAGTCTCGGCTTGGGAGAAACTCTTCTCCATCCCGCCAGAGAGACCTTCCTGGAGGGATGATGAGACAGAGGGTCTTTTGGAAGAGGAGTTAATACTTGACCATAGGTCCATCTGCCCCAAAGCCTGGGCTTTTAATGTTGTGCCACCCCTCCCCTAACCCTCGCACCAGGCCAGGCATCAGGCTGAGATGACCCACACAACAGCTGCTCAAAGACTTGTGGGAACAGATGAAGCTCCTTTTCTTCCTCTGTCCACAAGAGGGAAAAAGAGACTCATGGTCCCCTTCAGTGATGCTCTGGAGAAGCGTGGCATGCTAGACACTGTGACCTGATGGATGGGCTGAGCTCTGTGGGTCAGGAAACAGATGCAGTATCTGTTTCCTTGTGCAAGGAAGGGCTGGTGACTCTTCCCCTCCTGACCCTTCAGTGTAGGCTGTGGCCAACACAACCGGCGACCGTGTCGCTGGAGCTCTATCTCCCAGTTAGAGCTAAGCTCATGGCGGGGTGGGGGTGAGTGGGAGGGGGTGGGCTACCTTCCAACCCACTTCCGATTCTCCTCAAGTTCTGCTGTAGTGGCAGAATCTCCCGGAGACGAGGGGGAGGTTGGGTATGTAAAACAGGGACAAAATTCACAGGCCACTTGAGGGTGAATTAATGGCTGGGTTCATATAATCTATCAGCTCGTCGGAGCAGCCATCCGAACATCGCTGAAACGGCAAAGTCCCGTCCCAGCCTGGCTATTTATCTCAAGCCCAGAAACCAGCGAGGGGTGAGCCCAGGAGAGCACAAGCATCTGGAAAAGAGCTTTCTGGACTATTTCCCCCCCTTTCCTGTCCTTTTTCCCCCTCTTTTGCTTCAATTAATCTTCCTTTTCAAGCAACGTTGCTCTTTTCAATAAAGGTAATTTGTTAAGAGGATAGCTAAACGTGTGCTAATTTGTATTCCTCTTATTTATTGTTTGTGAGTAGATTTGCAGACAGGAGGTATTACGGTGCCCTCGAGGACCAGTTTCGGAGTCTGCCAGATCTGGGTTCTAAACCTGATGCTGCAAGCAGGCTGGCAGTAGTACTCAAGGTCCTGCCTAAAAAGTGGAAATAAAACATAAGCGTGTAGGAGTTCCCTGGTGGTCCAGGGGTTCAGAATTCTCCTTGCAGTGTAGGGGATGCAAGTTCAATATCTGGTTGGGGAAATAAGATCCCACATGCCTCAGAGCGACCAAGTTCCTGCTTGCTGCGACCACTGAGCCCACGCCACAGCTAGAGGGTCAGTGCGCCGTGACCAAAGATCCCACATGATGTAATGAAGATCCCGGGGACATAGCCAAATAAATGAAATAAAAATTGAAAAAATAAAAACAAAAAACAACATAAGGGTATTTTGGGTTGAACTGTGTCCCTCATAAAAAAAGATCAGTTGAAGTCCTAAGCCCAGGACCTCAGAATGTGACCTTCTTTGGAAATAGGGTCACTTCTGATGTAATTAATTGTGAGGTGATGCTAGAGTAGGTGGGTCCCCATCCAACATGACTGGTGTCCTCTCTGAAGTCCCAGAGACACAAGGAGAAGACCATGTGGAAACAGAGGCAGCAACTGGTGTTTTACAGCTGCAAGGAAGGCCAAGGGTTCCTGCTGATGCCAGGAGCTGGGAGAAGGCTTGCAAGAGATTCCCTCTTAGGGGCTTTGAGAGCCCGTCTTGATGTTGGACTTTTAGCCTCCTGAACTGCAAGGTAATACATCTCTGTTGTTTCAAGCCACCAGTTCAAGTACCAGTTCATGGTACTTTGCTATAGCAGCCCTTGAACACCGATATGGGGGTATTTTTTTTAATATTTATTTATTCGGCTGCTCTGGGTCTTTGGTTGCAGCTCACGAGACCTTTCTTTGCGGGAGGGGGGAAGAAATGTATGTATTTATTCTATTTTTGGCTGTGCTTGGTCTTCGTTGCTGTGCGGGCTTTCTTTCTAGTTGCGGTACTCGGGCTTCGCATCGTGCTAGCTTCGCCTGTTGTGACGCATGGTTTCCAGGGTGCTTGGGCTTCAGTAGTTGTGGCACGTGGGCTCAGCAGCTGTGGCTCCCGGGCTCTTGAGCACAGGCTCAGTAGCTGTGGCACATGGGCTTAGTTAACCCGTGGCCTGTGGGGGTCTTCCCATATCAGGGATTGACCCCGTGTCTCCTGCATTGGCAGGCAGATTCTTTACCAATGAGCCACCAGGGAAGCCCATCTTTAAGTTGAGGCAGGTTAACTCTTAGCTGCAGCGGGATCTAGTTCTCCCCCCAGGGATTGGACCTGGCATTGGTCATTGGGCCCCCCTGCATTGGGAACATGGAGTTTTAGCCACTGGACCACCAGGGGAGTCCCTACAGGGGTATTTTTAAAATTGACTGTAAGAAAAAAAAATTGACTAGAAGATTGATCTTTTTGTGGAAGAGAGAAACAGTTACTTTCCTGCTGGGGACTCTTCACTGTCTTGGAAATTTGTCCTTCAGGAGGATCACTCCAGTGCTATCTGGGCTTCCTTGTGCAGGAAATTCCATTCCTGGAATTCCCGCTCATATCTAGGTTCCCTTGGAGTAGAAGGGACACATCTTTCACTTTGGTCAGGGCCCAAGGATCCTACAGGCTCAGCTCAACTGTCTCCTCCCCCCAGGAAGGCACGATACAGTCCCATGACCCAACCAGATCCCTCCCTTGGGATCCCAGAGTCCCCTGGTTTTCCCCACCTTAACACTTTCCTGAACAATTTTCCAAGTACTGGGCATCATTTTTTCAGATTATAAAGAATTTAGGCCCANCTCCCCCCAGGAAGGCAGGATACAGCCCCATGACCCAACCGGATCCCTCCCTTGGGATCCCAGAGTCCCCTGGTTTTCCCCACCTTAATACTTTTCTAAACAATTCTCCAAGTACTGGGCATCATTTTTTTCAGATTATGAAGAATTTAGGCCCACTGTGGAAGGACTTTTAACAACATGAAAAAGTGGGGGAAGCATGACACGATGCTATATCTATACAGAGTCCTAGTGTTTAGAAATCGCTGACTCAGCTCTGTGAGATGGCGAAGGACAGGGGAGCCGCGAGTACTGCAGTCCGTAAGATTGCAGAGTCAGACACGACTTAGTGACTGAACAACAATTCTTTAGAAATAAACCCATAAGGGAGGAAACAGGACCGTAAAGGTGATGCCTCAACAGTGTTGATCATGACTGTTGTTGGATGGTGGGCCTCTGGGCTATTTTAACTTTTATCTCTTTTTGCTATGTATTCTAATTCTTCTGCAATAAGCATGTGTGACTTTGATAATCAAGAAAAAAGTTATATTTTAAAATATAATTCATCTGTTTACTAGTCTTTCTTTCCCCTGGAGGGTATGACTATTCCTCAGCCAAAAAACAAACAACCAAACTGTGCCTGAATCATTCTTGTGTCTCCATCTCCCAGCACAGGGCAGGGCAAACAGACATGCAAGAAATACAGAATGAATGAACGAACGGAGTCGTGATTCTATGAAGAGTCGGACATGACTGAGTGACTGAACAACGAACTACATAGCTCAGTGGTTAAGAATAAGAGCTTTGGGAGCTTCCCTGGTGGCTCTGGATCTTTTTTAAGCAACAGTTAGAACTGGACATGGAACAACAGACTGGTTGCAAATCGGGAAAGGAGTATGTCAAGGCTGTACGTTGTCACTGTGTTTACTTAACTTATATGCAGAGTACATCATGCGAAATGCCAGGCTGGACAAAGCACAAGCTGGAATCAAGATTGCCGGGAGAAATATCAATAACCTCAGATATGCAGATGACACCACACTTATGGCAGAAAGCAAAGAACTGAAGAGCCTCTTGATGAAAGTGAAAGAGGAGAGTGAAAAAGTTGGCTTAAAGCACAACATTCAGAAAACTAAGGTCATGGCATCTGGTCCCATCACTTCATGGCAAATAGATGGGGAAATGGTGGAAACAGTGAGAGATTTTATTTTGGGGGGCTCCAAAATCACTGCAGATGGTGACTGCAGCCATGAAATTAAAAGACATTTGCTCCTTGGAAGAAAAGCTATGACCAACCTAGACAGCATTTTAAAAAGCAGAGACATTACTTTGTCAACAAAGGTCCATCTAGTCAAGGCTATGGTTTTCCCAGCATCATGTATAGATGTGAGAATTGGACTGTGGAAAGCTGAGAATCGAAGAATTGATGCTTTTAAACTGTGGTGTTGGAGAAGACTCTTGAGAGTCCCTTGGACTGCAAGGAGATCCAACCAGTCCACTCTAAAGGAGATCAGTCCAGAAGATTCATTGGAAGGGCTGATGCTGAAGCTGAAACTCCAGCACTTTGGCCATCTGATGTAAAGAGTTGACTCATTTGAAAAGACCATGATGCTGGGAAAGACTGAAGGCAGGAGGAGAGGGGGATGACACAGGATGAGATGGTTGGATGTCATCATCGACTCTATGGACATGAGTTTGAGTAAACTCTGGGAGTTGGTGATAGACGGAGGCCTGGTGTGCTGCAGTCCATGGGGTTGCAGAGTCAGACATGACTGAGCGACTGAACTGCACTGAACTCATGGCTCAGTGGTAAAGAATCCACCTGCCAATGCAGGAGGCATGACTTGATTCCTGACCCGGGAAGACCCCACATGCCTCAGAGCAGCTAAGCGTGCTCACCACAAAGCCTGCACCGCTGAAGCCTGCTCGCCCTAGAGCCCGTGCTCTGCAACCAGAAGCCTGGGCACCCTTGCTAGAGAGTAGCTCCTGCTAGCTGCAGCTAGAGCAAAGGGCATGCAGCAACAAACACCCAGCACAACCAAAAACAAATTAAAAAAAAATTTTTTTAAGAGCTTTGCATGCAAAAGAAAGTCAGGTTGGAGTCTGCTCTGCCACTTGGCAGCTGTGCGTCATGGGACAAGTCCTTTAACCTCTCTGAGCCTCCGTTTCTTCACCTATGAAAAAGAGTTGAATACTTCCTACAGACTTAAGGCTGAGCATGAGCATGGAGTCTGACCCAGAGCTGACCCTCCATAACTGGCATAGATTGCATCTTCTGCTGGAGGAGGTGGGAAGTGGGAGCCCTGCGGTCACTTCCAAAAATGCTGACTAAATCTCCTGCATCCTTCTTCAAGTCCAGCCCAGCACCCTCTGTAATCTGGGGTGGAGGAAACAGAAACAGCCCAGACTTTGAAATCAAGCTGGAATCAGTTCCTGGCTGTGCTCCCGACAACGGGGTCACCTAAGGCAAGTCACATCACCTCTGTTCTCTCCTACAGGATTACAATATTAGTAATAATAGCCAGCACGCACTAGGTGCTTACTGGGTTCCAGGGTCTGTGCTGAACACTGTCTGTGCACTGAGAACTGAGACGACATAGTGCGTAGTGTTCAAGTGTAAGATCCAAACCTCCCGGGTTCAAATACTGATTTATCCTCTCCTGCTGGTTAACCTTGGGCAGGTTACCTCTGTTTCCTCCCTGGAAGGGGGAGTTAATGACAACGTCTACTTAACTGGGCTGCCAAGAAGACTATGGGATGTACCAGCTGCAAAGTGTTGAGAACAGTGCCTGGCATTTAGACAGCATGCCATCGATTTATCTTATATAATCATCACAACAGACATCTGATGTTAAGTACCTTTTACCTCCCAAAGGAAACTGAGGTGACCTGCCCAGAGCTTCACAAGCCACCCCAGAACTGGGATTTGAACCCTCATGTGGCTACTCAGAGCACAGGATCTCAAAAGCCTAGCCAGATGACTGGCACATTGCAGGTGCCAGCTCCACCCAGGAAGTCAGACTTCCTGCCCAACCCCAGCCCAGCCTGGGAGCAGCTCCACCCTCCCTTCCTGTCCCGTGATGGGCTCCGAGTCCTTTACAGCTTGAGTCTTGCATCATTGCATCAAGCAGAGCCCTTGCCAACTTTAGATAAAAACCAAATGTGTTTAGCATCAGGTCAAGGAAGCATCTCATTTTTATTAGCGTTAATCTAATATGTTGTCTTTCCTTGCCGAACTCTGAATAAGTTAATCAAGGACAGTCTGAATTTGTGTTTTCTTAATAAGACTGCCTGATTTCAAAGCTGCCTGCTGAGAGCTCTGTGCTCCAGGCTTCTTTATTTTCTCTTCTGTCTCTTTTTATACTTTATAAAATATCTAAGATTTCCAGAAGCAAGGGGTGGGGTAGCATGGTAGAGAAGAAGCCTCACAAGCTTTGGAATTAAATGAATCTTGCTTCAAACCTCAGTTCCTCTACTCACCACCTGGGTAAACTGGGGTAACTGACTTCTTCTGAGATTTTACTTTTCACATTTGTAAAATAGGATAATAATAGTCTTTAACTTGTTGAGTTGTTGTGATGATTACATAAGGGAATGACGGTCTAGCCTATAATAACCATTCAATATATATTTATATATATATATATTCAATAAATATATATATATATTTCTACTACTATTAATATTAGTGGCAGCAACTATTAAGTGACCTATTATTATAAATCAAGAGATCTGATAAGCATTTTACATATATCATTTCATTCAAATAACATATGAAAAGCAAACAGAACAGTGGCTGGCATGAAGCAGGTGCTCAAGAAATGGTAATAATTACTTGTAGAGGTGGTGGTGGTATTTCATTCTCATAATAAATGGGGGTGGGTGTTTCTGTTGTTGTGGGATGTATCAATCATGCCATTAGGGAATCATATTCTATTAGAGGACCCCAACAAACACAGGAAATTACCATTCACATAAGGGCCATGACAGGGAGTACAGAGAAGGAACATTTGGTCACGCCTGGAGGGGGGTCAGGACAATTTTCTGAAGGTGAACTAAGCTGAGACCTGGAGGAAGAGTGGAACTGTGGCCAGGCAGCAGGCTGGTCATTCCTTCATCCGTCCATCCAAGGACTCGTTCATACAGCCAGGAGGCACTGAGCACCAGCTGTCTCTGGTGCTGTCCAAGGTGCTGGTAGAAAGACGCAATCGGGACAGGCACTATCTCTGCCTTCATGGAGCTGACAGTCTAGTAGTAGAGATAGACTATAAGGAAGCAAAGTGCTTCCCTGGTGATCCAGTGGTTAAGAATCCACCTTGCAATGCCAGGGACACTGGTTCGATCCCTGGTCCAGGAAGGTCTCACATGCTGGGGGCAACTAAGCGTGTGTAGNAGATCTGATAAGCATTTTACATATATCATTTCATTCAAATAACATATGAAAAGCAAACAGAACAGTGGCTGGCATGAAGCAGGTGCTCAAGAAATGGTAATAATTACTTGTAGAGGTGGTGGTGGTATTTCATTCTCATAATAAATGGGGGTGGGTGTTTCTGTTGTTGTGGGATGTATCAATCATGCCATTAGGGAATCATATTCTATTAGAGGACCCCAACAAACACAGGAAATTACCATTCACATAAGGGCCATGACAGGGAGTACAGAGAAGGAACATTTGGTCACGCCTGGAGGGGGGTCAGGACAATTTTCTGAAGGTGAACTAAGCTGAGACCTGGAGGAAGAGTGGAACTGTGGCCAGGCAGCAGGCTGGTCATTCCTTCATCCGTCCATCCAAGGACTCGTTCATACAGCCAGGAGGCACTGAGCACCAGCTGTCTCTGGTGCTGTCCAAGGTGCTGGTAGAAAGACGCAATCGGGACAGGCACTATCTCTGCCTTCATGGAGCTGACAGTCTAGTAGTAGAGATAGACTATAAGGAAGCAAAGTGCTTCCCTGGTGATCCAGTGGTTAAGAATCCACCTTGCAATGCCAGGGACACTGGTTCGATCCCTGGTCCAGGAAGGTCTCACATGCTGGGGGCAACTAAGCGTGTGTAGCACAACTATTGCGTCTGCCCGCTGCAGCTAGTGAAGCCCACGTGCCTGGAGCCTGTGCTCCCCAACAAGAGAAGCCACTGGGGTGAGAAGCCTGTGCACTGCAGCTGGAGACTAGCCCCTGCTTTTCACAACTGGAGAAAGCTCATGCAGCAGCCAGGACCGGGAGCAGCCAAAAGTAAAACAAGTAAACAAAATTCCAAGAAGTAAAAAACTAAGGAAGCAAATAAAAGCAAGGTACTTTCAGATGGTGGTGAGTACTGTGACAGAAATAGAACTGGGGAATGTGGTCCTGGCCAGGCACAAAATGGGGCTCCTTTAGGGCGTTCCAGGAAGACCTCTACGGGATGGCATGGTTTGACTGGAGACCCGATGGAAGGGAGGAAGGGAGCCATGCAAATGTGGGAAAGAGCATCCCAGATGGAACGGACTAACTATAGAAAGATCCTGAGGTAGGGTCGGGATTGGTGTGTTTAATGAGTAGCAAGGAGCAAAGTGGAGAGAGAAGTGTGGTGAAGTGGGTGGGAAGTGTTACATGTTAATGTTACAACATGTAATGCCAAGTGATACAACATGATGGGCCATGCTGGGGGCTCTGGAATTTATCATAAGTTTGATGGAGTTTGTAAAGTAGCAGAAGGAGTTTGGAGTGGCTGGGATGAGATGAAGCTTGGTGATTGGAGAAGGCGGCAAGGGAATTTCTCCATAAAGGTAGCACCTCACACCTCAGCTATGCCTACAAGATGGGGTCCCTTACCCAGGTGGATCCACAAGACCTTCCTGATCACCCCCCAAGACTCTACTCTGTGCAGGCATCATGCTAGGTGTTTCCATAATCATGTCTCATCAAACTCTCAGGAGAAGCCTGGCAGGAAGGAGGCCATTGTTCCCATTTTACAGATGACAAAACTGAGGCATAAAAAGGTCAAGCCACTTGCTTGGACTGCATGACTGGTTGGAGTGGAGTTGGACTATGAATCTAAGTCCCCTAAGCCATTCTGCTGCCTCTCACCTTCTCCTTCACTGCCCTGTGAAGTTTAAAAGGAAGTGGAAGTTTAGGAAATTCCTGAGGGTAAGATGATGGGGTCTTCTGGACGGCTTCTGGGCCAGAAGCAGGTTGAGACTGAAGCAGGGAAACACGCTCCCCAGGACGAGTCCCCTCCAATAGCCCTGCTTCCTTCCACGGCGGGAGAAGGGGTTTTCCCACAAGTTGAATCACAGCGGAAGTGTGACATGTAGCTGGGGAGGATTTTTCCTTCTGTCCTGATTGGTGGTAGATCCTCCCAAACCATCTGGCTGCGATTCTGGAAATGTCCATTTGTGTTAATCTCACGAATTGTAGGAGTTGTGGGGTCCTCCCCAGAACGCTGCTCCGATGAGGGGACATCAGTTGACCCTGGGAAGTAGTCGTAGAGCCACCAGGCCAGATGTGTCTGCTTTGAACTTGCCACTGACCAGCTATGTGGCCTTGGGGAAAGTTTTCACTTCTCCAAGCCTGTTTTCATGTGTGTTAACTGGGCATAGGATCACATTCCTTAAGTCCATGGAGTGTAGTGAAAATCAAGTGAGGTGATGTACTTAGGAAGAAAAGCCCACTTTGACTGTGACAGGCTAAGAAAATGCAACGAAACGAAGTCCCCTAAGCGCCCTCACCAAGGGATCCAGCTAAGTGGATGGAGAGGCAGACTGCAGGGAACAGAAGCTCTGCTGCTAGCTAGCTGTGTGACCCTAGGCTCTTGGGGCCTCAGTTTCCTCATCTTTAAAATGGGAATAATAGCACCTATCACATGGAGTTGTGGCTGTAATTTGATGCCTACCAAGTGCTTGGAAAAGTACCTGGCCCTTAGTAAGTGCTCAATAGATGCTCAGGGTTTTGATTTTCAGGTGCATGTAACAAGGACTATAAAGGCATGGGAGGGTCAGATGTTGACCTTGGACAGATTCAGTGTTCAGCTCTAAGTGTGGATGTTTATAAGCTGTGCAACCCTGGGCAAGCTACCTAATGTCTCTGAGCTTCAATTTTCTCCTCTGCGAAACCTCCTGCATATATAATGGCTGGTTCCTAGGAAACGCTGAACATTGGCAGCTGTTAGCATAATATTAGGAGTATCATCATCCCCCTTCCCTTGTCCTCAGCCACCTTCCAGCCCAGAGGCTCACCCCTCTTACCTCGTTCCTCCTCCTTCTCCCGGACGACCCTCCCCTTGAGGGCCCGGCTCCAGGCTCCCCCGTAGTCCCCCAGCTTGGCTCTCTCATTCCCGTCCTTGCCCTTGAACCAGGGTCCATACCTGCGGGCAATGCTTGAGACTTCACCTGTGTCCCGGAAGCCTCTGCCCAGATTTAAGTCACCCAGGAAGGTCAGCTCAGCGCCCTCCACTGGGGCCCCCACAGCGGGGTTGGCCTGGTTCTGGGAGATAGCAGGCTGACCCACAAAACCGGAGTGAAGGAAGACAAGGCTCCCAGCCGTCAGGTAGAGCACCAGGAAGGTAAAGAAACGCACAGGCTTCCTGCGGAAGTACCGCTGGAATTTGAACCAGAGCTTGGCCATGGTGGGACCATTCCGGACTGGATCGCTGGGGCTCCGCTGGGGGTTGGGGGCTATGGTCCAGGGAGAGGATGGAGGGGGGCTTTGTTTCTCAATCTTCCCTTAGGGATGGGGCCCCTGGAGGTCTTCAGTCTTAATCCCGCTGTGAAGGTGACTGCCAAGTCCAGGGCAGGAGGGCAAGTCCAATGCTTGGCTGACGCCAAGAGAAGGGAGGACAGGGTTCACCAGCCCTCCCGAGGTCAAGGTGAGCTTCTTTGAGCCATGGAAGGGGTTCTGAGGTTCAGGGCACTCAGGAGTTGGTCCCATTTTCCTACATCTTGTTCTCTGCCTCAGAATTCCCAAAGAACTTGGAAAATAGCAATCGGAGGAGGATGTTGTGAGGGTTCACAGGCAGCTGGAGTTCGCTTCTTGGCCCTTCTCCATTGCTCAGGCCTATAGGAGCTGGGTTAATGCACAGAGGGCCTCTTCCCCAGCTGGGGACCAAGCTCGGTCTGCTCACCAGGTGGAAACACAAGTGAGCAGCCTTTCATCTGGTGAAGCGTGAGGGCTCAGGGCTGCCACCTGCAAAAGAGCACAGGTCCAGACATAAGACACCTCCTGGCAGAGGCTGGAACGTGAAGCTTTCTTGAACATTCTCAGGGGAGGGGCAATGCAGAGTCCAGAGAGGGAGGAAACCAGTGGCCCAAGGAACCCAGCAGTGCTGGGTAAAAGCAACTCCTACTGGTCCTCGTCTCGGGACAAGCTTTATCCTGGACAAACTCAGGTCCCTAAGCCCCACTGCTCAGTGCTCAGTCATGCTTGACTCTTTGCGACCCTTTGGACTGTAGCCCACCAGGCTTCTCTGTCCAGGGGATCTTTCACTCACGAATACTGGAGTGGGTTGCCATTCCCTTCTCCAAGGGATCTTCGCAACCCAGGGATCGAGCCTGCATCTCTTGCATCTCCTGCGTTGCAGGCAGATTCTTTACTGCTGAGCTATGGGGGAAGCCTATCTTAAGCCCAGTACGTCTGCATATTTGTCAAATACATGCTGATTCATGGGGGTTACTTTAAGTCCAAACGTACTTCCTAGGTCTTTGCCAGACTGTCTGCTGGACGTGGCTGATACTGAACTAGATCAAATTTGTTCATTTTTCCCCCTAAACGCATATTTATAGAAGACCTACTGTGCAGCAGTCACGTCCCGCATGTGTGCTGAGTCGCTTCAGTCTGTCCGACTCTTTGGGACCCCATGTAGACTGCAGCCCGCCAGGCTCCTCTGTCCATGGGATTTTTCAGGCAGGAATACTGGAGTGGGTTGCCATGCCCTCCTCCAGGCTCTGTTCTAGGTGCTGGAAATAAAGCTGTGAGTCCAAGAGACAACAGTTCCTTCTCTCACCAGGAGAGAATGGAAGAGTTCAAATCCAGAGTCCCTCTCTTCTATCTAAGGAGGAAATGGAGAAGGAAGGAAAGCAGAATTACTTAGCAACATACGCATTCACTCAGTATTTATTGTGCTTGGCACGCCCTGCTTTGTACTGAGCCTTCTATGTGTATTAATTACTCTTCCCCATGCTCCCATGGGAAGTGACTATTTCCCATTTTACAAATGAGGAAACTGAGAATACACAGCTGGTGAGTGGTGGAGGTGGGATTGGAACTTAGGATGGTCCGAATACCAAAGCACAGCTCCAAATCCCCACTTTTTGCCTCTTTCTCCCACACGGTCAGGGCATCACTTGGGAGTGCCGAGACAGCCCCCGCAGCAGCCCGTTTCCACCTGCTCCCAGTGGCCAGTGGCGGCTCATTCTATGAGGGCCCCTCAGAGTGTGGTCCGAGGAGCATCTGACTCAGCATCCCTTGGAAGCCTAGCTACCCATGAAGATTCCTAATCTCTCCAATCGGAATTTCTGGTTGAGGAGGACACCTAACAGGTGTAACCAGGTGCTCTCAGGTGATGATCACGAGCACAAAGGTTTGACAACCATGGTTTTTTCAGTAAACACTCAGGCTCAGCAGTCTGGAGGAAAATAGATTGTAAATTAGAAAATGGGAAAAAAAGAAAAAAGAACACCATTTGTCTTGTGTGGTTTCATATCACCACCAGCAGGGGGCCTCATGACAAGCTTGGCCACTGCAAAGGATTCAACTGTCAGCCAGCCAATGGGTGATTTGAATGGTGACAGCCCCTACCAAATCCAGACAGCAGCATGAGAGTTTAACTGGGGTTCAAGGCAGAGCCCAGTGTTCCTCCATACGCCATCCTATTCATTCAAGAATTAGGCACTGAGCTCCTACATGCGCTGGCTATCGTAAGCACTTGGAACTATTCAATGAACAAGACAGCCCCAAATGCATGCTCTCATGGGGTCAAACTATCTGTTCACCCATCCATCATTCTTTAATCCATTCAGCAGTCCACCTACCCATCCATCCATCCATCAAGTCACAGTCTATTCACCCATCCATCATTCATTCTCTAATCTAGCCATCAATTCCCCTACCCCTCCATCCATTCATCATTCATCTGTTCATTAATCCATCCACCCATCTGTCCATCACCCATTCATTCATCTATCTATTCATCTGATTTGGAGCAGCCCACTCATTCACCCAGCTCTCCACCCACCCATTCATCCACCCATTCCTCCATTCATTTAGCAACATGTCTTACTTGCCTACCGTGCAAGTGCTTGGAATGCGGAAATAAATAATTTGGAAAAAAAATAATTCGGAGTTGCCGCTTTCAAAGAATTCAGAGTTTACTGAGGGAGAGAGCAATTTAAATGATCACCACATCAAATCACTATACTAGAGCTGCTGCTGCTGCTGCTAAGTCGCTTCAGTCGTGTCCGACTCCGTGCGACCCCATAGATAGCAGCCCACCAGGCTCTCGCGTCCCTGGGATTCTCCAGGCAAGAACACTGGAGTGGGTTGCCATTTCCTTCTACAATGCATGAAAGTGAAAAGTGAAAGTGAAGTCGAAATCAATTGTGTCCAACTCTTCTCGACCCCATGGACTGTAGCCCACCAGGTCCCTCTGTCCATGAGATTTTCCATGCAGAGAGACAATGATAAATCCCATAGTAGATGTATATGTAAGATATAGAACAGAAATTAATATTAACAGCTAATTTTCATCAAGCACTTATTATATGCCAGATACTACTCTATAAACATAATGCTCTGATTTAATCGTCATATCAATCCAACGAGGCCGATCGAGATCCATTTCAAAGAGGAGAGAAACGAGGCACAGGATGATAAAGTAACTCGTCCAGGGCCACACAGCTGGTAAGTGGCAGCTGGCTTGTGAACCTGGGCTCATCTGACTTCACAGCTTCCCAACCACACATCTATTCTAGTCTTGTATTCCTTTGAGAATATGGTAAAAAAAAAAAAAAAAAAAANACCCAGCTGGGAGAGTCCAGGCCATGTCCCTATCTAGGCTGCCTTTTCTTGTGTACCACACTTAGTCTCGGCTTGGGAGAAACTCTTCTCCATCCCGCCAGAGAGACCTTCCTGGAGGGATGATGAGACAGAGGGTCTTTTGGAAGAGGAGTTAATACTTGACCATAGGTCCATCTGCCCCAAAGCCTGGGCTTTTAATGTTGTGCCACCCCTCCCCTAACCCTCGCACCAGGCCAGGCATCAGGCTGAGATGACCCACACAACAGCTGCTCAAAGACTTGTGGGAACAGATGAAGCTCCTTTTCTTCCTCTGTCCACAAGAGGGAAAAAGAGACTCATGGTCCCCTTCAGTGATGCTCTGGAGAAGCGTGGCATGCTAGACACTGTGACCTGATGGATGGGCTGAGCTCTGTGGGTCAGGAAACAGATGCAGTATCTGTTTCCTTGTGCAAGGAAGGGCTGGTGACTCTTCCCCTCCTGACCCTTCAGTGTAGGCTGTGGCCAACACAACCGGCGACCGTGTCGCTGGAGCTCTATCTCCCAGTTAGAGCTAAGCTCATGGCGGGGTGGGGGTGAGTGGGAGGGGGTGGGCTACCTTCCAACCCACTTCCGATTCTCCTCAAGTTCTGCTGTAGTGGCAGAATCTCCCGGAGACGAGGGGGAGGTTGGGTATGTAAAACAGGGACAAAATTCACAGGCCACTTGAGGGTGAATTAATGGCTGGGTTCATATAATCTATCAGCTCGTCGGAGCAGCCATCCGAACATCGCTGAAACGGCAAAGTCCCGTCCCAGCCTGGCTATTTATCTCAAGCCCAGAAACCAGCGAGGGGTGAGCCCAGGAGAGCACAAGCATCTGGAAAAGAGCTTTCTGGACTATTTCCCCCCCTTTCCTGTCCTTTTTCCCCCTCTTTTGCTTCAATTAATCTTCCTTTTCAAGCAACGTTGCTCTTTTCAATAAAGGTAATTTGTTAAGAGGATAGCTAAACATGTGCTAATTTGTATTCCTCTTATTTATTGTTTGTGAGTAGATTTGCAGACAGGAGGTATTACGGTGCCCTCGAGGACCAGTTTCGGAGTCTGCCAGATCTGGGTTCTAAACCTGATGCTGCAAGCAGGCTGGCAGTAGTACTCAAGGTCCTGCCTAAAAAGTGGAAATAAAACATAAGCGTGTAGGAGTTCCCTGGTGGTCCAGGGGTTCAGAATTCTCCTTGCAGTGTAGGGGATGCAAGTTCAATATCTGGTTGGGGAAATAAGATCCCACATGCCTCAGAGCGACCAAGTTCCTGCTTGCTGCGACCACTGAGCCCACGCCACAGCTAGAGGGTCAGTGCGCCGTGACCAAAGATCCCACATGATGTAATGAAGATCCCGGGGACATAGCCAAATAAATGAAATAAAAATTGAAAAAATAAAAACAAAAAACAACATAAGGGTATTTTGGGTTGAACTGTGTCCCTCATAAAAAAAGATCAGTTGAAGTCCTAAGCCCAGGACCTCAGAATGTGACCTTCTTTGGAAATAGGGTCACTTCTGATGTAATTAATTGTGAGGTGATGCTAGAGTAGGTGGGTCCCCATCCAACATGACTGGTGTCCTCTCTGAAGTCCCAGAGACACAAGGAGAAGACCATGTGGAAACAGAGGCAGCAACTGGTGTTTTACAGCTGCAAGGAAGGCCAAGGGTTCCTGCTGATGCCAGGAGCTGGGGGAAGGCTTGCAAGAGATTCCCTCTTAGGGGCTTTGAGAGCCCGTCTTGATGTTGGACTTTTAGCCTCCTGAACTGCAAGGTAATACATCTCTGTTGTTTCAAGCCACCAGTTCAAGTACCAGTTCATGGTACTTTGCTATAGCAGCCCTTGAACACCGATATGGGGGTATTTTTTTTAATATTTATTTATTCGGCTGCTCTGGGTCTTTGGTTGCAGCTCACGAGACCTTTCTTTGCGGGAGGGGGGAAGAAATGTATGTATTTATTCTATTTTTGGCTGTGCTTGGTCTTCGTTGCTGTGCGGGCTTTCTTTCTAGTTGCGGTACTCGGGCTTCGCATCGTGCTAGCTTCGCCTGTTGTGACGCATGGTTTCCAGGGTGCTTGGGCTTCAGTAGTTGTGGCACGTGGGCTCAGCAGCTGTGGCTCCCGGGCTCTTGAGCACAGGCTCAGTAGCTGTGGCACATGGGCTTAGTTAACCCGTGGCCTGTGGGGGTCTTCCCATATCAGGGATTGACCCCGTGTCTCCTGCATTGGCAGGCAGATTCTTTACCAATGAGCCACCAGGGAAGCCCATCTTTAAGTTGAGGCAGGTTAACTCTTAGCTGCAGCGGGATCTAGTTCTCCCCCCAGGGATTGGACCTGGCATTGGTCATTGGGCCCCCCTGCATTGGGAACATGGAGTTTTAGCCACTGGACCACCAGGGGAGTCCCTACAGGGGTATTTTTAAAATTGACTGTAAGAAAAAAAAATTGACTAGAAGATTGATCTTTTTGTGGAAGAGAGAAACAGTTACTTTCCTGCTGGGGACTCTTCACTGTCTTGGAAATTTGTCCTTCAGGAGGATCACTCCAGTGCTATCTGGGCTTCCTTGTGCAGGAAATTCCATTCCTGGAATTCCCGCTCATATCTAGGTTCCCTTGGAGTAGAAGGGACACATCTTTCACTTTGGTCAGGGCCCAAGGATCCTACAGGCTCAGCTCAACTGTCTCCTCCTCCCCCCAGGAAGGCAGGATACAGCCCCATGACCCAACCGGATCCCTCCCTTGGGATCCCAGAGTCCCCTGGTTTTCCCCACCTTAATACTTTTCTAAACAATTCTCCAAGTACTGGGCATCATTTTTTTCAGATTATGAAGAATTTAGGCCCACTGTGGAAGGACTTTTAACAACATGAAAAAGTGGGGGAAGCATGACACGATGCTATATCTATACAGAGTCCTAGTGTTTAGAAATCGCTGACTCAGCTCTGTGAGATGGCGAAGGACAGGGGAGCCGCGAGTACTGCAGAGTCAGACACGACTTAGTGACTGAACAACAATTCTTTAGAAATAAACCCATAAGGGAGGAAACAGGACCGTAAAGGTGATGCCTCAACAGTGTTGATCATGACTGTTGTTGGATGGTGGGCCTCTGGGCTATTTTAACTTTTATCTCTTTTTGCTATGTATTCTAATTCTTCTGCAATAAGCATGTGTGACTTTGATAATCAAGAAAAAAGTTATATTTTAAAATATAATTCATCTGTTTACTAGTCTTTCTTTCCCCTGGAGGGTATGACTATTCCTCAGCCAAAAAACAAACAACCAAACTGTGCCTGAATCATTCTTGTGTCTCCATCTCCCAGCACAGGGCAGGGCAAACAGACATGCAAGAAATACAGAATGAATGAACGAACGGAGTCGTGATTCTATGAAGAGTCGGACATGACTGAGTGACTGAACAACGAACTACATAGCTCAGTGGTTAAGAATAAGAGCTTTGGGAGCTTCCCTGGTGGCTCTGGATCTTTTTTAAGCAACAGTTAGAACTGGACATGGAACAACAGACTGGTTGCAAATCGGGAAAGGAGTATGTCAAGGCTGTACGTTGTCACTGTGTTTACTTAACTTATATGCAGAGTACATCATGCGAAATGCCAGGCTGGACAAAGCACAAGCTGGAATCAAGATTGCCGGGAGAAATATCAATAACCTCAGATATGCAGATGACACCACACTTATGGCAGAAAGCAAAGAACTGAAGAGCCTCTTGATGAAAGTGAAAGAGGAGAGTGAAAAAGTTGGCTTAAAGCACAACATTCAGAAAACTAAGGTCATGGCATCTGGTCCCATCACTTCATGGCAAATAGATGGGGAAATGGTGGAAACAGTGAGAGATTTTATTTTGGGGGGCTCCAAAATCACTGCAGATGGTGACTGCAGCCATGAAATTAAAAGACATTTGCTCCTTGGAAGAAAAGCTATGACCAACCTAGACAGCATTTTAAAAAGCAGAGACATTACTTTGTCAACAAAGGTCCATCTAGTCAAGGCTATGGTTTTCCCAGCATCATGTATAGATGTGAGAATTGGACTGTGGAAAGCTGAGAATCGAAGAATTGATGCTTTTAAACTGTGGTGTTGGAGAAGACTCTTGAGAGTCCCTTGGACTGCAAGGAGATCCAACCAGTCCACTCTAAAGGAGATCAGTCCAGAAGATTCATTGGAAGGGCTGATGCTGAAGCTGAAACTCCAGCACTTTGGCCATCTGATGTAAAGAGTTGACTCATTTGAAAAGACCATGATGCTGGGAAAGACTGAAGGCAGGAGGAGAGGGGGATGACACAGGATGAGATGGTTGGATGTCATCATCGACTCTATGGACATGAGTTTGAGTAAACTCTGGGAGTTGGTGATAGACGGAGGCCTGGTGTGCTGCAGTCCATGGGGTTGCAGAGTCAGACATGACTGAGCGACTGAACTGCACTGAACTCATGGCTCAGTGGTAAAGAATCCACCTGCCAATGCAGGAGGCATGACTTGATTCCTGACCCGGGAAGACCCCACATGCCTCAGAGCAGCTAAGCGTGCTCACCACAAAGCCTGCACCGCTGAAGCCTGCTCGCCCTAGAGCCCGTGCTCTGCAACCAGAAGCCTGGGCACCCTTGCTAGAGAGTAGCTCCTGCTAGCTGCAGCTAGAGCAAAGGGCATGCAGCAACAAACACCCAGCACAACCAAAAACAAATTAAAAAAAAATTTTTTTAAGAGCTTTGCATGCAAAAGAAAGTCAGGTTGGAGTCTGCTCTGCCACTTGGCAGCTGTGCGTCATGGGACAAGTCCTTTAACCTCTCTGAGCCTCCGTTTCTTCACCTATGAAAAAGAGTTGAATACTTCCTACAGACTTAAGGCTGAGCATGAGCATGGAGTCTGACCCAGAGCTGACCCTCCATAACTGGCATAGATTGCATCTTCTGCTGGAGGAGGTGGGAAGTGGGAGCCCTGCGGTCACTTCCAAAAATGCTGACTAAATCTCCTGCATCCTTCTTCAAGTCCAGCCCAGCACCCTCTGTAATCTGGGGTGGAGGAAACAGAAACAGCCCAGACTTTGAAATCAAGCTGGAATCAGTTCCTGGCTGTGCTCCCGACAACGGGGTCACCTAAGGCAAGTCACATCACCTCTGTTCTCTCCTACAGGATTACAATATTAGTAATAATAGCCAGCACGCACTAGGTGCTTACTGGGTTCCAGGGTCTGTGCTGAACACTGTCTGTGCACTGAGAACTGAGACGACATAGTGCGTAGTGTTCAAGTGTAAGATCCAAACCTCCCGGGTTCAAATACTGATTTATCCTCTCCTGCTGGTTAACCTTGGGCAGGTTACCTCTGTTTCCTCCCTGGAAGGGGGAGTTAATGACAACGTCTACTTAACTGGGCTGCCAAGAAGACTATGGGATGTACCAGCTGCAAAGTGTTGAGAACAGTGCCTGGCATTTAGACAGCATGCCATCGATTTATCTTATATAATCATCACAACAGACATCTGATGTTAAGTACCTTTTACCTCCCAAAGGAAACTGAGGTGACCTGCCCAGAGCTTCACAAGCCACCCCAGAACTGGGATTTGAACCCTCATGTGGCTACTCAGAGCACAGGATCTCAAAAGCCTAGCCAGATGACTGGCACATTGCAGGTGCCAGCTCCACCCAGGAAGTCAGACTTCCTGCCCAACCCCAGCCCAGCCTGGGAGCAGCTCCACCCTCCCTTCCTGTCCCGTGATGGGCTCCGAGTCCTTTACAGCTTGAGTCTTGCATCATTGCATCAAGCAGAGCCCTTGCCAACTTTAGATAAAAACCAAATGTGTTTAGCATCAGGTCAAGGAAGCATCTCATTTTTATTAGCGTTAATCTAATATGTTGTCTTTCCTTGCCGAACTCTGAATAAGTTAATCAAGGACAGTCTGAATTTGTGTTTTCTTAATAAGACTGCCTGATTTCAAAGCTGCCTGCTGAGAGCTCTGTGCTCCAGGCTTCTTTATTTTCTCTTCTGTCTCTTTTTATACTTTATAAAATATCTAAGATTTCCAGAAGCAAGGGGTGGGGTAGCATGGTAGAGAAGAAGCCTCACAAGCTTTGGAATTAAATGAATCTTGCTTCAAACCTCAGTTCCTCTACTCACCACCTGGGTAAACTGGGGTAACTGACTTCTTCTGAGATTTTACTTTTCACATTTGTAAAATAGGATAATAATAGTCTTTAACTTGTTGAGTTGTTGTGATGATTACATAAGGGAATGACGGTCTAGCCTATAATAACCATTCAATATATATTTATATATATATATATTCAATAAATATATATATATATTTCTACTACTATTAATATTAGTGGCAGCAACTATTAAGTGACCTATTATTATAAATCAAGAGATCTGATAAGCATTTTACATATATCATTTCATTCAAATAACATATGAAAAGCAAACAGAACAGTGGCTGGCATGAAGCAGGTGCTCAAGAAATGGTAATAATTACTTGTAGAGGTGGTGGTGGTATTTCATTCTCATAATAAATGGGGGTGGGTGTTTCTGTTGTTGTGGGATGTATCAATCATGCCATTAGGGAATCATATTCTATTAGAGGACCCCAACAAACACAGGAAATTACCATTCACATAAGGGCCATGACAGGGAGTACAGAGAAGGAACATTTGGTCACGCCTGGAGGGGGGTCAGGACAATTTTCTGAAGGTGAACTAAGCTGAGACCTGGAGGAAGAGTGGAACTGTGGCCAGGCAGCAGGCTGGTCATTCCTTCATCCGTCCATCCAAGGACTCGTTCATACAGCCAGGAGGCACTGAGCACCAGCTGTCTCTGGTGCTGTCCAAGGTGCTGGTAGAAAGACGCAATCGGGACAGGCACTATCTCTGCCTTCATGGAGCTGACAGTCTAGTAGTAGAGATAGACTATAAGGAAGCAAAGTGCTTCCCTGGTGATCCAGTGGTTAAGAATCCACCTTGCAATGCCAGGGACACTGGTTCGATCCCTGGTCCAGGAAGGTCTCACATGCTGGGGGCAACTAAGCGTGTGTAGCACAACTATTGCGTCTGCCCGCTGCAGCTAGTGAAGCCCACGTGCCTGGAGCCTGTGCTCCCCAACAAGAGAAGCCACTGGGGTGAGAAGCCTGTGCACTGCAGCTGGAGACTAGCCCCTGCTTTTCACAACTGGAGAAAGCTCATGCAGCAGCCAGGACCGGGAGCAGCCAAAAGTAAAACAAGTAAACAAAATTCCAAGAAGTAAAAAACTAAGGAAGCAAATAAAAGCAAGGTACTTTCAGATGGTGGTGAGTACTGTGACAGAAATAGAACTGGGGAATGTGGTCCTGGCCAGGCACAAAATGGGGCTCCTTTAGGGCGTTCCAGGAAGACCTCTACGGGATGGCATGGTTTGACTGGAGACCCGATGGAAGGGAGGAAGGGAGCCATGCAAATGTGGGAAAGAGCATCCCAGATGGAACGGACTAACTATAGAAAGATCCTGAGGTAGGGTCGGGATTGGTGTGTTTAATGAGTAGCAAGGAGCAAAGTGGAGAGAGAAGTGTGGTGAAGTGGGTGGGAAGTGTTACATGTTAATGTTACAACATGTAATGCCAAGTGATACAACATGATGGGCCATGCTGGGGGCTCTGGAATTTATCATAAGTTTGATGGAGTTTGTAAAGTAGCAGAAGGAGTTTGGAGTGGCTGGGATGAGATGAAGCTTGGTGATTGGAGAAGGCGGCAAGGGAATTTCTCCATAAAGGTAGCACCTCACACCTCAGCTATGCCTACAAGATGGGGTCCCTTACCCAGGTGGATCCACAAGACCTTCCTGATCACCCCCCAAGACTCTACTCTGTGCAGGCATCATGCTAGGTGTTTCCATAATCATGTCTCATCAAACTCTCAGGAGAAGCCTGGCAGGAAGGAGGCCATTGTTCCCATTTTACAGATGACAAAACTGAGGCATAAAAAGGTCAAGCCACTTGCTTGGACTGCATGACTGGTTGGAGTGGAGTTGGACTATGAATCTAAGTCCCCTAAGCCATTCTGCTGCCTCTCACCTTCTCCTTCACTGCCCTGTGAAGTTTAAAAGGAAGTGGAAGTTTAGGAAATTCCTGAGGGTAAGATGATGGGGTCTTCTGGACGGCTTCTGGGCCAGAAGCAGGTTGAGACTGAAGCAGGGAAACACGCTCCCCAGGACGAGTCCCCTCCAATAGCCCTGCTTCCTTCCACGGCGGGAGAAGGGGTTTTCCCACAAGTTGAATCACAGCGGAAGTGTGACATGTAGCTGGGGAGGATTTTTCCTTCTGTCCTGATTGGTGGTAGATCCTCCCAAACCATCTGGCTGCGATTCTGGAAATGTCCATTTGTGTTAATCTCACGAATTGTAGGAGTTGTGGGGTCCTCCCCAGAACGCTGCTCCGATGAGGGGACATCAGTTGACCCTGGGAAGTAGTCGTAGAGCCACCAGGCCAGATGTGTCTGCTTTGAACTTGCCACTGACCAGCTATGTGGCCTTGGGGAAAGTTTTCACTTCTCCAAGCCTGTTTTCATGTGTGTTAACTGGGCATAGGATCACATTCCTTAAGTCCATGGAGTGTAGTGAAAATCAAGTGAGGTGATGTACTTAGGAAGAAAAGCCCACTTTGACTGTGACAGGCTAAGAAAATGCAACGAAACGAAGTCCCCTAAGCGCCCTCACCAAGGGATCCAGCTAAGTGGATGGAGAGGCAGACTGCAGGGAACAGAAGCTCTGCTGCTAGCTAGCTGTGTGACCCTAGGCTCTTGGGGCCTCAGTTTCCTCATCTTTAAAATGGGAATAATAGCACCTATCACATGGAGTTGTGGCTGTAATTTGATGCCTACCAAGTGCTTGGAAAAGTACCTGGCCCTTAGTAAGTGCTCAATAGATGCTCAGGGTTTTGATTTTCAGGTGCATGTAACAAGGGCTATAAAGGCATGGGAGGGTCAGATGTTGACCTTGGACAGATTCAGTGTTCAGCTCTAAGTGTGGATGTTTATAAGCTGTGCAACCCTGGGCAAGCTACCTAATGTCTCTGAGCTTCAATTTTCTCCTCTGCGAAACCTCCTGCATATATAATGGCTGGTTCCTAGGAAACGCTGAACATTGGCAGCTGTTAGCATAATATTAGGAGTATCATCATCCCCCTTCCCTTGTCCTCAGCCACCTTCCAGCCCAGAGGCTCACCCCTCTTACCTCGTTCCTCCTCCTTCTCCCGGACGACCCTCCCCTTGAGGGCCCGGCTCCAGGCTCCGCCGTAGTCCCCCAGCTTGGCTCTCTCATTCCCGTCCTTGCCCTTGAACCAGGGTCCATACCTGCGGGCAATGCTTGAGACTTCACCTGTGTCCCGGAAGCCTCTGCCCAGATTTAAGTCACCCAGGAAGGTCAGCTCAGCGCCCTCTACTGGGGCCCCCACAGCGGGGTTGGCCTGGTTCTGGGAGATAGCAGGCTGACCCACAAAACCGGAGTGAAGGAAGACAAGGCTCCCAGCCGTCAGGTAGAGCACCAGGAAGGTAAAGAAACGCACAGGCTTCCTGCGGAAGTACCGCTGGAATTTGAACCAGAGCTTGGCCATGGTGGGACCATTCCGGACTGGATCGCTGGGGCTCCGCTGGGGGTTGGGGGCTATGGTCCAGGGAGAGGATGGAGGGGGGCTTTGTTTCTCAATCTTCCCTTAGGGATGGGGCCCCTGGAGGTCTTCAGTCTTAATCCCGCTGTGAAGGTGACTGCCAAGTTCAGGGCAGGAGGGCAAGTCCAATGCTTGGCTGACGCCAAGAGAAGGGAGGACAGGGTTCACCAGCCCTCCCGAGGTCAAGGTGAGCTTCTTTGAGCCATGGAAGGGGTTCTGAGGTTCAGGGCACTCAGGAGTTGGTCCCATTTTCCTACATCTTGTTCTCTGCCTCAGAATTCCCAAAGAACTTGGAAAATAGCAATCGGAGGAGGATGTTGTGAGGGTTCACAGGCAGCTGGAGTTCGCTTCTTGGCCCTTCTCCATTGCTCAGGCCTATAGGAGCTGGGTTAATGCACAGAGGGCCTCTTCCCCAGCTGGGGACCAAGCTCGGTCTGCTCACCAGGTGGAAACACAAGCGAGCAGCCTTTCATCTGGTGAAGCGTGAGGGCTCAGGGCTGCCACCTGCAAAAGAGCACAGGTCCAGACATAAGACACCTCCTGGCAGAGGCTGGAACGTGAAGCTTTCTTGAACATTCTCAGGGGAGGGGCAATGCAGAGTCCAGAGAGGGAGGAAACCAGTGGCCCAAGGAACCCAGCAGTGCTGGGTAAAAGCAACTCCTACTGGTCCTCGTCTCGGGACAAGCTTTATCCTGGACAAACTCAGGTCCCTAAGCCCCACTGCTCAGTGCTCAGTCATGCTTGACTCTTTGCGACCCTTTGGACTGTAGCCCACCAGGCTCCTCTGTCCAGGGGATCTTTCACTCACGAATACTGGAGTGGGTTGCCATTCCCTTCTCCAAGGGATCTTCGCAACCCAGGGATCGAGCCTGCATCTCTTGCATCTCCTGCGTTGCAGGCAGATTCTTTACTGCTGAGCTATGGGGGAAGCCTATCTTAAGCCCAGTACGTCTGCATATTTGTCAAATACATGCTGATTCATGGGGGTTACTTTAAGTCCAAACGTACTTCCTAGGTCTTTGCCAGACTGTCTGCTGGACGTGGCTGATACTGAACTAGATCAAATTTGTTCATTTTTCCCCCTAAACGCATATTTATAGAAGACCTACTGTGCAGCAGTCACGTCCCGCATGTGTGCTGAGTCGCTTCAGTCTGTCCGACTCTTTGGGACCCCATGTAGACTGCAGCCCGCCAGGCTCCTCTGTCCATGGGATTTTTCAGGCAGGAATACTGGAGTGGGTTGCCATGCCCTCCTCCAGGCTCTGTTCTAGGTGCTGGAAATAAAGCTGTGAGTCCAAGAGACAACAGTTCCTTCTCTCACCAGGAGAGAATGGAAGAGTTCAAATCCAGAGTCCCTCTCTTCTATCTAAGAAGGAAATGGAGAAGGAAGGAAAGCAGAATTACTTAGCAACATACGCATTCACTCAGTATTTATTGTGCTTGGCACGCCCTGCTTTGTACTGAGCCTTCTATGTGTATTAATTACTCTTCCCCATGCTCCCATGGGAAGTGACTATTTCCCATTTTACAAATGAGGAAACTGAGAATACACAGCTGGTGAGTGGTGGAGGTGGGATTGGAACTTAGGATGGTCCGAATACCAAAGCACAGCTCCAAATCCCCACTTTTTGCCTCTTTCTCCCACACGGTCAGGGCATCACTTGGGAGTGCCGAGACAGCCCCCGCAGCAGCCCGTTTCCACCTGCTCCCAGTGGCCAGTGGCGGCTCATTCTATGAGGGCCCCTCAGAGTGTGGTCCGAGGAGCATCTGACTCAGCATCCCTTGGGAGCCTAGCTACCCATGAAGATTCCTAATCTCTCCAATCGGAATTTCTGGTTGAGGAGGACACCTAACAGGTGTAACCAGGTGCTCTCAGGTGATGATCACGAGCACAAAGGTTTGACAACCATGGTTTTTTCAGTAAACACTCAGGCTCAGCAGTCTGGAGGAAAATAGATTGTAAATTAGAAAATGGGAAAAAAAGAAAAAAGAACACCATTTGTCTTGTGTGGTTTCATATCACCACCAGCAGGGGGCCTCATGACAAGCTTGGCCACTGCAAAGGATTCAACTGTCAGCCAGCCAATGGGTGATTTGAATGGTGACAGCCCCTACCAAATCCAGACAGCAGCATGAGAGTTTAACTGGGGTTCAAGGCAGAGCCCAGTGTTCCTCCATACGCCATCCTATTCATTCAAGAATTAGGCACTGAGCTCCTACATGCGCTGGCTATCGTAAGCACTTGGAACTATTCAATGAACAAGACAGCCCCAAATGCATGCTCTCATGGGGTCAAACTATCTGTTCACCCATCCATCATTCTTTAATCCATTCAGCAGTCCACCTACCCATCCATCCATCCATCAAGTCACAGTCTATTCACCCATCCATCATTCATTCTCTAATCTAGCCATCAATTCCCCTACCCCTCCATCCATTCATCATTCATCTGTTCATTAATCCATCCACCCATCTGTCCATCACCCATTCATTCATCTATCTATTCATCTGATTTGGAGCAGCCCACTCATTCACCCAGCTCTCCACCCACCCATTCATCCACCCATTCCTCCATTCATTTAGCAACATGTCTTACTTGCCTACCGTGCAAGTGCTTGGAATGCGGAAATAAATAATTTGGAAAAAAAATAATTCGGAGTTGCCGCTTTCAAAGAATTCAGAGTTTACTGAGGGAGAGAGCAATTTAAATGATCACCACATCAAATCACTATACTAGAGCTGCTGCTGCTGCTGCTAAGTCGCTTCAGTCGTGTCCGACTCCGTGCGACCCCATAGATAGCAGCCCACCAGGCTCTCGCGTCCCTGGGATTCTCCAGGCAAGAACACTGGAGTGGGTTGCCATTTCCTTCTACAATGCATGAAAGTGAAAAGTGAAAGTGAAGTCGAAATCAATTGTGTCCAACTCTTCTCGACCCCATGGACTGTAGCCCACCAGGTCCCTCTGTCCATGAGATTTTCCATGCAGAGAGACAATGATAAATCCCATAGTAGATGTATATGTAAGATATAGAACAGAAATTAATATTAACAGCTAATTTTCATCAAGCACTTATTATATGCCAGATACTACTCTATAAACATAATGCTCTGATTTAATCGTCATATCAATCCAACGAGGCCGATCGAGATCCATTTCAAAGAGGAGAGAAACGAGGCACAGGATGATAAAGTAACTCGTCCAGGGCCACACAGCTGGTAAGTGGCAGCTGGCTTGTGAACCTGGGCTCATCTGACTTCACAGCTTCCCAACCACACATCTATTCTAGTCTTGTATTCCTTTGAGAATATGGTAAAAAAAAAAAAAAAAAAAAAAAAAAATACAGGCATATGCCCAGAGAAGGGCGCTTGCACGAAAGTTCCTAGAGACTGGTTTACAATGTCAAGGGGTTTCTGCACTCTGGGGTGACAGGCCCCGGAATGTGGGAGCCCTGAGAAGTGAGGGTCTGAAGCTGCCCTGAGGGGAATCAGAGAGAGCTGCCCTCTGGAAGGGGTCTTTAAGCTGGTAGGTCTTGCAGGAAGAGTCAGCTTTCTGGGTGAATAAAGAGCAGAAGGACAGTTTAGGGAGGAGGAACAGCACATACCCAGGGCAGGGCACTGGGGTGGAGGCAGCGGAGGAGCTTAGTGAGTGAAGTCAAGTTGCTCAGTCGTGTCTGACTCTTTGCGACCCCAAGGACTATATATAGCCCACCAGGCTTCTCCATGCATGGGATTCTCCAGGCAGCAATACTGGAATGGGTTGCCATGTCCTTCTGCAGGGGATCTTCCCAACCCAGGGATCGAACCCAGGTCTCCCGCATTGCAGGCAGACGCTTCACCTTTTGAGCCACTAGAGGAGCTTAGGGCGTGGTAAGAAGGCCGTGAGGCGGTGGGTTGGGGTCAGACCCTGGGGAGCCTTGAATGCCAAGCTCAGAAGTCTGTCTGGACTATGCTCTAACTGAAGTTTCATGGTCACACCGACACTTTGGAAAGACCAGTCTCTTATCAGCTGAAAAACCTCTGGGCAGTGAGGAGTGCCCCCCTGGTATTCCATGTAAATCACGCACATGGCAGAGATTTCCGCAGCTGGGCCAGGATGAAGAAAGACCAGCAGCCCTCCTGGGAATAGGCGGTGGTGGGGGGAACACCAGCCCTTCCAGAGGCATGCAGGCAAGAGCATGGACTCTGCAGGCAGAAGGACCTGGGCTCAAATCCCGCCTCTTCCATCCACCACCTGTGTGACGGGGGTAAGACACCTCTTCTCAGCGACCGAGGCTCCTGACCTGTGAAGTGGACATAAGAAGCTTGACACCCCCCTAAATATATTGCTTGGAGGACTGCATTAAAAACTAGGAAGAGCACAGGGGCGCAGCTTGGTGCTCTGCGGTGACCCCGATGGGTGGGAGGGGGGTGTAGGGTGGGAGAGAAATCCAAGAGGGAGGGGATATGTACACACATGGCCAATTCCCTCCACTGTATACCAGAAAAACACAGCACTGTAGAGCAGCTATACCCCCATTAAAAAAATTGGGTGCCGTGTGCACCTGGCACATAGTGGGTGCTCAAGAAAAGCCCTCAGCCCCTCCCCTCCCGTGAGCACACGCGAGCTGCCTTCAGGGCCCCTGGCCACCAGCAAGCAGCACGTCGGCTGCGGGTGTGGAGCCAGCAAAGATTTCCGCTGTTGTGTCCCCGTGGCTCTGTCTCTCGGAGGATATTTCTGGGTCTAGCTCCTTTCTGTTGTTCCCTTCCCGTTCTTTTATATTTCAACACATCTTTTCTCTAAGTGGGTGCCAAATGGGTTTTAAGAAGATAATGAGCTCATTAGAAGCTGGCAGGGAACAAAGAGACTGAGGCAGTGGGGGTGCCGGACGTGGGGATGGAGAAAGTCGGGGCGGGGGGGAGCTCAGATTCTGAAGAAGGGGGCTTCTCCTGGGGAAGGCGGATGCTGACTCGAGTTGCCCACACCAAACCGCCAGTGCTGGGAGGTGGAGGAGGTCACCTGGAAGGAGAACGCCCTGGAATCCGAGCCCCATGTAAGTGGGACCCTGCCTGTGCTCTCGCTACATCAGCCCCATCCTCTGGCAGACAGTAAGTCCCCAGGGAACACTGGTGCAGAAAATAGTGAGAAGAATCAGAGAACTTGAATCTCCACCACGGGTCCCTGCCACGAGCCACATTCCCGAGTGACAGCTGAAAGAGTTGCAAATGCAAGGCCCCTGGCAGCAGCATCCTGAGCTTCTCGGAGTCGGGTGGTCCCAGGGTGCAGGGACCCCGCTGAGCCAACCCCACTTCCCCCAGGGAAACTTCTGTCACTCTTGTCCACCCATCGTCCTTCCTCTCCCTTCTTTCTTTCTTTCCAAGTCTCTCTCCATCTCTCTTTGTCTGTGTCTCTCCAGACAGAACTGGGGAATGGAACTAACTGCCACCGGCGGAACACTGCGTTGGAAGGTGTTACAAACCTCTAACCGACTCCTCCCTCCCGGCAACCTGCAAAGCACGTGTGATTGGTGTCCTGGACTCCGGGGCTTATGTATGTCCCACCCTGGGCTGGGGGCACGCCTCGGCCTCCAGCTGCCCCTTCCCCTCTGTTTCTGGTTGTTCGTTACAAGCTGGAAGCCAGAATCGCATTAACAAGATTCGACAGGTGTCTTCACCTCTCTGCGTTGCTGTTTTCTCTCAGCAAAGCGGGTAGCCCCTAGAAGTCTCCCTCGCAGGGTCTTGGGGAGGACTTGGTGAGATCACCCACAGGAGCAGAGACGGTGTTCCTTAAAAGCTGGCTATCACAGCTTCATCCCTTTGCATTTCACGTGAGACCTGCTCTGAGCATCAGTTTTCCCATCTGCTGAAAGTGGCACAAACCCCCTACCCTGCCTCCCTCCCTGCGTTGGCATGAGTTGCTGTGTCAGGGAGGCCGAGAGGCCCCCTTTGCGGGAATGACAGTGTTTGGTTACTGCAGTTTGTATTTCCAGCCGGAGCCCCAGAGTGTCTAAACACAGCCTATTTTTAGCACCAGAATGAACCTCGGGTGCTGAGCTGCCAAGAATATGATGGGCAGGGCAGAGCTGCCCTGAGGGAAAGGAAAACAGGAGGTACAGCTTGTCCCACGGTTCCCTCCCTGGGGGGGGCCATCGCTCTTCCCACTCCAGATTCTGGGGAGCAGGTATGTCTGGCTGGAAGCCCATAAGGCTGGGCAGGGGCCTGGTTCTCTTTCCACAACTCCCTGAACTTGACCTCAGGGCACAAGTCCAGACACCAGCTGATTCCCTGACCATACAAACTTGCCAAGAAAAAGATGCTGAGGAATCAGGTTTGAAAAAGTTCAACTTCTTCATGGTTCTGGGTAGGAGATCCACCTGGGGACCTCCAAGAAACTGGGAGCCCAGGTCAGTGGTTACCTTTTGGTCTTGGCTAAAGAGTAACAATATCAGAAACCACTGGCATTTGCTAATAACAAATACACAGGAATTCCAGTTGAATGAGCTATTTCAAATCCTAAAAGATGATGCTGTGAAAGTGTTGCACTCAATATGCCAGCCAGGAAAACTCAGCAGTGGCCACAGGACTGGAAAAGGTCAGTTTTCATTCCAATCCCAAAGAAAGGCAATGCCAAAGAATGCTCAAACTACCACACAATTGCACTCATCTCACATGTTAGTAAAATGATGCTCAAAATTCTCCAAGCCAGGCTTCAGCAATAC
>SJYW01023786.1:391188-442951 GCA_006410735.1 Raphicerus campestris | reverse complement strand
AAAAAAAAAACTACAGGCATATGCCCAGAGAAGGGCGCTTGCACGAAAGTTCCTAGAGACTGGTTTACAATGTCAAGGGGTTTCTGCACTCTGGGGTGACAGGCCCCGGAATGTGGGAGCCCTGAGAAGTGAGGGTCTGAAGCTGCCCTGAGGGGAATCAGAGAGAGCTGCCCTCTGGAAGGGGTCTTTAAGCTGGTAGGTCTTGCAGGAAGAGTCAGCTTTCTGGGTGAATAAAGAGCAGAAGGACAGTTTAGGGAGGAGGAACAGCACATACCCAGGGCAGGGCACTGGGGTGGAGGCAGCGGAGGAGCTTAGTGAGTGAAGTCAAGTTGCTCAGTCGTGTCTGACTCTTTGCGACCCCAAGGACTATATATAGCCCACCAGGCTTCTCCATGCATGGGATTCTCCAGGCAGCAATACTGGAATGGGTTGCCATGTCCTTCTGCAGGGGATCTTCCCAACCCAGGGATCGAACCCAGGTCTCCCGCATTGCAGGCAGACGCTTCATCTTTTGAGCCACTAGAGGAGCTTAGGGCGTGGTAAGAAGGCCGTGAGGCGGTGGGTTGGGGTCAGACCCTGGGGAGCCTTGAATGCCAAGCTCAGAAGTCTGTCTGGACTATGCTCTAACTGAAGTTTCATGGTCACACCGACACTTTGGAAAGACCAGTCTCTTATCAGCTGAAAAACCTCTGGGCAGTGAGGAGTGCCCCCCTGGTATTCCATGTAAATCACGCACATGGCAGAGATTTCCGCAGCTGGGCCAGGATGAAGAAAGACCAGCAGCCCTCCTGGGAATAGGCGGTGGTGGGGGGAACACCAGCCCTTCCAGAGGCATGCAGGCAAGAGCATGGACTCTGCAGGCAGAAGGACCTGGGCTCAAATCCCGCCTCTTCCATCCACCACCTGTGTGACGGGGGTAAGACACCTCTTCTCAGCGACCGAGGCTCCTGACCTGTGAAGTGGACATAAGAAGCTTGACACCCCCCTAAATATATTGCTTGGAGGACTGCATTAAAAACTAGGAAGAGCACAGGGGCGCAGCTTGGTGCTCTGCGGTGACCCCGATGGGTGGGAGGGGGGTGTAGGGTGGGAGAGAAATCCAAGAGGGAGAGGATATGTACACACATGGCCAATTCCCTCCACTGTATACCAGAAAAACACAGCACTGTAGAGCAGCTATACCCCCATTAAAAAAATTGGGTGCTGTGTGCATCTGGCACATAGTGGGTGCTCAAGAAAAGCCCTCAGCCCCTCCCCTCCCGTGAGCACACGCGAGCTGCCTTCAGGGCCCCTGGCCACCAGCAAGCAGCACGTCGGCTGCGGGTGTGGAGCCAGCAAAGATTTCCGCTGTTGTGTCCCCGTGGCTCTGTCTCTCGGAGGATATTTCTGGGTCTAGCTCCTTTCTGTTGTTCCCTTCCCGTTCTTTTATATTTCAACACATCTTTTCTCTAAGTGGGTGCCAAATGGGTTTTAAGAAGATAATGAGCTCATTAGAAGCTGGCAGGGAACAAAGAGACTGAGGCAGTGGGGGTGCCGGACGTGGGGATGGAGAAAGTCGGGGCGGGGGGGAGCTCAGATTCTGAAGAAGGGGGCTTCTCCTGGGGAAGGCGGATGCTGACTCGAGTTGCCCACACCAAACCGCCAGTGCTGGGAGGTGGAGGAGGTCACCTGGAAGGAGAACGCCCTGGAATCCGAGCCCCATGTAAGTGGGACCCTGCCTGTGCTCTCGCTACGTCAGCCCCATCCTCTGGCAGACGGTAAGTCCCCAGGGAACACTGGTGCAGAAAATAGTGAGAAGAATCAGAGAACTTGAATCTCCACCACGGGTCCCTGCCACGAGCCACATTCCCGAGTGACAGCTGAAAGAGTTGCAAATGCAAGGCCCCTGGCAGCAGCATCCTGAGCTTCTCGGAGTCGGGTGGTCCCAGGGTGCAGGGACCCCGCTGAGCCAACCCCACTTCCCCCAGGGAAACTTCTGTCACTCTTGTCCACCCATCGTCCTTCCTCTCCCTTCTTTCTTTCTTTCCAAGTCTCTCTCCATCTCTCTTTGTCTGTGTCTCTCCAGACAGAACTGGGGAATGGAACTAACTGCCACCGGCGGAACACTGCGTTGGAAGGTGTTACAAACCTCTAACCGACTCCTCCCTCCCGGCAACCTGCAAAGCACGTGTGATTGGTGTCCTGGACTCCGGGGCTTATGTATGTCCCACCCTGGGCTGGGGGCACGCCTCGGCCTCCAGCTGCCCCTTCCCCTCTGTTTCTGGTTGTTCGTTACAAGCTGGAAGCCAGAATCGCATTAACAAGATTCGACAGGTGTCTTCACCTCTCTGCGTTGCTGTTTTCTCTCAGCAAAGCGGGTAGCCCCTAGAAGTCTCCCTCGCAGGGTCTTGGGGAGGACTTGGTGAGATCACCCACAGGAGCAGAGACGGTGTTCCTTAAAAGCTGGCTATCACAGCTTCATCCCTTTGCATTTCACGTGAGACCTGCTCTGAGCATCAGTTTTCCCATCTGCTGAAAGTGGCACAAACCCCCTACCCTGCCTCCCTCCCTGCGTTGGCATGAGTTGCTGTGTCAGGGAGGCCGAGAGGCCCCCTTTGCGGGAATGACAGTGTTTGGTTACTGCAGTTTGTATTTCCAGCCGGAGCCCCAGAGTGTCTAAACACAGCCTATTTTTAGCACCAGAATGAACCTCGGGTGCTGAGCTGCCAAGAATATGATGGGCAGGGCAGAGCTGCCCTGAGGGANATTTCCAGCCGGAGCCCCAGAGTGTCTAAACACAGCCTATTTTTAGCACCAGAATGAACCTCGGGTGCTGAGCTGCCAAGAATATGATGGGCAGGGCAGAGCTGCCCTGAGGGAAAGGAAAACAGGAGGTACAGCTTGTCCCACGGTTCCCTCCCTGGGGGGGGCCATCGCTCTTCCCACTCCAGATTCTGGGGAGCAGGTATGTCTGGCTGGAAGCCCATAAGGCTGGGCAGGGGCCTGGTTCTCTTTCCACAACTCCCTGAACTTGACCTCAGGGCACAAGTCCAGACACCAGCTGATTCCCTGACCATACAAACTTGCCAAGAAAAAGATGCTGAGGAATCAGGTTTGAAAAAGTTCAACTTCTTCATGGTTCTGGGTAGGAGATCCACCTGGGGACCTCCAAGAAACTGGGAGCCCAGGTCAGTGGTTACCTTTTGGTCTTGGCTAAAGAGTAACAATATCAGAAACCACTGGCATTTGCTAATAACAAATACACAGGAATTCCAGTTGAATGAGCTATTTCAAATCCTAAAAGATGATGCTGTGAAAGTGTTGCACTCAATATGCCAGCCAGGAAAACTCAGCAGTGGCCACAGGACTGGAAAAGGTCAGTTTTCATTCCAATCCCAAAGAAAGGCAATGCCAAAGAATNGGTTAAGTCACCTATGCAAGGTCACACGGCTGAGGAATGGTGGAGCAGGGCTCAAACAAAGGCTATCTGGCCTCAGAACATGCACTCTTAACCAAGGGGACTCGGTAAGAGTCAGTTACAGTTAGTCTTCAAAGATATACTACCCAAAAACTAGACACAGTCTAGCCAGATGGTCCAGCAATCATGCTCCTTGGTACTTACCCAAAGGAGTCCAGAACTTATGCCCACACAGAAGCCTGCACAGGGAGGCTTACAGCAGCGTTGCTCATAACTGACAAACCCTGCATGCAACCAAGAGGTGCTTCAGTGGGTGAATGATAAATAAACTGTGGTACATCCAGACGATGGAATAATATTCAGTGTTAGAAGGAAATTAGCTATCAAGCCATGAAAAGACATGAAGGAAACTTCAATGTATATTCCTAAGTGGAAGAAGCCAATCTGAAAAGACTACACATTGTGTGATTCCAACTATCAATAGATGAGATTCTGGAAAAGCAGAACTGTGGAGACAGCTAAAAGAGTGGTCGCCAGGGGTTAGGAGGGGATGGATGCATAGGGGACCTGACGATTTTTAGGGTGAGGACTCTCTTCTATATGATGCTACAATGGTATGTGTAAGTAAGTNAGGAAAACTCAGCAGTGGCCACAGGACTGGAAAAGGTCAGTTTTCATTCCAATCCCAAAGAAAGGCAATGCCAAAGAATGCTCAAACTACCGCACAATTGCACTCATCTCACATGTTAGTAAAATGATGCTCAAAATTCTCCAAGCCAGGCTTCAGCAATACGTGAATTGTGAACTTTCAAATGTTCAAGCTGGTGTTAGAAAAGGCAGAGGAACCAGAGATCAAATTGCCAACATCCCCTGGATCATGGAAAAAGCAAGAGAGTTCCAGAGAAACATCTATTTCTGCTTTACTGACTAGGCCAAAGCCTTTGACTGTGTGGATCACAACAAACTGTGGAAAATTCTGAAAGAGATGGGCATACCAGACCACCTGACCTGCCTCTTGAGAAATCTGTATGCAGGCCAGGAAGCAACAGTTAGAACTGGATATGGAATGACAGACTGGTTCAAATTGGAAAAGGAGTACCTCAAGGCTGTATATTGTCACCCTGCTTATTTAACTTATATGCAGAGTATATAACGCTGGGCTGGAGGAAGCACAAGCTGGAATCAGGATTGCCGGGAGAAATATCAATAACCTCAGATATGCAGATGGCACCACCAATATGGCAGAAATCGAAGAAGAACTAAAGAGCCTCTTGATGAAAGTGAAAGAGGAGAGTGGAAAAGTTGACTTACAGCTCAACATTCAGAAAACTAAGATCATGGCATCCGGTCCCATCACTTCATGGCAAATAGATGGGAGATGGTGGAAACAGTGAGAGACTTTATAATTTTGGTCTCCAAAATCACTGCAGATGGTGACTGCAGCCACGAAATTAAAAGACGCTTACTCCTTTGAAGGAAAGTTATGACCAATCTAGACAGCATATTAAAGAGCAGAGACATTACTTTGCCAACAAACGTCTGTCTAGTCAAGGCTATGGTGTTTCCAGTAGTCCTGTATGGACGTGAGAGTTGGACTATGAAGAAAGCTGAGCACCGAAGAACTGACGCTTTTGAATTGCGGTGTTGGAGAAGACTCTTGAGAGTCCCTTGGACTGCAAGGAGATCAAACCAGTCCATCCTAAAGGAAATCAGTCCTGAATATTCATTGGAAGGAGTGATGTTGAAGCTGAAACTCCAATACTTTGGCCACCTCATGCGAAGAGTTGACTCATTGGAAAAGACCCTGATGCTGAGAGGGATTGGGGGCAGGAGGAGAAGGGGACGACAGAGGATGAGATGGCTGGATGGCATCACTGACTCAATGCACATGAATTTGAGTAAACTCCAGGAGTTGGTAATGGACAGAGAGGCCTGTCATGCTGCAGTCCATGGGGTCGCAAGAAGTTGGACACGGCTGAGTGACTGAACTGAACTGAACTGAAACACACAGGCACTGTTTTGAGCATTTTATTTCCATTGCACCACTTGATCCTCCCTAGAACGGTTTGAGGTCGTTATTAACCCCTGTATGCCTCAGTTTCCCCGTCTATAAAAAGGGGGAAATAACAGTACTTATAGCACTGGTGTAAGGACTAAATATTAAATTGAATAATATATGCAAGCATCAGTGTTGCCTCTTATTATGACTTACAGAGAATGTACGTGGTTTTGCCTCTCAGTGCCCCTCTTTCCTGTTACAAGGATCTCATCTTCCTTCACAGGGCTTCCTCATCATCAAGTCTCAGCTCATATGGCTTGGGCAGAATGGAATGCCCTCCCTAGTCGCTGCAAACACTATTATCTTTGTTTCCTGATAGATGTGTCCAAGATAACACAGGGTGTGTATATATTTAGGAGTACAACTCCTGGGTCCTACTGTGAGAGCATCTTATGACTATCCCAGGAAATGATGATCTGTTCTCTAAAATGGCTGTAGTGACCATCCCCCCGCACCACCTTCCCCAGCAATGTACAATGAGCATGCCTCTGGCTACACACCCCATCAACACTTAATGCTGTCACCCTTTTTGTTTCTGCCAGTCTGGCAAATCTGTAATAGAGGAGGTCTGTGCCCTACCTATTGAATTGACTGCCAAATGCCATTTGGAAGCAGACTCAGTCAATGACGGATGGGAGTCGGTGTGTAAATGCCCAGCTCCCCACCCCACTGATGGAGTAAGTCAGGTTGTCTTTGCACAGGCTCGCTGAGCTTCCCCAGCCTCAGGTGCCCTCACTGGCGGCTGACTGATGGCACCACCTTGCGTTGCTGTTTTCCCTTCCCTGTTTTTCTTCCCCACTCAGGGTGTGGCTCAGCTGGTAAAGAATCTGCCTGCAATGTGGGAGACCTGGGTTCAATCCCTGGGTTGGGACTATCCCCTGGAGAAGGGAAAGGCTACCCACTGCAGTGCTCTGGCCTGGAGAATTTCACAGACTGTATAGTCCATGGGGTCGAAAAGAGTCAGACATGACTGAGCAACTTTCACCAGGGAAGGAAAAGGATTAGCGTGCTCTTCACCTGAATAAACTACTTACCCATGGTATCCGTTACTTGGAATATACCCTGACTTGTCCAATCTTTCCCTTATCATTAGATGTGTAAAATATTTCATTTTCCTTCCTTGTACATAAGTAGTGCTATGCTACATGTCCTGAATGTACATCTTCACCCAGATTCCCGAAGGCAATACAGGACCTCTCATGAATGTGAAGTGTGGGCACGATTACACCCATCTTACAGATGAGCAAGCTAAGGCTCACAGAGATTAAGTAGCTTGTCCATGCATTCAGCTAGCAAGAAGTGGGGCATGAAGTCAAGTGCAGAACTTAGTCTTAATGTCATGAAGTAATGGCATGCACACAGCAAGCCACCAGGAGAGCCAGCCCTCTTTCTCACACTTTGCATCTCTCAGTAGAATTCCAGCCTCAAAGGAAGGATCCTTCCTGAGCTTGGAGACATCCCTCAGACACTTCTTCTCCAGCTAGATGGATCCCAGACTCCTTTAATCAAAGTTCCTCTCATCCTTCCTGCTCCTGGACCACTCACTTGGCTGGTGAAAGAGGTAATGAAATAGCCTGAGAAACAACCATTATAAATCCCAGTCCTGTGGCTTTCACTCACAGTCTTCAGGAATGGAGAATTTCATTCACCCAACTAACTCTGGGGAAGAGTTTTGCACCCTCATCTGGTGTGTGGACCCTGCCTCTGGGACCTACTCCCCTCTCTCATGGGTGTGCTAGAGTGTAAGGAGCCCACAGTGCCCGCGATGGGCATGCATACCCTTTTCTCTGGTTTCTGGCCACTGTGTGAAGCTGCAATGGGCACTCTATATACACAGATTTACTTCCTGGGTCCAAAAACACCAGATTGTTTTCATCCAAGATTCTGCACATGCACACAGGCTGCGCTGTCTCTTGCATCCTCATCAGCCCCCCAGGAAGAGTCTCCAGAACCCTGACTTCCCCTCCTTCGGTTTCCAGGACAGAGACTCACCCACCACTGCCAGAGCTCACAGCTCACCATCGACATCCCCTTTCATTCATCTTTCCCAAAACTCGAGAAAATAAATGAGAAGGCGAAGTGCCATTCGCTTAATGGCCTTTAACACCCAGCCATCTGCTATGATGTAATTAAATAAAAAAATCAGAGGGAACATATGGTGCCCATTATGAATAAATATTAAAATTTTGTTTCCCCGGCTAAGGACTCCGGCATCTCTTGCTCCACAGGCAAACTTTACGGCCATCATTGCTCGTGACAGGGAATCGGGCTGAGCCATAGTGAGAAATGTGAGGAATGGTGTCAGATCTAGTTGTCAGACGTTTCTGGCTTGAACCTGCCTCAGCCACGGGGTGGCTGTGTGATCTCAACAAGTGGTGTGAGACTCAGTTTCCTCATCTGTAAAATGGGAATGATCCCCTCTGCCTTGTTAGGAAAGTATAATGGTGAAAGAAGCTAATGTGTTTAAAAGACATAGCAGGGCTTCCCCGGCGGTTCAGTAGTTGAGAATCCGCCTAGAAATGCAGGGGACGCCAGTTCGATCCTGGTCCAGGAAGATGCCACATGCCGCGATGCAGCTAAGCCTGTGAGCCACAACTACCGAGCCGGCCCTCTAGACCCTGAGAGCCGAAACCACTGAAGCCTGTGTGCCCCAGAGCCCGTGCTCCGCAACAAAAGAAGCCGCCTCAACGGGAAGCCTGCTCACTGCAACTAGAGAGCAGCCCCTCCTCTCCCCGCTCGCCACAACTAGAGAAAGCCTGCATGCAGCATCGAAGACCCAGCACAACCAAAAATAAATAAATAAATAAATAAATAAAATACGTAGCACTCCAGTAACCGCATTGCTAATACTCACTGAGCACCTCCTCTGTCACAGAGTCAGGCATGACTGGAGCGACTTAGCACCCAGGCACGCACACGTGTGCAAGGCACTGTTCTATATATCAGCTTGCTTGATCCTTCCAACAATCCCATGTGAAAGATCTCATGTGTTAGCCTCATTTTGCAGATGAAACAACTGAGGTTCAGAGAGGTTAAGTCACCTATGCAAGGTCACACAGCTGAGGAATGGTGGAGCAGGGCTCAAACAAAGGCTATCTGGCCTCAGAACATGCACTCTTAACCAAGGGGACTCGGTAAGAGTCAGTTACAGTTAGTCTTCAAAGATATACTACCCAAAAACTAGACACAGTCTAGCCAGATGGTCCAGCCATCATGCTCCTTGGTACTTACCCAAAGGAGTCCAGAACTTATGCCCACATAGAAGCCTGCACAGGGAGGCTTACAGCAGTGTTGCTCATAATTGACAAACCCTGCATGCAACCAAGAGGTGCTTCAGTGGGTGAATGATAAATAAACTGTGGTACATCCAGACAATGGAATAATATTCAGTGTTAGAAGGAAATTAGCTATCAAGCCATGAAAAGACATGAAGGAAACTTCAATGTATATTCCTAAGTGGAAGAAGCCAATCTGAAAAGACTACCCACTATGTGATTCCAACTATCAATAAATGAGATTCTGGAAAAGCAGAACTGTGGAGACAGCAAAAAGAGTGGTTGCCAGGGGTTAGGAGGGGATGGATGCATAGGGGACCTGACGATTTTTAGGGTGAGGACTCTCTTCTATATGATGCTACAATGGTACGTGTAAGTAAGTAAATGTTAGTCGCTCAGCCGTGTCCGACTCTTTTGCGATCCCATGGACTATAGCCTGCCAAGCTGCTCTGTCCNCCTTTGAAGGAAAGTTATGACCAATCTAGACAGCATATTAAAGAGCAGAGACATTACTTTGCCAACAAAAGTCTGTCTAGTCAAGGCTATGGTGTTTCCAGTAGTCCTGTATGGACATGAGAGTTGGACTATGAAGAAAGCTGAGCACCGAAGAACTGACGCTTTTGAATTGTGGTGTTGGAGAAGACTCTTGAGAGTCCCTTGGACTGCAAGGAGATCAAACCAGTCCATCCTAAAGGAAATCAGTCCTGAATATTCATTGGAAGGAGTGATGTTGAAGCTGAAACTCCAATACTTTGGCCACCTCATGCGAAGAGTTGACTCATTGGAAAAGACCCTGATGCTGAGAGGGATTGGGGGCAGGAGGAGAAGGGGACGACAGAGGATGAGATGGCTGGATGGCATCACTGACTCAATGCACATGAATTTGAGTAAACTCCAGGAGTTGGTAATGGACAGAGAGGCCTGTCATGCTGCAGTCCATGGGGTCGCAAGAAGTTGGACACGGCTGAGTGACTGAACTGAACTGAACTGAAACACACAGGCACTGTTTTGAGCATTTTATTTCCATTGCACCACTTGATCCTCCCTAGAACGGTTTGAGGTCGTTATTAACCCCTGTATGCCTCAGTTTCCCCGTCTATAAAAAGGGGGAAATAACAGTACTTATAGCACTGGTGTAAGGACTAAATATTAAATTGAATAATATATGCAAGCATCAGTGTTGCCTCTTATTATGACTTACAGAGAATGTACGTGGTTTTGCCTCTCAGTGCCCCTCTTTCCTGTTACAAGGATCTCATCTTCCTTCACAGGGCTTCCTCATCATCAAGTCTCAGCTCATATGGCTTGGGCAGAATGGAATGCCCTCCCTAGTCGCTGCAAACACTATTATCTTTGTTTCCTGATAGATGTGTCCAAGATAACACAGGGTGTGTATATATTTAGGAGTACAACTCCTGGGTCCTACTGTGAGAGCATCTTATGACTATCCCAGGAAATGATGATCTGTTCTCTAAAATGGCTGTAGTGACCATCCCCCCGCACCACCTTCCCCAGCAATGTACAATGAGCATGCCTCTGGCTACACACCCCATCAACACTTAATGCTGTCACCCTTTTTGTTTCTGCCAGTCTGGCAAATCTGTAATAGAGGAGGTCTGTGCCCTACCTATTGAATTGACTGCCAAATGCCATTTGGAAGCAGACTCAGTCAATGACGGATGGGAGTCGGTGTGTAAATGCCCAGCTCCCCACCCCACTGATGGAGTAAGTCAGGTTGTCTTTGCACAGGCTCGCTGAGCTTCCCCAGCCTCAGGTGCCCTCACTGGCGGCTGACTGATGGCACCACCTTGCGTTGCTGTTTTCCCTTCCCTGTTTTTCTTCCCCACTCAGGGTGTGGCTCAGCTGGTAAAGAATCTGCCTGCAATGTGGGAGACCTGGGTTCAATCCCTGGGTTGGGACTATCCCCTGGAGAAGGGAAAGGCTACCCACTGCAGTGCTCTGGCCTGGAGAATTTCACAGACTGTATAGTCCATGGGGTCGAAAAGAGTCAGACATGACTGAGCAACTTTCACCAGGGAAGGAAAAGGATTAGCGTGCTCTTCACCTGAATAAACTACTTACCCATGGTATCCGTTACTTGGAATATACCCTGACTTGTCCAATCTTTCCCTTATCATTAGATGTGTAAAATATTTCATTTTCCTTCCTTGTACATAAGTAGTGCTATGCTACATGTCCTGAATGTACATCTTCACCCAGATTCCCGAAGGCAATACAGGACCTCTCATGAATGTGAAGTGTGGGCACGATTACACCCATCTTACAGATGAGCAAGCTAAGGCTCACAGAGATTAAGTAGCTTGTCCATGCATTCAGCTAGCAAGAAGTGGGGCATGAAGTCAAGTGCAGAACTTAGTCTTAATGTCATGAAGTAATGGCATGCACACAGCAAGCCACCAGGAGAGCCAGCCCTCTTTCTCACACTTTGCATCTCTCAGTAGAATTCCAGCCTCAAAGGAAGGATCCTTCCTGAGCTTGGAGACATCCCTCAGACACTTCTTCTCCAGCTAGATGGATCCCAGACTCCTTTAATCAAAGTTCCTCTCATCCTTCCTGCTCCTGGACCACTCACTTGGCTGGTGAAAGAGGTAATGAAATAGCCTGAGAAACAACCATTATAAATCCCAGTCCTGTGGCTTTCACTCACAGTCTTCAGGAATGGAGAATTTCATTCACCCAACTAACTCTGGGGAAGAGTTTTGCACCCTCATCTGGTGTGTGGACCCTGCCTCTGGGACCTACTCCCCTCTCTCATGGGTGTGCTAGAGTGTAAGGAGCCCACAGTGCCCGCGATGGGCATGCATACCCTTTTCTCTGGTTTCTGGCCACTGTGTGAAGCTGCAATGGGCACTCTATATACACAGATTTACTTCCTGGGTCCAAAAACACCAGATTGTTTTCATCCAAGATTCTGCACATGCACACAGGCTGCGCTGTCTCTTGCATCCTCATCAGCCCCCCAGGAAGAGTCTCCAGAACCCTGACTTCCCCTCCTTCGGTTTCCAGGACAGAGACTCACCCACCACTGCCAGAGCTCACAGCTCACCATCGACATCCCCTTTCATTCATCTTTCCCAAAACTCGAGAAAATAAATGAGAAGGCGAAGTGCCATTCGCTTAATGGCCTTTAACACCCAGCCATCTGCTATGATGTAATTAAATAAAAAAATCAGAGGGAACATATGGTGCCCATTATGAATAAATATTAAAATTTTGTTTCCCCGGCTAAGGACTCCGGCATCTCTTGCTCCACAGGCAAACTTTACGGCCATCATTGCTCGTGACAGGGAATCGGGCTGAGCCATAGTGAGAAATGTGAGGAATGGTGTCAGATCTAGTTGTCAGACGTTTCTGGCTTGAACCTGCCTCAGCCACGGGGTGGCTGTGTGATCTCAACAAGTGGTGTGAGACTCAGTTTCCTCATCTGTAAAATGGGAATGATCCCCTCTGCCTTGTTAGGAAAGTATAATGGTGAAAGAAGCTAATGTGTTTAAAAGACATAGCAGGGCTTCCCCGGCGGTTCAGTAGTTGAGAATCCGCCTAGAAATGCAGGGGACGCCAGTTCGATCCTGGTCCAGGAAGATGCCACATGCCGCGATGCAGCTAAGCCTGTGAGCCACAACTACCGAGCCGGCCCTCTAGACCCTGAGAGCCGAAACCACTGAAGCCTGTGTGCCCCAGAGCCCGTGCTCCGCAACAAAAGAAGCCGCCTCAACGGGAAGCCTGCTCACTGCAACTAGAGAGCAGCCCCTCCTCTCCCCGCTCGCCACAACTAGAGAAAGCCTGCATGCAGCATCGAAGACCCAGCACAACCAAAAATAAATAAATAAATAAATAAATAAAATACGTAGCACTCCAGTAACCGCATTGCTAATACTCACTGAGCACCTCCTCTGTCACAGAGTCAGGCATGACTGGAGCGACTTAGCACCCAGGCACGCACACGTGTGCAAGGCACTGTTCTATATATCAGCTTGCTTGATCCTTCCAACAATCCCATGTGAAAGATCTCATGTGTTAGCCTCATTTTGCAGATGAAACAACTGAGGTTCAGAGAGGTTAAGTCACCTATGCAAGGTCACACAGCTGAGGAATGGTGGAGCAGGGCTCAAACAAAGGCTATCTGGCCTCAGAACATGCACTCTTAACCAAGGGGACTCGGTAAGAGTCAGTTACAGTTAGTCTTCAAAGATATACTACCCAAAAACTAGACACAGTCTAGCCAGATGGTCCAGCCATCATGCTCCTTGGTACTTACCCAAAGGAGTCCAGAACTTATGCCCACATAGAAGCCTGCACAGGGAGGCTTACAGCAGTGTTGCTCATAATTGACAAACCCTGCATGCAACCAAGAGGTGCTTCAGTGGGTGAATGATAAATAAACTGTGGTACATCCAGACAATGGAATAATATTCAGTGTTAGAAGGAAATTAGCTATCAAGCCATGAAAAGACATGAAGGAAACTTCAATGTATATTCCTAAGTGGAAGAAGCCAATCTGAAAAGACTACCCACTATGTGATTCCAACTATCAATAAATGAGATTCTGGAAAAGCAGAACTGTGGAGACAGCAAAAAGAGTGGTTGCCAGGGGTTAGGAGGGGATGGATGCATAGGGGACCTGACGATTTTTAGGGTGAGGACTCTCTTCTATATGATGCTACAATGGTACGTGTAAGTAAGTAAATGTTAGTCGCTCAGCCGTGTCCGACTCTTTTGCGATCCCATGGACTATAGCCTGCCAAGCTGCTCTGTCCCTGGGATTCTCCAAGCAGGAATACTGGAGTGGTTGCCATGCCCTTCTCCAGGGAATCTTCCCAACTCAGGGATCAAGCTCGGGTGTCCTGCATTGCTGGCAGATTCTTTACCATCTGAGCCACCAGGGAAGCCCACTACAATAGTAGTACACATTACAATTTGCCAAAATCTACGGAATGTACAACATTAGTAATGAAGCCTAAGGTAAACTATCAACTTTGGGAAAAAACAATGTGTCAATGCAGGTTAATCAATTATAACCAAGGTCCCACTCTTCTGGGGGATGTCGATGGTGCGGGAGGCCATCTGAGGTGGGGGGCAGGGGATACATGGGAAATCTCCCAACTTCTGTCCAATTTTGCTGTGAGAGTAAAACTTCTCTAAAAAGCGAAGTCAGTTTTTTTTTTTTTTTTTTTTAAAGAGGGAGGTAATCACATGCTTGAAAAGGCATGGACCCATTGGAGTAGCTTTCAGGGAACCGTCTAAACTCTGAGCTGGGGACAAGGGAAAGAGTTGCAGGAAGGGATGAGGGTGTGGTGGGGAGATAAAGGTCATGATGAAATGACAGTTCTGGACGCCCCTGGTGGCTCAGTGGGAAAGAACCCTCTGCCGATGCAAGACTCAGGTCTGCTCCCTGATCTGGAGGATGCTACATGCCACAGGATGACTAAGCCCAGGCACCACAACTACTGAGCCCGGCACGGTCAATAAATAAACAAATAAGTTACATGTATATATATATATATATGAAATGACAGTTCCCCTTTTCCAGTGGTTTGATGAAGGGTCACCCAGTCCACTGGTCTTCCCTGTCAGGCGGCTGGCAGCTCTCCTCTGAGCACAGATCACTTTCTTCACCAAGAGGGACTTTGAAAGAAAGGCCCCAAATCTCTATCATTAAGCCATCTGGAGTCATCCTTCTCCCTCCAGGAGCTGTTGTGTGGTGGGTCAATTAGTGCGTATTTGCATAGAGGTCCTTAATAGGCTGCTAATTGTCTGGGGGAGAAAATAGATGGCTCTGCCGGTTCTGGGCAGAATGTTTACCCAGAGGAGCCGACCTCCAGGGGGTGGCAGAGAACCACGGGGGTGGGGGAAGGAGGGAGGGGAGGGGTGGGATGCAATGGAAGGGAGTGACCTGAGTGAATTATCACCGACTCAGGTGCAGTAAGGAGTAGGATTGTGTGAATCTTTTGCTTTAGTGTGTGTGTGTGTGTGTGTGTGTGTGTGTGTGTGTGTACTGGCTCCTAAGGCAAAATGCATTTCTCCTCGTAGGTTTATAAAAATCATCTGAAGGAGAATTAGCTAGGGAGAGCTTCTTTGGATAGAGTGGTTGCAGAAGAACCCACAGAGTAGAAAGCGTTTGAGCTGAGACCTGAAAAATGAGAAGGAGGCAGCCATAGACAGTCTGGGGCAAGGCGTTTCCAGAAAGAGGTGGGAAGGGGCCCTGAACACCCCCAGGGACCTGCACTGGGGTGGGGCCAGTGTGGAGAGAGCAGGGGCTGGGCAGTGAGCTTCCATCCTGCAGCGGCCATGGGTTCTGCTCAGGACTGTTTCCGACCTGCAGAGTGACCCATCCCTGTTTCCTCTGGTTTACAACAGGGGGATGGAGGTGGAGTTCCCAAAGGACCCTCCCTGCCCCAGCGGGATATGGCCACGTCTCTGTGGCTCAGGAAGGCTGAAAGGGTAGCCCAGGGTCACACGGCCAGGCCAGGGCTGTGCTGGCTCCAGGTTTCGTCCCCGTGTGCCCATGCCGCTCCCTGCCAGCCCCCATCACCCCCTGCCCGGCCATGACTAGTGACTCGCTGCTTGCAGGCTCCACGCTGGCCGCGGAGGTTTAAGCTCTAATTTAGAAACAATGATGGCTCCCAGTAGCTGCTCTTCTCAGAGAGGAATTTTCCGCCAGGGGTTTCCCCAGCAAGAAACACTGTCCCCACCCTCCAATCAAGCAAGCCTAGTTTTTCTGTCTAAGCCAGTGCACAGGTGTGTGTGTGAGGGTGTGTGTGTGTGTGTGTGTTGAAGGGAGGGATCTCTGCCCACGGCCTACCTGTGTGGGTTCAAGTTCTCTTCCACCATGGGGCACTCAGTGCCCTTGGAGGGGCCATCAGCCCCTGCAGCTGGCTCAGAGCAGGACTACCAGGTGGGCTCAGAGTCCATCAGAGCTGGAGGGAGGACCCTTCACAAGCCCCAGGCCGGCTTCCTGACAAATGGGGAAACCGAGGCTCAGAGGGGAAAGTGAAGGGACTCCCCACAGTCATCCAGTGACTTAACCAGACCCAGACCTGAAGCCTTGGCACCTTCCCTGGGAAGGAAAGAAAGTGGATAGACGACTATTTATTGCACACCTACTATGTGCCAGGCCCCTCCATCTAAACTGCATCATTGACTCCCCAGGGGCTCTGCTCAGAAGGTTGATTTATTCTCACTTTACAGACGAGGCAGTTGAGGTGGGGAGGGTCAGCCCACTCTCCAGAAGGCAGAGCCGGGGAGCAGCAGTGTGAGACTCTAACCCGGGCCCGCCCCACTTTGGCATGTCAATCATAACTTCCTGCAGCAGCGCCCGCCTCTGCCCTCGGCAGGGAGAGTGGCTTGATTCAGAAGGCCTCATGGTCCAAGGGCCTTTCTCCAGGGAGTCTGCTCTGTCACCTGGCAGTGCTTCTTGAGGCTCCTCAGCTGGGAATGAGCGAAGGGAGCGCCTTCTAGAAGGCCCAGGGGTCCCCAGGCCCCTGGGGTATCTTTACCACATCCTTCAGTGGCCCAAGGAGTTCTGGCATCCCACGCAGACAACCACTGCCTGAAACTGACCGATACTTCAGCCTCTCGAAGTCTTCTCACCTCTGAGAAGGTGGCACACGACCATACGTGTGCAAGTGCCACTACAGATTCACATGCATGAACACGGTCATTCCCCATCCCCCCCCACCCCCGCAGCATGTACACACGCGTGCCCATCCCTGTCGGTCCATCCCCATGCCTGCACAGGGCAGGCATCCTTCAATCCACTTTGCAAGTGAGCTCAGAGGGTGCTCGGTGACTTACCCAAGAAACGGGTTCAGTGTTGCAGGTAAAACAAGAAACGGAAGCTTCTCATTTGCCCCAAAGATAGTTTCTTAACCCCTGGGATGGTCAAGAGCATAAACCAGCGCATGTCTTCAAAAGTCTAGGCCAGTTTCTCAAGCTCAGCACCACCGACACTGTGAAACTGGACAAGTCCTTGCTGGCAGGAGTGTGGAGGCCATCCTGTGTATTGCAGGGGTTGGTGTCTCTGGCTTCTGCCCATTAGATGCCAGGGTTGTCCCCCCAACAGCTCCACCCTGCCCCCAGGTTATGACAATGGAGAATGTCTCTATACAGTGTTCTAGATTTTGGCCGTGGGAGTAAAGAGAGGTGTGGATCAGAATACCACCCTTAGCCCACCTGACTCCGGCTTCACAAAGTTGTTGTCTCCGCTTCTAAAGCTTAATTCTAGATTTTATCATAGGGCTCTTTCATAAGACTCTATGAGAAGGCCCCATGCTAGGATCCCTGACCTCCAGCATTCTGTGCTGGGATTCTAGGGTCAGTTTCAATGTTGGCAGGTTCTCTGATTCCGAAATTCTTTTCTAAGCCCCTGAGATCCTGTGTCCTCCCGTGTCAAGGTTGAAACTCTCCCTGGGAGACGGCCATGCCTCGCTGCCTTCCAGCAACCAGGATGAAAGATGCGCCCATGAATTATATATTTCCTGTCATCCCTTAATTGCTTGGCAATTATAGACTACCAAGGGTCATGTGCCTGGAACAAGAACCTCCCCTTCAGCAGAGGAACAACAGCTGGATGGAAACTCACCACAGTATATAGAGACGTTACCGCTCGCAGGGTAGGTGGAGGAGGGGTTTTGTTTTGTTTATCCGTGTTTTCTTTTTCCGCAGTCAGTTGTGGTTCAGAGAAAGAGACGGAGAATGCGTGCGCTTTGATGTTGTAAATCCCATGGACAGAGGGGCCTGGCTGGCTGCAGTCCATGGCATCGCAAAGAATCGGACATGACTGAGTCTCACACACACACACACACACACACGACTTGGGCTGGAATCTTGGCTTCATCACTTACTAGCACTGAGAAGGTGAGGAAGCCACTTACCTTTTCTAAGCTGTGGGTTCCGCACTCATAAAATGGGATGAGGATGATGGTACCCACTGCTGGAGTTGTTTAGGGGGTTAGTTCACGTAATGCGTGTAAAGCGCTTAGCTGGGAGTCTGGCGCACGTGTGGGTGGACTGAACCCAGGTCTCCCGCATTGCAGGCAGATTCTTTACCAGCTGAGTCACAAGGGAAGCCCAACACAGTCACAATGACTGCTAGCTTCATTTTTGACCCAACCCAGGCAGCTATGGCATGGTGGCAGGCACGTGGGTTCTGCACTATGCTAGTAATTCTGCTCTGTCCTGAGGAGGGCACGTCCCCTCTCCGAGCCCTCTTTACACATCTCTTTTCCTGATGGGTAAAATGGGCAGAAACATGCCACTTCTCAAGGTCTCTCACAGGCATCTGGTGCCAACAGGCATGGCCAGCTATTATTACCCCATTCCAGAGGGCTGGTGGGCACAGAGCCATGTGGGGTGGGACTGGGGGCAGAAGCTAGAAATGGAGGCAGCATCTTATTTCTCAACTTATTTCTGGTTCTTCTAGAGCACAGCCTCCTCTCCCACCCCACCAGCCCTAACATTAATAGGTCGCTGCTGTCATGGTGTCTTTAAATTTAGAACACTCCCCCGACACACACAAACACGCATCCACCCACACACCCCCAGGAATAAATGTGACAGGGTGGGAGAGAGGAAGGTCTGTCTCATTACAGACCTTCCTCATTACAAGAGGAAGAGGGAGGCAGTGTGATGCTGGAGGCTGCAGCTGCCAGGGTCTTGGGGTAGGGAAGCTCCCCTCCTCCCTGCCCCGAGTGCTGGACAGGAGGTCGGGGTGCTTGGATGCTCACTTCATGGGGCCCACCAGCAAGGCCAGTCCAGGGAATGAAGGGGTGGACTAGGTAACCACTAGGGTCTGTGGCCTTGAATCTGGACATCCCTGCAGGCAGGCTGGCTGCCCTGGGCGAGATGTGCAGCCTCTCTGAGCTGGAGTTTCCTCATCTATAAATGAAATTTTTGTGGGGTCGTCTTCAAGGGCAGGTGGCCCGTGTGGTCCTGCGGGGCTCTGCACTAGGTTTTAGCTGTTTGCTGTCACTGTCTTTAATTTCTTAGTAATTTTTGAACAAGGGACATTTTCGTTTCATACTGGGCTCTCTGCAAAAAGCATGTCGCTGACTTGGGGTGGTTGTAAAAGTTGAAGGAGACTCATGACTGAAATTCCTAGCCCAGTGCGGGGCACCGGTGGAGACACAGGCTTGGTATCTCCCTTCCCTTCGTCTTCCTGCTCCATCTTCCAAGCTCATTCTATGACCGTGTGGGCCAGGGCAAGTGGCTCACCCTCTCTGCACCTTCAGTTTCTCCTTTGTAAAACACAAAAAACCAAAAACTGACTTAAATTTTCTCTGGCTCCACTTAGTGTTCCCCCAACCCTCTCCCCTGGCCATTCAGACTACAAGCACACTCATTCATCCATGCAGTCACTCAACAAACACTCGCTGAGTGCCAACCCCCTGCCAAACCAAGGTTTGCCACACAGATCTGCCTGAATTAGCAGATCTATCCATGGGGAGGGTTTATCCTGCACAAAATTCACAAATGTATCATCTCTGGGGGTAAAAATGTCTCCTTCCTCATCTCAAAACAACATTGTTCTGATCCACAGCAGCCCAGGATCCTCCCCCGACTCCAGTCTGGCACATTTATACAAGGGAGTACTACTCAGTCACAAAAAAAGGACAAATATTGATAGACATTTGGGACAGTACTGATGACTCTCCCAGACATTATGCTGAGAGCAAGAAGCCAGACTCAAAGGATATATGGTTCATATACATGACATTCTAGAAAAGGCCAAGGGAAAAGAGATGGGTGGTGGCCAAGGGCTAGAATCAGGGAAGAAGATGCCTGCAAAGGGGCACAGAGGAATTTCTGAGGGTAACAGAAGCTTNTAGGCTTTGGGGAGAATAGTCCCAGATAAGGTGGAAATCAGAAGGAGAGGTGACTTTACATCAAATCACCCAGCAAGGCAAGGGTGTTTGAATCCCAAAGAGTCCCCACCACACACACACACACACACACACACACACACACACACACACACACACACACACTCAGTGAGACACAGCTGGTTGCTCCTCAATGGCCTCCTGCCCTTCTGATTGGACCGAACAGAGGTCCACTGTGCGTGTGCTGGCCGTTGACAGGCTGCCTGGGTGGGTAAGAGGCCCTTGCAGGTCCCTGTGCCATAGGAGTCGGAAGGCTGCTGACCCCTGGAAACTGTGGAGCCTGATTCAGCATCCTTTGACCCCCTTCTCAGCAGATGTGCTGAACGCAGGCAACTCTGACCTGACCTCAAATGCGACTGCCCTTGTGGGAGCTACCGAGAGGCACCTCGATCCCTCCCAGGTCTGACCAAGGGACAGGGCAAAGGGGGGCCTCTGGGCCATCAGCCATAGAAGGTTCTGCTTCTCCGTGTTAATTCAAGAGCATCCACGGCTCCTGCTGAGCAGCTGAAGAGCTCTCTGGAGCCTCTTTTCGAGTGAAAACAGTCATTTGCAAGAGCTCACGATGCAAGGAGCAGACGGAATGGCACAGTTGCAGCACGGCCAGACTTTCTCACAGCCCAGAGCCTGTGTAGCCACTTGGAGGAAGAGCAGCTGCCGCGGGCTGGTGGCAGGGTCTGGGGACACGGAGGAGGGCCCATCTCCACGGCTCCCCAGAACAAGCCAGGGCTTTCACAGCAAAGGGGCAGCAAGCTTGTCACGCCTGGTACGTTTGTTTCCTAGGGCAGCTCTAACAAATTGCCAAAACTAGGGTGGGGGTTGCTCAAAACAATAGGAATTTAGGCTCTCAGAGTTCTGGAGACCAGACGTTCCAAATCAAGGAGTCAGCAGGAGGCAGGATTAGTGTCTTGTGGAGGTTCTGAGGAAGAGTCCGTTGCATGCCTCTGTCCTAGCTCCTGGTGGTTGCTGGCCCTCTCTGGCATTCTTTATAAGGTAGAGGCAATACCCCAATCTCTGTTGCCATCTTCAAATGCATTCATTCTCTCTGTGTGTCTGGTTTTTTTTCTTCTTTTTTAAAAAAAATCATTTATTATTATTCTTATTTTTGTGTTTGGTTGTGCTGGGTCTTCGTTGCTGCACGTGTTTTTCTCTAGTTGGGGCAAGTGGGGACTGCTCTCCAGCTGTGGGCAGGAGCTTCTCACTGCGGTGGCTTCTTTGTTGCTGAGCGTGGTAGGCTCTAGGCACGCGGGCTCCATAGCCGCAGCTCCTGCGATCTGGAGCACAGACTCGGGTCTGTACATGCACCATTGTGGTGCACGGGCTTAGCTGCCCCATGGCATGTGGCATCTTCCTGGATCAGGGATCAAACCCATGTCTCGTGCATTGGCAGGCAGACTCTTTACCACTGAGCCATCAGGGAAGCCCAGTTTTCTCTTTGGTCATCGAATTAGGGCCCCATTGAATCCTATGTGGCCTCATCTTAACCAGTGACACTTTCCAAACAAGGCCCTGAGGTTCTAGGTGGAGGTGAATTTGGGGGAGGACGCTGTTCAGCGAAGCAGGTACTGACTTTCACTCCTGCCACTTGTAGCTGGGTGACGGTAGACACGTGACTTAACCTCTCTGGTCCCCTTTCCTCATCTTTAAAAAGCAATAATGACAGGATTACTGTGAAGACTGGATCCGTTGCTGCAGTAAAGAGAGCGGCTCCAGGCACAGAGCCTGGAGCCAGACGACCTGCCGCCTGCTTGCTGTGTGACACTGAACAGGTTGCCTGCGCTCTCTGGTCGTCTATTCCCCTGTCCATAAGGGTGAGGAGACTGAAACATATTACGGCCCTTTTCTCCCTCCCATAGTTCCTAAAGCTCCCCAAAGGCACTACAGGGGTCCATGGGCTCTCTTAGGATTTCCAACCCCCCCCCCCAAATTATACTTTAATCCACAAAAAGGAGTACAACTCTGTGCTTTTTTGTGTGTGTGGAATTGGATTGACTCAATGTCAGAGTCCATTCATTCTCAAGACAAGTAGAATTTTTCATCAACAATTATCGCTCTAATACTTACTTTTAATTTAGTGAAAAAATTATTTAAAATCATGAAGCTTGTTCAAGAAACAAAGCACAGACACACGTAACAAGACAGTCCTCAGGTCTGGAGGGTTTGGGCTCCGTGGGGTTGGCTGATAGCAGCTAAAACGAACAACGTTTACGGTTCTTAATTATGAAATACTCACTCATACCAGGCATTTTATTCACCGTTGCCCACAACACCTCCCATTTACCCATGAAACAACCCTATTAGGCAGGGACTCTTATTAACTTTACAGGTGAGGAAAATGAGGCTCAGAGAGGGGCAGTGACTTGCTCAAGGTCACACAGGTGCTCACGGGCTAAGTGGGGGTTTGAACTCAGGTCTCTTTGACTCGAGGGCTGAAACTCTTAACCAAGCTGTTAAGTGGCCTGGTTGACTACAAGCTCTAGAGCAGAGAAATACAGTGTGAGCCGTATGCATAACTTAAAATGTTCTAGAAGCCACAATAAAAAAAGGTAAAGAGAAACAGCTGAAATTAGTTCAACAGAATACTTAGTGTGACCCAGTGTGTCTAAAATATTGTTCTTTCAACAGAAATATAAAATAGTTTATCAATGAGATATTTTATATTCTGGGCTTTGTTTTTGTTTTTTAACATGACGACTTCAAACTCTGGTGTGCATTTCACACGAACAGCACGTCTCAGTTCAGTGGCCGCCATAGCGGATGGTGAGGCTCAGGAGAGCTGAATCTCTGCTATGGATCTGCAGAGCTGGAAAAGCTATGAGATTCATCAGTTTCCAGCCAAGAAGCATCACCGCTGCAGCTCGGTGGCCTCCTCATGTGGGAGGGAACAGAGGTGAGCAGTTTGTTTCTCTGGCATCCAGACTAGTGTAGGTACCAGGTGACTCATTCCATGGACTCAAGAGCTCCAGCCTCTTTGTCCGAACCCCACCCTGTGGGCAGCTCCAGGCCACCCCAACTGTGACCTCGCTGGGAGCTGACTGAGCCCAGCTTGTTCTGGAGCCAAGCTGGGCTCCTGTGGGCCCCCGAGCCCAGCCTAAGCCCAGGAATCTGGTGGATCAGAATCAGCCCCGCAGAAACAACTAAGACAGCTCCTGGAGGCCACCGGGAGTGAGTCTACGCCTGGCTTTGAACCCCAGCTCAGCCACTCCTAGCTGGAAGAAGTTGCCCACTCTAACACTGGCGCCATCATAGTAGCGCCTTCTTCACAGAGTTGGCAGAAGGGTCAAATTGATGCAGAGAGGGTAAAGGGACAAAATAGGTGATTAAGTAGTTAATCCCACTAGGGGATCGTAAGTAGAAAAAAACATGGGAGACCCCTGCAAGTTAATGATTACTCAAGGAAAGCAGGCTTGCTTAACCGCAAAGCCGAGCAGCTTCCTGAGTGACAAAATGATGAGAAGCATGGGACGTGCCCCCAGATGGAGAAATGATGGCAGCGTGAGACGTGCGTCCTGCCCAGCGAGCCCGGTGAGTTAGGACAAGCTCTCTGCACACATTAGCTGTTGCTGAGTTGCTAAGTTGTTCTGACTCTTGCGACCCCATGACTACAGCCTGCCAGTTTCTCTGTCCGTTGGATTTTCCAGGCGAGAATACTGGAGTGGGTTGCCATTTCCTCCTCCAGGGGATCTTCCCCACCCAGGGATCGAACCCATGTCTCTGGCACCTCCTGCACTGGCAGGCCGATTCTTTACCACTGTGCCACCTGGGAAGCCCCTCTGCACACATAAAAAGCAATAATTAGATTGCCGTTGGAGGGACAAGGAAACTCACCTCTTCAACCTGGAGGAGGAGCCCACGGTGGAAGCATGACGTCCACTCAAAAAAGATGCAAAAGCTCTTCTCCCCTCCCCACTTTTCCTTTGACTACAAAACCTTAGCCCAGTAAGTTCTTAGGCCACGGCACCCCGTCACCCACCTGCTTGTAAGCCTCACAAGTGTCCTATTCTAATAAATCACTTCTTATCTATCACTTTGCCTCTCACTGAATTCTTTCTGCACTGGGACATGAAGGACTGTGGTACCAGAGTTCTTCAGGGTCCCCCAAAATGACACCCAGTGGTTTCAAAATGAGGAATTACAAGAGTCACTTTTATCTCCTATCCACTTATGTCAAACTACATTGACTACATTACAGAGAAATGCTATTTTTCTCCCCATTTTACAGATGCAGAAACTGAGGCTCTGAAAGATGAACTACCTTGTGCAGCATGACACAACTAGCTAATGATGGATTCAACGGTTATAGACCCTTTCTCACAAGAAGGTTGTGAGGATGGAATGAATTAGTAAAATAAATGGAAGCATTTCAAAGAGGGCTGGGTACACAGTATGAGCTCAGTAGACTTTTTGCTCCCATCACAGTTACCATCATCACCATCCTCACCATCATCGTCGTCATCATCAACATTGCGGCTGCCATCGTCTCTCATTGTCATGTCATCTGTGTTATCACTGTCAGCCTCATCTGCCTCCCCATGTGTGTTGTGAGCACAAAGCACAGTGTTGGGCTCAGAGCTGCCGAGCCTACCCTGATCCTGAGCAAGTTTCTTAACCAGGTTAAGCGCGCGCACACACACACACACACACCCTTAGTCCTAGGGCATTTTCTTTGGCCAAAGAAGGCTGTACCACACAACTCTGAGAATGTCTTTAGGGAGAGAAAAGTAAGTCACCCACCGCAGGTCCTGTGGAATTCATTCTCTCCTCCTAGCACAAGAAGGCTCCAGGAGAACAGCCTCCGTGTTTGGCTTCTTGGCCACCCGTGGGGGAAGCTGCCAAGTGAAATGACCTCCCTCGGGTCTTTGATGGGCCACTCAACAGAAGGGGTCTTGTTTGGGGCATTTTGTTTATTTACTGCTAGCACTGCTGCCAACCAAGTTTATACAGAGTTGCCACAGGTCAAGGTCTGGGCAGAACCTAAGGTCTGGGCTGCCTCTCCTCTCACCCAGGGAGGTTGCCTCTTGACAGCTTTTCCATTCCTTCATCCCCGACTCCACAAAGGCCATCAGCCCACTCTCTTGCTCCCCTCCCCAGGCTGCTCTACTAATTAATTCTTCAAAGCCAGTGACACCAGGGTGATAATGAATTTATGCACAGATATTTGCATATTAGTGGGGGGGTCTTCCACAATTTCAAGGCTCTGGGTGGGTGGGAACTGGAGAGAATAGAAAATGGAATTTCAAAGAAAGGAAGTAATTTTTAGCACCGCTCAAACTGTTTCACAAGGAAGCCTCCCACCCCCAGTTCACACTGGCCTTGCAAACTTGACATTTCTCTTAAGACCTGTGGATAACTTAATTGTGCAATTCTGGGCTCTCAACAGAACTAGGGGAATTCCCCAGAACACACTGAACTGGGACATTTATTCAGCATAGTCGACTGAGCATCTGACTTAAGCCAGGCACACTTCTAGATGGTGAGGTAGAAGAGAGAATGAAATGAAACTCTGGTTCTGTGTATTTTAAACGATAGGGAGCAGAAGCTTGATTTTGCTAGCTTGATATTCTGGGTGATTTTCAGAATCATCATTCTTTTAAGCAAGCGTTTACTGAGGCTGGCCATGTGTTAAATGCTTACAAAAATCGTTGCTCAGTTGCCAAGTTGTATCCAATTCTGTGACCCCAAGGACTGTAGCATGCCAGGCTCCTCTGTCCATGGGGATTTCCAGGCAAGAATACTGGAGTGGGTTACCATTTCTTTCTCCTGGGGATCTTCCTGGATCAAGGATCGAACCTGTGTTTCCTGCATTGACCAGGTAGATTCTTTACCACTGAGTCACCAGGAAAACCTCTTGCAAAAATTACCCCAGGTAATTACCACAACAACCTCATGAGACAGGCACTATTCACATCATCCCCATTTGACTGATGACAAAACTGAGGTGCAGTGAGGCTGACAAACTTGGCCCAAGTCATTCACTGAGAAACTGGAAGAATTGCGCCTTGAACCCAGAAACCCAGGGCTACATGGAGGGACTTGCAATCTAGTTTTGAAGTGAGAAATCAGGCTGTGACCTGAGAGATGTGCAGGGGTGCCTGGTGAAGAAGGTGGGTGCAGGAGGAAAGGACCCCTCATGGGAGCTGGGAAGACAGTAGCCTGGGGTGGGGTGAGTGACCTGCTTGAAGATCTGGCCCCAGGACTTCTGCCTCTAGGCCCATATTTCTGTTCCTTTTTATACCCTTGACCTCATGAGCCCTGCTCTCTAACCAGCTAAGCTAAACCAGGGCTCAGCAGCAGCCCAAAATAGCTATGGCTTCCAGGCAAAATTAGTGCCGAGTCAATCCTGCCCCATTCATCACTCTGACTCCAACCTTGTTATTTTCAGGCAACACAGCACTGGGAACAAGTTAGAGAGAGAGAGGGAGAGAAGGAGGCTCCTTCGATTCTGTTATATCACCAGGTTTCTAGTGGAAAATCTGTTGTTTCTTGAAGAAAGTTTTTAAGACATTGGTTAATGCAGCTGCAGCATCCTTTGACCCCTGCCTGCTTCCTCTGGCTTCAGCACCCTGCAGAACCCACATCTCCTCCAGCCAATGTGGTCTGAGTAGGGTTAACCCCACCTTCAGCTCCAGACAAGTCTTGACTAGACTAAGCCGATCAGCATAGCCTACCACAGTGACTGGTTCAGGAGCAGGCAGATAATCTAATTAGAGTCAACCGAGACTGGCTGGGAGAGGGAGGTTCTGGTTTCTTGTGGATTAGGACAAATAGGAGCAATGAGACTGGACTCTTGGGGATGTCTTGTTAATGTCAGGCAGCCAAAGACCAGGGTAAGGTAGAGACGCAGAGAAACCAAGATCTGATGCTTTTTGTTTCAGCCTGGATCAAGCCGTACCTGAAGCAAGTGCTTGCAGANGCGCGCACACACACACACACACACCCTTAGTCCTAGGGCATTTTCTTTGGCCAAAGAAGGCTGTACCACACAACTCTGAGAATGTCTTTAGGGAGAGAAAAGTAAGTCACCCACCGCAGGTCCTGTGGAATTCATTCTCTCCTCCTAGCACAAGAAGGCTCCAGGAGAACAGCCTCCGTGTTTGGCTTCTTGGCCACCCGCGGGGGAAGCTGCCAAGTGAAATGACCTCCCTCGGGTCTTTGATGGGCCACTCAACAGAAGGGGTCTTGTTTGGGGCATTTTGTTTATTTACTGCTAGCACTGCTGCCAACCAAGTTTATACAGAGTTGCCACAGGTCAAGGTCTGGGCAGAACCTAAGGTCTGGGCTGCCTCTCCTCTCACCCAGGGAGGTTGCCTCTTGACAGCTTTTCCATTCCTTCATCCCCGACTCCACAAAGGCCATCAGCCCACTCTCTTGCTCCCCTCCCCAGGCTGCTCTACTAATTAATTCTTCAAAGCCAGTGACACCAGGGTGATAATGAATTTATGCACAGATATTTGCATATTAGTGGGGGGGTCTTCCACAATTTCAAGGCTCTGGGTGGGTGGGAACTGGAGAGAATAGAAAATGGAATTTCAAAGAAAGGAAGTAATTTTTAGCACCGCTCAAACTGTTTCACAAGGAAGCCTCCCACCCCCAGTTCACACTGGCCTTGCAAACTTGACATTTCTCTTAAGACCTGTGGATAACTTAATTGTGCAATTCTGGGCTCTCAACAGAACTAGGGGAATTCCCCAGAACACACTGAACTGGGACATTTATTCAGCATAGTCGACTGAGCATCTGACTTAAGCCAGGCACACTTCTAGATGGTGAGGTAGAAGAGAGAATGAAATGAAACTCTGGTTCTGTGTATTTTAAACGATAGGGAGCAGAAGCTTGATTTTGCTAGCTTGATATTCTGGGTGATTTTCAGAATCATCATTCTTTTAAGCAAGCGTTTACTGAGGCTGGCCATGTGTTAAATGCTTACAAAAATCGTTGCTCAGTTGCCAAGTTGTATCCAATTCTGTGACCCCAAGGACTGTAGCATGCCAGGCTCCTCTGTCCATGGGGATTTCCAGGCAAGAATACTGGAGTGGGTTACCATTTCTTTCTCCTGGGGATCTTCCTGGATCAAGGATCGAACCTGTGTTTCCTGCATTGACCAGGTAGATTCTTTACCACTGAGTCACCAGGAAAACCTCTTGCAAAAATTACCCCAGGTAATTACCACAACAACCTCATGAGACAGGCACTATTCACATCATCCCCATTTGACTGATGACAAAACTGAGGTGCAGTGAGGCTGACAAACTTGGCCCAAGTCATTCACTGAGAAACTGGAAGAATTGCGCCTTGAACCCAGAAACCCAGGGCTACATGGAGGGACTTGCAATCTAGTTTTGAAGTGAGAAATCAGGCTGTGACCTGAGAGATGTGCAGGGGTGCCTGGTGAAGAAGGTGGGTGCAGGAGGAAAGGACCCCTCATGGGAGCTGGGAAGACAGTAGCCTGGGGTGGGGTGAGTGACCTGCTTGAAGATCTGGCCCCAGGACTTCTGCCTCTAGGCCCATATTTCTGTTCCTTTTTATACCCTTGACCTCATGAGCCCTGCTCTCTAACCAGCTAAGCTAAACCAGGGCTCAGCAGCAGCCCAAAATAGCTATGGCTTCCAGGCAAAATTAGTGCCGAGTCAATCCTGCCCCATTCATCACTCTGACTCCAACCTTGTTATTTTCAGGCAACACAGCACTGGGAACAAGTTAGAGAGAGAGAGGGAGAGAAGGAGGCTCCTTCGATTCTGTTATATCACCAGGTTTCTAGTGGAAAATCTGTTGTTTCTTGAAGAAAGTTTTTAAGACATTGGTTAATGCAGCTGCAGCATCCTTTGACCCCTGCCTGCTTCCTCTGGCTTCAGCACCCTGCAGAACCCACATCTCCTCCAGCCAATGTGGTCTGAGTAGGGTTAACCCCACCTTCAGCTCCAGACAAGTCTTGACTAGACTAAGCCGATCAGCATAGCCTACCACAGTGACTGGTTCAGGAGCAGGCAGATAATCTAATTAGAGTCAACCGAGACTGGCTGGGAGAGGGAGGTTCTGGTTTCTTGTGGATTAGGACAAATAGGAGCAATGAGACTGGACTCTTGGGGATGTCTTGTTAATGTCAGGCAGCCAAAGACCAGGGTAAGGTAGAGACGCAGAGAAACCAAGATCTGATGCTTTTTGTTTCAGCCTGGATCAAGCCGTACCTGAAGCAAGTGCTTGCAGATTTAGATGGCTGTGAGCCAAAATAAGAGATTCTCTTTTTGGAAAGTCCATTTGAGTTATGCTCTTACCACTTTCAATTCCCTAGATGGCTCAGTAGTAAAGAATCCTCCTGCCAAGCAGGAGATGCAGGTTTGATCCTGAGGTTGGGAAGATCCGCTGGAGAAGGAAATGGCAACCCACTCCAGTATTCTTGCCTGGGAAATCCCATGGACAGAGGAGCCTGGTGAGCTACAGTCTGTGGGATCGCAAGGAATAGGACATGACTTACCAAAACAGCAACAACTTCCAATTTAAAAAAGTTTTACCCGTGTTAGAGCTATTGCAGGATTCTCACCCAGGTTTGTGAACACCTGTGGTCTGGGCTGTGGGGAAAGCAGATATGTGGGGTGGAACTGAGGTTGNGTGAGCTACGGTCTGTGGGATCGCAAGGAATAGGACATGACTTACCAAAACAGCAACAACTTCCAATTTAAAAAAGTTTTACCCGTGTTAGAGCTTTTGCAGGATTCTCACCCAGGTTTGTGAACACCTGTGGTCTGGGCTGTGGGGAAAGCAGATATGTGGGGTGGAACTGAGGTTGGACAGTGAAGGGCTTTCTGAGTTGAAGATTTAGGATGATTATGGGTCTCTGAGAGGAACAATCAGCTCTGCAGAAGTTCAAACACAGCCCATGGCTTCCTTAAGAAAGAAGAACCACAATAATGCTTTTTGTCTATTAAATATCTGCCTATTGTATTTTGTGCATTATCTATTCTGATCAGTCTCACCACCTGAGGAGATTGGAGTGAGGACTCCTATTTACAGTTGAGCAAATTGAGACCCAAAGAGGAAAAGTCAGACACTCAAGACACACCGTTAGCAGAGAGCTGAGCTTGGAACCCAGGTGGGTCTGCCGTGGAAACCCCCGATCCTGACACATCACCCCCTCCCTAACAGCAGCTGCCCTGGGGAGAGCCTGTTTACCCTCCCGGAGACAGGGTTTCACGTCAGTGCCTGGAAGCAAATGACACAGCGAGTGAATTTCACCAGGACCATTTTCTCCACTTAACCTTGGCAGGGTCCCAAGGGCAATAAACACTTCCCCAGAAAGTCTGAGGACTTTGCTGGACCTAACAGATGACTTCGCTTAGGACTGGAAGCTCCAGCAGAATCACAATGCAAGATTGTCCTTGTGGGTACCACCCGTAAGATTCACGAGATGTTCCCATCGCCATCATACAGAGAGCAGAGTCGTGGAATGGGTGCCTTACAGGTAGGGAGAGAGGCTCAGGCTCATAGTCCCTGGACATGAACTGTGTCTGGCTGGAACCGACCTACTTTGGTTTTTTTTTTTTTTTTTAGTGTTTATAGTCATCAGCCTCTCTTTAGGGAGAGTCGTCTTGATTTCAGAGGCATACGATGCCTCAGAGGGTAAAGAATCCACCTGCCAGTCAGTGTAGGGAACACAAGAGAGTCAGGTTCGACCTCTGGGTGGGGAAGATCCCCTGGAGGAGGAAATGGCAACCCACTCCAGTATTCTTGCCTGGAGAATCCCATGGAAAGAGGAGTCTGGTGGCTATAGTCCATGGGGTTGCAAAGTGGGACACAATTGAGCACACGGCATATATTGACTTATAGTCTCAGGTAAGTTAATGGTTTTCATTTTTAAAAAAAGTAATTCAATTCAAAGAAAAATTAGCAAGTGTGGCAAAAATCACAAAGGTGGTATGCTGATGAGTTAAGTCTGGGAGACGTCTCCCTTACCCCCTCAAGTGAACCCCAACTTTTGTCTCATTAACTTAGCAAATGGGAGAATCCAACAGATAAAGAAAGAGGCCCGAGTGAAAAGGAGAGTGGGTCCCCTTTCCTCTCCATCCTCTCCATGTCCTGCCTGCCCCAAACCTCCGAGCCAGAAGGTTAGGTGTCCTGAGCTAGGCTGTCTCCTAATTCCTGTTACCAGCGCAGTGTGGAGCTGGAAGATGGATCTTCTGGAGAGAAAGCTGAAGGGGGCAGGGAAGGTGTTTCTAAGATGAGCTCCAGGTGGGAGGACCAGCAGGGTCTGTTAAAGCTAAGCATCCACCTTGCCCATGACCCTGCACTTCCACTCCCAGGCACACGCCTAAAAGCAATGAGTGTTCTATCTACCGAGAGACTCGTACGAGAATGTTCCTAGCAGCTCAGTTCCCTATGGCCACAAGCTGGACGAACAACTCACGTGTCCTTCAACAGGACAGTGAGTGAAAACGAAACAAAAGGAAATGAACTGCTGTGGACTGAATAAATACAGAGAGGGTGAAAGAGAGGAAGGACTCGTGTATGATGATGACTCGGGCAGATGACAAGATTTTGGTGCTGTGGGGAGGAGATACAGAGGACCTCGTGGGAAATGACAGGCCCATTTATTCTCCCGAGAGATAAGGGAGAATTATCTGCAATTATTACTGCCTTCATTGTGTGTGTGGGTGTGTGTGAGTGTCTGCATGCCAGAGATGGAAATGAAGACTCAGAAGACAAAGGAACTTGCCCAAGATCACTCAGCCTGGAAGGGCAGCAGCTGGACTCTGCGTCCAGTGCTCTCTTGACCACTCCCCAGTCTGTCCCAGACGCCCTGATTGGAAGGACCGCTCAGGGGCTCGCTGTAGGCAGGAGGGAGGAGGCGCTCTCACATCAATCTGGTTCGCGTTTCACGACTTGGAGACTCAGGTTCTTCCCTAAAGTGAAACCCTGAAGCCAAGTTAAAAGGCCGGCTTCGTTTCTGCCTGTGTCTTGGCAAGTGATGCCCTGGCCTCGAACCTCCTCCTGTCTCTGCACTTGTCACCATCTACTCCGTCTGCCCCTGCCCCCACCCCTCCGCCTCCAGGGGCAATTTAATCTCGGGGTGTCCAGTTCCCTGACATGCTCCAGGAAGGAGGTCAGTAGGGTGAATTGCAGCATTAGCATAAATTATTGACCCAGCGCCGTGGCGGCCACTGAAGGACACTGTGCGCAACCCACGCCGGGGGCCCAGCCTCAGGTCACTGGTCAGTTCAGGTTGTGCAGAGAAGGCAGAAGAAACCTGCCAAGTGCAGGATGCTGGCTGACCCCGTTCCTGCCTCAGACACCTCTCCAGCTGGCTATCTGCGGATCCAGGCAAGATCCGCAAGATCTGCTGTTTTCCAGGCAAGAACACTGGAGTGGGTTATCATTTCCTCTTCCAGGAGATCTTTCTGACTCAGGGACTGAACCTGCATTTGGGCATTACCAATTTTCTCAGAGATGCTCGACATCTAGGGGCTTCCCCAATGGCTCAAAGGGTAAAGACTCCACCTGCAATGCAGGGGCACAGGAGATGTGGGTTCCATCCGTTGGTCAGGAAGATCCCCTGGAGGAGGAAATGGCGACCTGTTCCAGTATGGGTGCGTTAGTCACTCAGTCATCTCCGATTCTTTGCGACCCCATGGACTGTAGCCCACCAGGCTTCTCTGTCCATGGGATTCTCCAGGCAAGAATACTGGAGTGGGTTGCCATCCCTTTCTCTAGAGGATCTTCCTGACCCAGGGATCGAACCCTGATCTCCTTCATTGCAGGTGGATTCTTAACCGTTTGAACTACAGGGAAGTCCGACTGTTCCAGTATTCTCACCTGAAAAATCCCATGGACCGAGAAGCCTGGTGGGCTACAGGTGATGGGGTCACAAAGGGTCAGACACGATTGTGTGACTAAGCATGCATTGGACATCTGGATTTTTATACAAAATATTCCACTTTTTAAATCTTGGAAGCTAAATTATTCATTTGAAAAACAGAAAAGTCAAAATTATGGAGATAGTAAAAAGGTCAGTGGTTAGCCAGGGGTTGGAGGGAGAGAGGGATGGAGCAGAGGGGTTTTCTAGGGCAATGACATGATTCGGCATGNACTGCTGTGGACTGAATAAATACAGAGAGGGTGAAAGAGAGGAAGGACTCGTGTATGATGATGACTCGGGCAGATGACAAGATTTTGGTGCTGTGGGGAGGAGATACAGAGGACCTCGTGGGAAATGACAGGCCCATTTATTCTCCCGAGAGATAAGGGAGAATTATCTGCAATTATTACTGCCTTCATTGTGTGTGTGGGTGTGTGTGAGTGTCTGCATGCCAGAGATGGAAATGAAGACTCAGAAGACAAAGGAACTTGCCCAAGATCACTCAGCCTGGAAGGGCAGCAGCTGGACTCTGCGTCCAGTGCTCTCTTGACCACTCCCCAGTCTGTCCCAGACGCCCTGATTGGAAGGACCGCTCAGGGGCTCGCTGTAGGCAGGAGGGAGGAGGCGCTCTCACATCAATCTGGTTCGCGTTTCACGACTTGGAGACTCAGGTTCTTCCCTAAAGTGAAACCCTGAAGCCAAGTTAAAAGGCCGGCTTCGTTTCTGCCTGTGTCTTGGCAAGTGATGCCCTGGCCTCGAACCTCCTCCTGTCTCTGCACTTGTCACCATCTACTCCGTCTGCCCCTGCCCCCACCCCTCCGCCTCCAGGGGCAATTTAATCTCGGGGTGTCCAGTTCCCTGACATGCTCCAGGAAGGAGGTCAGTAGGGTGAATTGCAGCATTAGCATAAATTATTGACCCAGCGCCGTGGCGGCCACTGAAGGACACTGTGCGCAACCCACGCCGGGGGCCCAGCCTCAGGTCACTGGTCAGTTCAGGTTGTGCAGAGAAGGCAGAAGAAACCTGCCAAGTGTAGGATGCTGGCTGACCCCGTTCCTGCCTCAGACACCTCTCCAGCTGGCTATCTGCGGATCCAGGCAAGATCCGCAAGATCTGCTGTTTTCCAGGCAAGAACACTGGAGTGGGTTATCATTTCCTCTTCCAGGAGATCTTTCTGACTCAGGGACTGAACCTGCATTTGGGCATTACCAATTTTCTCAGAGATGCTCGACATCTAGGGGCTTCCCCAATGGCTCAAAGGGTAAAGACTCCACCTGCAATGCAGGGGCACAGGAGATGTGGGTTCCATCCGTTGGTCAGGAAGATCCCCTGGAGGAGGAAATGGCGACCTGTTCCAGTATGGGTGCGTTAGTCACTCAGTCATCTCCGATTCTTTGCGACCCCATGGACTGTAGCCCACCAGGCTTCTCTGTCCATGGGATTCTCCAGGCAAGAATACTGGAGTGGGTTGCCATCCCTTTCTCTAGAGGATCTTCCTGACCCAGGGATCGAACCCTGATCTCCTTCATTGCAGGTGGATTCTTAACCGTTTGAACTACAGGGAAGTCCGACTGTTCCAGTATTCTCACCTGAAAAATCCCATGGANTTCTCTAGAGGATCTTCCTGACCCAGGGATCGAACCCTGATCTCCTTCATTGCAGGTGGATTCTTAACCGTTTGAACTACAGGGAAGTCCGACTGTTCCAGTATTCTCACCTGAAAAATCCCATGGACAGAGAAGCCTGGTGGGCTACAGGTGATGGGGTCACAAAGGGTCAGACACGATTGTGTGACTAAGCATGCATTGGACATCTGGATTTTTATACAAAATATTCCACTTTTTAAATCTTGGAAGCTAAATTATTCATTTGAAAAACACAAAGTCAAANTAAGTGCGCTACTTTGGCCACCTCACGTGAAGAGCTGACTCATTGGAAAAGACTCTGATGCTGGGAGAGATTGGGGACAGGAGGAGAAGGGGACGACAGAGGATGAGATGGCTGGATGGCATCACGGACTTGATGGACGTGAGTCTGAGTGAACTCGGGGAGTTGGTGATGGACAGGGAGTCCTGGTGTGCTGCGATTCATGGGGTCACAGAGCTGGACGTGACTGAGCGACTGAACTGAACTGAACCAAGTGCGAGGCACTGGGCTGTGCCTTTTGCATAGATTGTTGTTGTTGTTCAGCCACTAAGTGATGTCCAGCTCTTGTGACCCAATGAATTGGAGCCCCCTGGGCTCCTCTGTCCATGGGATTTCTCAGGCAAGGATACTGGAGTGGGCTGCCATTTCCTTCTCCAGGGGATTTCCTGACCCAGAGATTGAACCTGCATCTCCTGCAACCCCTGCCCTGGCAGGTGGATTCTTTACCACTGAGACACCAGTCAAAGGTGTTTCAAAGGTTGAGACACCTTTCAAACTTATGGTTCAGTTCTACTATTATCCCCATTGTATGGATGAATGCTGAGGCTCAGACAGCTGAAGTACCTTGCTAAAGGCCACATAGCTCCTCCTAAGCAGTGGCTCTAGGATTTACCCAGGTCTGTATACTCACCACTCATTTATGAGGGTTTCCAGTCCTATGAGGGGCCTTTCAGTGTATGTTGACTTCTTGGCATTATCTCACACATCATGCTGACTGACTTTCCTTCTATCAGTCAATTAGTCTTCAGCAACCAGATAATATATTGAGTCCTTATTCTAGGCCTGGTGAGATGGCTACAAGACCAAATAAAACAATCTCCCCACTAACAGCCACAACCTATGTGTGCATACGGTGCCAGGTGAGGTCCAGGAAGAATGAGTCATGCCAGCTCTGGGGTTGGATAGAGTCCTCTGATGCCTCCAATTGTACCCCATACTCCAGGCATCCCCGTCAAAACTAGCCTGTCTCATCTTCCAGTGTTTGATCATTAACATACAGTGGGCTAAGAGCAAAACCACATCATGTCTGAGCGAGAGGGAACCTTAGGGATCATCCCCATTGTACAGATGTGGAAAATGAGGCCCCAGGAAAGAATGAGTCTTGGCTCACACACATCACACAGCAGATCCAGAACCCAAACCTAGGTCTCTCCACTCCCCTCTCAGCCTTCTTTTCACATCACTGTGATGGTTGATTTTATGTGTCCACTTGACAGGGCCTGGGTGCCCACACATTTGGTCAACCATGGCTCTGGGTGTACCTGAAAGGGTGTCTCTAGATGAGATTAACATATGAATCCATAGCTGAGGAAAACAGATTGTGCTCCCCAGTACTCGTGGCCCTCATTCTTGGGCATGGCAATGGGAAGATATTTTCCTTCTGAGAAGCTTTCTAGAACCATTTTGTCGTGGGCAGAATGAAGACCCCCCCCCCAACCCCACCAAAGATGCCCATGCTCTAATCCCTAGAACCATTGACTCTGTTACCTTACAGGCAAAAGGGATTGTGCAGATATGATTAAGTTAAAGGTCTGGGGGTGAGGAGATTACCTGGGGTTATCCAGTGGGCACAACGTTATCACAAGGGTCCTTAGAAGAGTGAGGTGGGAGGGCCAGCGTCAGAGAAGGAGATATGACGGGAGAAGGTGGCCTAAGGGAGAAGTCACTCCCTGCCTGAGCGTCTTCCAGCTAGGACACCATGTCTGTCTTCTGCCTTCAGCCTCAGACTGGACCTTATACCATCGTCTCTCCTGGGTGGTCAGCTCTCTAACTGCAGACCTTGAGATTCAAAGCTTCTGAAATTAAGTCGATCCCTTATAACACATCTGTCTCTCTCTTCAGTTCTGTTTCTCTGGAGAACCTTGACTAATGCAAGGACTCTGCGGGCAGCAGGCTGGGAATCGGGGCAAATTTGGCATCTAGGAAACCTAGTCGCCTTTTCCTGTGGCAATCCAGAACTCTCTGCCGTGTGGTGTACACATGCTCGTAGTATTCCACGAGGCCCTTTGAGGTGCTTCACACATCAACTTCCCCTAAAATGTCAATAGTTACATAATTATTTAAATGGGAATACTTAGAAAATTTATAAGTGAACATCGAACCTTGATTTTACATATATTATCACTTAGGATGAAGCTGAATAAAATAGTGAGTTGATAGAAGAGCCACTTTAAGAGGAACACGCAGCTCTGGGGAGTTCTCTGAAGGTAAAGATCAAGAAATGCTGGAGTTCAGGGACATCATTCCTCTAAAAAAGATATGTTAATGGAGGGGATTTTGAATTCCTGGGCATGGGGGTGGGAACATACCTCCCCTCTGGGAAGCTTCCTAGAACTCTTTTGTCGTGGGCACAGTGAAGACTCCCCAAAGATGTCCATGTCCTAATCGTCAGAACCTATGGCTCTGTCACTCTGCATGCAAAAGAAACTTGGCATTTAAGGGTCGCGAGATGGGGATTATCCAGTGGGCACAACACCATCACATGGGTCTTTAGTAGAGGGAGGCAAGAGGTCAGAGGTCAGACAAAAAAATGCAACATCAGAAGTGGAGACCAGAGTGATATGGTTGCTGACTTTGACAACAGAAAAGGGTCATGAGCCAAGGAGTGTGGGCAACCTCTAGAAGCTGGAAAAAGCAAGGAAACAATTTCCTCTAGCGCTCCCAGAAGGAACACAGCCCTGCCCATATCTTGATTTTATCCTAAGGAGACCCATTTTGGACATCTGCGCTTCAGAACTATAAGAGAGTAAATGTGCGCTGTTTTAAGCCATTGAGTTGGTGTTGTTACAGCAACAATAGGAAGCACACACACCCTTTATCATCTCTAAGGGGCCGATCACATACTCCGAGGACACACAGAGGGACTCTCCACTCTCCCTTCCAGCGCCCCTACCTTCCCTCCTGCAGAAACAATAAGAATACCTTCAGCCTGTCGCTACAACTGTGTGTTAGCATCACCTGTTAGCTGGCTAAGGAAAACCTTCCAGAATCCAGGAGCATGGTGGCATCCCCTGTCGTTCATTTGCCCCCACGTCGACTCTTCCCCTACTCCACCCCACCCTCTGCCTTAGTTAGGGTGGTCTTCATGGACCACACCCACAGGCTCTCTGACTTCCACTTGAGTTTGGCCAGTGTGAGGGCAGGCGAGGAGAAAGCGGGTATAAAATGGGCAGGGCATTCCTTCCCCCAGTTCCTGTCTCTCTGTGGAGTCACCAGGGTTGGCTGAGCCCCTCCACCAAAGACCCGACCCCTCTCCACACACTTTGCTCTGGGCTCCCACCACCTCTCTTGCGCTTTGCCTTTTCAGGACTAGAGGTGGTGACAGCTCCCCTCGGGCACTAACCCTGGGGTACGGCACCATCCGCTGTGATTTCCCCACTTCGCAGACCGTCCCCCTTCATAGACTCTCGTCTGCTGCCCAATCTGAGTGAGTCATCGCTTTCTCTGGGCTCCTCCTGATACCACAGATGTTGCAAACATGATACGCACAAGCGAAGCCACTTGTCCAGGGTCAAGAACCAGGCAGTGGGAGAGACAGCGCTGGAGCCCAGGTCTGTCCAAAACCCCTGGCTAGAGCGTGCGAGGGCAGCCCATGGGGTGGGGGCTGCAGAGAGCCAGGGGACAGGCTGTTCTTGTTCATTTCCCAATTTGAGTTCACGGCCAACCGTTAATGATTTGGTGCTTTGGAATGCAATCCCACAGGCCCTGCTTCTCTCGGAAGATAAACCAGCACTGCTGGTGCTAAGTGCTTTCGTGTGGTGTGCCACCCTGGCAATGAGCTCAATGAGGTGAGTACGAGCACTGACTCCATTTCCTATATGGGTAAACTGAGGCATGAAGATTAAAATCATTGGTCTTTGGTGACTCAGCTAAGCAAGCCGAAGAGCTGGGAGCTGAACCTAGTTCAGTGATCAACCATGGTAAACTGAGTCCTATGGGGCCTGAGTCAGGTCACCTGCCTGGCCCCCAAGGACATCTGAGCTTGCCACTCCTTCCCTGGGCTCTTCGACGTTTCCAGGGCAGGAAGATCCAGCCCTCCCCTCAGCCTCCTGGGTGGGCTTGGCTCATTCCTGGGAGTCCCACCTTCATCCTGAGCAGACTTGGCCACCAAGAGGGGGAATTTGTCATCATCCCCAATGCAGCTCACTTTAAAGAGCTCTGCTCACGGCTATCTCGATTACCCAGCTCTGATGCCACCCAGCCCAGTTTTCCTCCAGCCTCGTGGATTTCTGAGTGCATCCGGCACCTGGCTGGAGCCTGTGGTTCCCATCGCTGTGCCTATGAACACACAGAGCCCTTGTTCTCCTGGCCCCCGCCCTTCCCAGCACAGGTTGGACCCTTGCCTCGCTTGTCTGAACAGAGCCTCTAACTTGGTCCTGCCTTGGGCGCCGTCCCCTATCAGCCCTCCAGTGGAGAAAACAAGCCGTGCAGAGGCAGTTTCAAAAAAAAAACAACCAAAAACGCAACTCAGAAATCAGAGCTGGCCAGGCATGCTTCTCCCGCTGCGTCACCTTCGGAATGGGCAGCCTTGCTGGGTTCTTGTTTCCCTCTTTCTCTTACTCTCCCTGCAGCTTCTGCCTCTGTGCATCCCGGAGGAGGAGGGTCTGGCTAAATGCTGCTATTGTGAGGGTAACTGAAGCTCCCCAGTCACCCTGAGACGGGTCCAGGAGGGTGGAAAGGGGATCGATGGCCCGCTTATCGCAGAGCAGCCGTCCTGCCGTCTGGCGTCCCGGTGTGGGCAGGGGCGGGTGCGGAGAGAGTAAAGAGAGCTGTTGCAAAGAAGACATCAGACCTTGGTGGTGGTGGTGGTGGGAGTGGGGAGAGGGGAAGGAATTTCTAGAAAAAAAAGATGAGATGTGTTATCTGGCCAAAGAAAGTAATTAATTGGCCATTAGCCTCTGGAGTAGGTTTTCATCTCCCAATCTCTCAGAGATTAGAGAGGGAACCGAGTTAGCCCCAGGGAGCACCTCGGTGGAGTCCCCGGCCAGCATGGTCACTAAATATTTATATGGCGTCTCTGTGTGCAAAGTATTCTGGGGCGGAGTGGGTGGAGGCGGCCACAAAGAAAGGGACCCTGGGCAGAGTGAGCCCTAGGTTCTAATCTTGACTTTGATTCTAACTGGCGATGTCTCCTGGCAAGTCCCTTCCCTGCCCCGGGGGTCAATCTCCCCAGATATAAACTGAGAGGGTGTGTCCAGGTGATCCTGGCTCATCCACCTCCGGCCAAGCAACTTGAGAATTTCTCCATAGATGCTGAAGCTGGACGACAGTGGGGTAGCCCAAAAGTATGAGTGTACTGAATACACCAAACTCTACACTTACAAGTGGTTAAGACGGCAAATCTTACGTGTATTCTACTGCGATTTAAAAATTGGGTAAAAATTTTTAAAAGAATGGATTTACTGTCTATTGCATGGATAAGACTACATAAAGAAGGTGGTGAATACGGCAGTGCCAGCCTTACGACAGGCCATTTTATCTCAAGGGAGGCTTTTGGTTTTCTTTTGTGGTTGTCATTTTAAAATAAATTCCAAGAGTCTGTAAACTGTATCCAAAGGGTCAAATGCCAGATCCAGCTGCCTGTGTTTATAAATAATATACAGAAAGTTTTGTTGGAATAAGAAGGAAGAAAAAGACAGAGGAAGAGTGGGGCAGAGGGACAGAGGNAGGCCATTTTATCTCAAGGGAGGCTTTTGGTTTTCTTTTGTGGTTGTCATTTTAAAATAAATTCCAAGAGTCTGTAAACTGCATCCAAAGGGTCAAATGCCAGATCCAGCTGCCTGTGTTTATAAATAATATACAGAAAGTCTTGTTGGAATAAGAAGGAAGAAAAAGACAGAGGAAGAGTGGGGCAGAGGGACAGAGGGAGGGAGGAAAGAAAAGGAAAAACTCTCTACAGCTATAAGCATGGCACACACTATTACATATCTTGTGTATATATATATATATCCTTCCCTCTACTTGGATAACAGAACCCCTATCTTTGGAAGGAGGTAGCGATTTGCCAATTCCCAAGGAACGTGTTATGATTGATCTAAACCAGTGGTCTTAACTGGAGGCAATTTTGTCCCCCCCGGGGCATGTGGCAATGCCCGGAGACATTTTTGGTTGTCACAATTGAAGGGGAACACACAATGCTGTGTTCCTGGCATTGGCCGCTGCTCAACATCCTACAAGGCACACAGGCCAGCCCCCCACAACCGGGAGTTATCCAGCCCCAAACGCTCCTGCTATAGATGGGAGGTCAGTAGCTAGACCAGTAAACCAATTAGCAGGACCTCATCGGAGCAAGAATCCTAGGAGAAAACGTGTGATACGGTGAGGAACAGTCCGAGGAGCCTTGAAGCATAATGACACTGGGCCCCCAGAGAGCAGAGGCTGAGCCCTGGGCACGGGGTGGGGAGGAGAGGCAGCCACAGAGGGGCCAGGAGCCCCATCTTGGGAGACAGACTCAGGTCAGAGGAGGGTTTATGAGGCAAGGACCCAGCGCCAGGCCAGTGGCTGCAGAGGGAGGCTGGTCCACAGCTCCAACAGGCTCTTTTTTTTAAAGAGCCTCTCACGGAGGTCTGCCCAGCGTGTCTGCTCAACCTGGCTACGGCGAGCCACAACGGGCTTCGGGCCTGACTTCCGAGAGGGGGCTGTCTGTGTTGCTTCTGGATCCAGGGTCAGGACGGGCTGCGCAGAGAGCCTGCCAAAGAGAAGGCCAAAGCGAGGACCGGGATCCACTCCCAGGCGCGCACTATGGCATCCGGAGTTCACCCACCTCCTCCCTCTGCTGCTTCTGAGCTGCAGCTGGACAAATGCACGATGCACCTCTGCAACACGCCATCTCCAGAGCTGAGCTCCCCCAGGCCGCAAATATTCTCCACCCTCTTCCTTTGCTCGGACAGTTCCTACCCATCCTTCTCATCCCCGTCTCCATCCTTCTCATCCCATCTCCACATCTCTTCCTTGGAGAGGCCCTCTTGACCCCCTGAAATAAGCTGAGTCTCCTTCCTGTAGGTTCCCACAATGTGCCAGTCTTTCCCCTTGGATAAGCTCATGACACATCCCTGAAATTATTTATTTAAAATCTGTCTGATCAGAGGGGAAGGAGAGCAGAGTGGTTAAGAGCAATAGCCTTCCGCATCAGACAGAGGCAGGAGGGCCAGGGAGATGAAGGTTAAGCAGGAAGAGGTTTTCCATGGCTAGGGGGCTTTGTGAAATTCACAGAATCTCCTTGCAGGACACTTCGAAATGCAGCCTTGAAAATTAACATGTCAGTGGGAATCCTTTGATCATTTCTCCTTTGCAGACTAGAGGGAAAGGTTAAAGCACTTTGGGGTGAAGCCATTACTAATAGGGGAAAGGGGAGTCAGCCTCAGATTCCCGAGGCAGACAGCTCTGTTCCATTCCTGGCTGTGTGACTCTGGGCAACTCACTCCACGTCTCTGGTCCTCACAATCTCCACTTGTAAAAACGGGATGACAGTAGTAATCTTATGATGTTGTCAGAGGCTTTAACGAGGCGATCCATCCAAAGCACAGAACCTGGCATGTAACATCTGCTCAATAAATTGTTATTATATGACAGCATTTGACACCTGAAAAGACCCTGAACTTGGTTTCTAAAGATCTGGGTTCAAGCTTGATCCCACCACTCATTTCCTACGTTTTTTCTTTTCTCACATCACTTAACCACTCTGACCCTCCTCTGTCATATGATGAAAGGACTATGAAGAGGGCTGCAATCACCACCATACTAAACACAAAGGTAGTTCTATTTATTGATCGATCACTTTACCGTCTCCCAAGCCCTTCACAGTGTTCCAAGCCCATCCCCGACCCTATCATCTCACGCTCATTCATTCAACAAACATTCAGTGAGCGCCACTATGAGTGAGCCAAGCTTCACATTCTAGGCACCGGGAAAACAACGGTCAAGGGCACAAAAATCTCAGTCCTCACGGAATGTATATTCTTGTGCAATAGGTCTTGACTCGGGGGCGATGTTGCCCCCTTGCCCTCCCAGGGACATTGGTCAAAGTCTGGAGAGGTTTTTTTAGGTTGTCACCTCCCAGGAAGGGGGGTACTAATGGCATCTAGTGGGTGGAGAGGCCAGGGATGCTGCTAAAACATCCCAGAATGCCCAGGACAGCTCCCAGCAACAAACAATTACGTGGTCCAAAATGTCAATAGCTTCGAAGTTGAGGAAACCTTGTTCTTGAGGGAAGAAGCAGAGAGTAAGCAAAATAAACACACCAACCACATGGTAGATTAGAAGATGACAAGAGCTGTGGGGGAAAAGGGTGTGGGATGCCAGGAACCAGGGTGATGGTGGCGGGGAAGGGCTGGATTTTCTCAGAGTCGCTTGTGGGGCAGCCGATGAAGCATGGGAGTCAAAGATGCCTCTGAGGCTCTCGGCCTGAGCATGTGGACGCTTCAGTGAGGAGCCCTGCCCAACAGCCTCTTTTCAGCCATTCTTAACCCTTTCCCACCCCCCACCTCCACTGTCAATTCCTCCTCCATGCTTTATACAGCAGCCCAGGCAATCTTTCAATAGAAATTTGGAGCTTTCACTTCCCTTCCCCCTTCCCTTCCCACCCAGGTTTCCCAAATGCCAGGTGAGTGCCCCCCTAACTCAAAAGGCCATCCATGACCTACCCTCCCTTGGTCCTCTATCCAACCCTACTCTTCTCTACCACCAGCCATAGTTCACCTGATTCACCTCTGAAATCAAGCCTCTAGCTCTCTTTCCCATCAGGAATACTGTCTTTCTTCCTCACCCACTCTCCAGTTCTGCCTGGCCCTGCTCCTCTTGAAGGGCTTGGTTCAGATGCCACCTCCTGCAGGAAGCCTTCCTGGAAACCCTCCACTGGCATAAGAGACCTCCTTTGGAGCCCACGCCTCCTGATGCACTGGTTTCTAATTGCCTACCTCCTCCACTGGACTGAGAGCTCTACGAGGTTGGTCATCAGAAGCATCCTGCTCACCATGGGCTACCCGTCCAGAGCACTGAGGGGTTCCCGAGATACTTAGACGTTAAGTGCTTAAACTGGGAAAATCCCTGGCAAACCAAAACCAGGTAGTCACTCTCAACATATCCCTGATGCTTAGCAGAGTCCAGCAAAAGGTAAGCGCAATTCATGTTTGCTGAATGACTGGTAAGTAGGAGATTTATGAATATTTCCCAAAGAATGGATGAAGCTCATCGTCAAGGGAGTTAATAACCCAAAACCATCAGCCAGGCTTCTGGAAGCATCTGGAGGACCTGATACATCCCAGGTTGAGCTCTAAAAGGGAAAGTCACTCAGTCATGTCCAACTCTTTACGATTGTATGGACTGTAGCCCACCCAGACTCCTCTGTCCGTGGAATTTTCCACACAAGAGAACTGGAGTGGGTTGCCATTCCCTTCTCTAGGGGATCTTCCCAACCCAGAGATTGAACCGGAGTCTCCTGCATTGCAGGTGGGATCTTGACCATCTCAGCCACCAGGGGAGCCCTCTCAAGCTCCAAGGACAAACACAAATCACGGTATTTCTGCTCTCTAGCTATAAGGTTCAGGTTCAAGAGCAGGGCCCAGGACCACCCTCCTATCTGCACAGAAACGGAGGTCAGGATGGCCGGAAAGGATCTGGGGCAGTAAGTCTGCTGACCCAGTTCTCCTGGATGGGGGGCCAGCCCCTCCCCAGGGCTGGGCACTCAGCTGCCCCACCTCGAAGCCCTGGTCCTCATTCCGAGCCCTGGCCCAGCCATGTTATCTGACCCTCCATCCAGGACAGCTGATGCCCTGTCTCTCGGCAGCTTGCAAAACCAGAAACTTGAAAATGCTTCTCAGGTTTTGTTTTTCTCTTTCTTTCCCAGTTTCTTTCCTTTTTTTCTTCTTCTGGGGCCATCAACCCTCACCCCATGCTTATCAAGGTCTGAGAAAAAGGGGATAATTTTGTTCTCTGGCCAGGTGGCCTCCATGCCAAAACAGAAAGCTACTGGGTTGTTTTCACATGTGTGAATTTGGAGTCCGGGGGGCTTAAAGGATAGAGAAGCACACCCCACGCCACTGAAAGTAGAGAAACCTTTGCTTAAACAGGGTGACAGGGATGTCCTCTGTGCGTAAACCAAGGCAGTGTGGTCTAGGTGGCATTTCTCCCGAGAGGTAATTATCTGCGGTGAGTATAGGGAGTCTTTCCACGAGACCCATGACCCACGGACAAAAGAAAACACAACTCAAAGATGCACAATTTGATGAGTTATCGCAAAGTGAACACACACCCATGTAACCACCTTCCAGGGCCAGAAACGAAAGCTAGCTCCCCAAAGGCCCCCTGGGCTCCTTTCTAATCACCCCTCCCTCCTCCCTCACCCAAGGCTGTGACCGTCCTGACGATTTCTTCCTTGCTTTTCTTTATAATATTTTCACCTAAGCATGCATGCATTCCTAAACTGTATAGCTTAGTTCCTATTTTGAGCTTTGTATAATTCATATTGTATAGTATATGCCCTTTTGGGCTTCCCAGGTGGTGCAAGGGGTAAAGAATCTGCCTGCCAATGCAGGAGATGTAAAAGAAGTGAGTTTGATCCCTGGGTTGGGAAGATTCCCTGGAGGAGGGCATGGCAACCCACTCCAGTGTTCTTGCCTGGTAAATCCCATGGACAGAGGAGCCTGGTGGGCTACAGTTCATAGGGATCAGAAACAGCTGGACACAACTGAGTGACTTAGCAGGCATGCACGCACATCTGCCCTTTTGTGTCTGGATTTTTTTGCTAGGCATTATTTGTGGCATGAAGCTGTAGCCAGTCCATCTTCATTGCTGTATACTAGTCCATGTTATGATGGGACTCATTTTATTTATCTATTCTACCATAATGGACACTTGGGTAGTTTCTGGCTTCTCATGCTTATGACTACTACATATATAAAAAGAACATATATCCTCATTTCTACTGAATCTATATCCCAAAGTAGAATAGCAGATTAGAGGCTGTATCATGCCATGTAAGTAAACGTCACACAGCAGTTTTTCAAAGCAGTTGTACTAATTCATTCTCCTACCAGCAGTATCTGAGGGTCCTAAGGGCTCTTTTTAAGTTTTGCTGTAAATATATGGCAGGCTTGGAGTGCTGGTGTGGGAAGAGATCTAACTTGACAACCCGATCCCCCTCAAATGGGCAGTTCTGGCAGAGCTGACACAGGTTAGTTAAATCATCACACAGCACTGGATTCACATACCCTGGAGGAAAGAGGTGGATCTGGGGCAGCATGCAGTGGAAGAGATCTGATCTGGTCCAGGGGGACTCCACAGAAGTTCTCAGAAAGCATGCTTCACCCAAGACCCGAAGGTGGAGCTGCAATTAACCAGGTAAAGAGGGTTGGAGGCAGAGAGGGGCCCATGCTGGGCAGATAGCACAGCATGTGCAAAGGCCCTGAGGCTGGAAGGGAGCAACGTGAGTCAAAGGAGCTGAGGAAACAAAGGCCCAGAGAGGCCCAGAAAGTCTCCAGAGGTGATGCAGCAAGTTAACAGCAGAGCTGGGTCTAGAGCCCGTTGCTAAGGGGCCCTTGGTGCCCATGAGTTTCTGTGAATGCAGCTGGTTCCTGTAGAAGGTAGCGCCCCTCTCAAGAGCCAGGGCTGCCAGATGCAGGCACGCTAGAGTTCAAGTCTGAGCTCTGGCATCCCCTAGCTGTGTGAACTTGGGCAGATCCCTTCTCTCAGGGCCTCAGTTTCCTCATTTGTAAATAAGGAGAATGATATAAGGCCACAAGCATCAGGGCTGCTGTGAGCCAAAAAGGTCCATATAGTCAATGGACCTTTTTTCCAGTAGTCATGTACGAATGTAAGAATTGGACCAGAAAGAAGGCTGAGTGCCAAAGAACTGATGCTTTCAGACTGTGGTGCTGGAGAAGACTCTTGAGAGTCCGTTGGACACAGCAAGGAGATCAAACCAGTCCATCCTAAAGGAAATCAACCCTGAATATTCATTGGAAGGACTGATGCTGCAGCTGAAGCTCCAATACTTTGGCCACATGATGCAAAGAAGCCGACTCATTGGAAAAGACCCTGATGCTGGGAAAGATGATAGGAGGAGAAGGGGGAGACCGAGGATGAGAGGGTTGGATGGCATCACCGACTTAACGGACATGAGTTTGTGTGAACTCCGAGAGATAGTGATGGACAAGAAGGCCTGATGTGCTGCAGTCCATGAGGTTGCAAAGAGTGACACGACTGAGTGACTCATCAGCAACCAATGCTTGGAAAGAGCCTTCCACAGAGAGGGTGTTAAACACAGACAAGCAGCGTGAGCGTGTCTCTCACTTTCCCAGGTCACTGGGGCTGGAGCTGCACAGGAGAAGCTGAGGTTGGTGAGTGCCTGCTGTGTGACCGACACCTCCTTAGGAGGCGGGAGCTCTGAGGAACCCCCCAGGTTGCAGAAGAGAAAATCAAGGCTCAGAGAGGCTGAGTGATTTTGCCCTCTGTCACACAGCAGGAAGTGGGATGGGAGAGCCAGGATCCAACCCTCCCTCACATGGAGGGATGGCAGCTGAAATTACCTTCACAGCCTCTGCAGAGAAAGTTTTATCCCAGGAAATCAATAGAGTGAAGCAGGAAATCAGAGAGAACATTAATAATCTCAGGCAGCAAAATGAACTGCTTCTAAGCGGCCGTTCATACTGAAGCCATCCATGGAGCCTGTTACAAACGGTGCGCTCAGAATGAAAAGGAACTCCTGTGGGGACATCCAGGGGGACGCTGAAGGCAGGCGGCACACGACTCGATTCTGGAACAATGGGCCGACGTGTCTTCCGAGGGCATCCCCAACACCAGCTCTCTGTGGTTCAGACAGAACAGGCTCCATGTCTCCCATGTCGGGGAGACCTGGCTTTACAACAGAGGTCCAGCTGAGCCCACAGACACGCCTGTTTGCTCTGTCCTGTGTTTCAAAATTGCCTGAATCGGGTGACCAACATTTACAAGCAGGTAGAGGCTGTGCGTAACACCTTAGAGACCATTGGGAGATGTGGGGAGACCGCTGGGTGGGGGTGGGTGCTTCCTGTAGCTGGTCCCCCAGGTCTCTGGTTCATTACTGCCCCTCCCAGGGGACCCACCTGCCCCCGGCAGCATCTGCCACCCTCCCTGCGTCCTTTGAGCCATCACCAGCTTTTGGCCGGTGAAGCGATCCGTGACAGGTGGTTTGTTAGGGAATGATGGCTTTTGGCAATCAAAACTGGAGGGGAATGGACAGGCCCAAGACTCCCAGGGGCCAGTGGGGTGCCGAGGCTGAGTCAGCTGGTCGTGGGCGTCTCCATCACCCTCAGTACTCACAGAGCCCCTCCCTGGCCTGTATTATCACACGTCAATAACAGCATAGAAGTAGTAGGGATAGCATTTACTGTGTACACTGCATGCTGGGCTCAGCAATGAGCACCTTGCGTGATCAATATCATTTAATCTTCACCTCACAACAACCCTCTGAGGTGATGACAGGAGGAAGGTCATTTTAGTGTGACCAGCATTTACTTCCTTTGCTCAGGTTAACTGGGTCCTGATTATCCTTTGGGGACCCATCCTGCTTCTCTACTGGTCTTTGTGATTCAGGAAATCACAAGAGCTGATTCACAGCCTCCCCACCCAAGGAGGGTCCAAGGTGGCCATATGACCTCAATCTGACTGAACAGTATAGTCATTTTCTCTGATTTCAGGAAACCTGCTGCTGCTGCTAAGTCACTTTCACTTTCAGGAAACTTACAAACTCTCAATTCCAGGACTAGTGGGAGGAGGGCCTATGGCTGACACTATGTCATCATGGAGTTACTGGTAGGCATTTGTGCAGAGATGAAGATAGCCAGAGCCCACTGGAGAAGGAAAGCCCACCACCGAGGGAAAGGAGAGTCAAGAAATCGGGAGGGAAAAAAAGAGACACACTGGGAGGGAGGGAGAGAGAGAAAATGAGAGAATGACCTGTGATGCTATCAAACTCCTGGATCAAGCCAAACCTGAAGCTAGCTGACAGTTACATGAACCTATACAGTCCTTGGGCTTCCCTGGTGGCTCAGAGGTTAAAGCGTCCGCCTCCGATGCCGGAGACCTGGGTTCGATCCCTGGGTCGGGAAGATCCCCTGGAGAAGGAAATGGTAACCCACTCCAGTATTCTTNGCCCAGACCTTACCCTAAGCAATGCAGCCTGCTCATCCACATTCAGCCCCTGCTTGCTGGTGGCGGAGGAAAGCTTCTGGGGTACTTCTCAGATGGAAGTAGCTGTTAGGGACGTAACATGTGGGTTTTATATATTTTTCCTCCCAGATTTGTTGCCTTCTGAGACTCCAAAACTCCCCACAGACCCGCCAGTGAGAGGGTTTCCTGGTGTTTGGAAACTTCTCTTTTAAGAATCCCTTCTGGGGATGGATCTCTGTCCCTGGAGAAGGAAATGGCAACCCACTCCAGTATTCTTGCCTGGAGAATCCCATCAATGGAGGAGTTTGGTGGGCTACAGTCTCTGGGTCACAAAGAGTAGGATGTGACTGAGCGACTTCACTTTCACTTTCACTTTCCCAGGATGGACCTCTGTCCCTAACTATTTTGTCTCTCTTTTTGTCATTTATATTCTGTCCTACCTCCTTGTGAAGACAATGGGCTGCTTTTCTGGGTGGTTGATGTCCTCTGCCAGCGTTCAGAATTTGTTTTGCGGAGTTTGTTCAGTGTTCAAATGTTCTTTCGATGGATTTGTGGTGGAGAAAGTGGTCTCCCTGTCCTATTCCTCTGCCTCACCCCCCCAACCCCCATCTGTCACCTCCTTCAGCCTTCTAAACTCCTGCTCTGCTTAAGGCAGGAAAGTGGTGCATTAAGATGCCTGTCTTTGAATGAGTAGGGAACTGCTGTTAATATTCCTATAATATCTCTAATTCAGGTACCAGCCAGACTGGGATTTAAGCAAGAATGAGAAAACAGAAGACAAAATTCAGATGAAGCCTCTAGTCAAGGAAAATCATCTGTACTCTGAACCTGAAGCAGGAAGCTCAAAGACTCTAAAGAGTCTGTGGTTTCCTGTCAGCACCACCCCCACCCAGAAATCTGCCCAGATTGTCTATGGATGTGCCTTCCTGCTTGGTGAGCACTGGGATGTCTCCTTGGTCATATTTTGAAATTGACAGGATGGAGTGAGTGTGTATATTTTGTCAGTGGAGGAGTCTTGCAGATATGATGGCCCTTCCTGATATTGGTAGTTTCAGGGAAGGATGTGACCCGAGATCCTGATGTCTTTGTCTTCCGGGTCCAGCCTGTCCTCCACCTTGACCTTTGCAGTTCTCCTGCTGACCATCCTGAGCCTGGTCCTGGCCCAGTGGCCCAGCCAAGTGTTCTCTGGAGACCCCGGGCTCACAGCAGTGGCTGTGCTGCTGCTGCTGCTCATCACTGGGGTCACGGTCATCATCTGGAGGCAGCCCCAGAGCCCCTCTCCTCTTCCAGTCAGGGTAAGTGAGCTTATGTGTCCAAAGAGTCTACTTTGGGTGAATATTTTGCCATCTATCCTTTCCTGGACGGGGAATGAGGGGAGTTACTGAAACCAATGGACTCTTCCCTGATCTACCCTCAGGGCTTAGCCTGAGGAGGACAGGAACCTCCCACCCACGTGGGGTAGGGTCTCCCTTTCAGATGTCTTGGGTGTGTTCAGGGATGAACCGACTCTGCCCACAGGTCCCTGCTCTGCCTGTCCTCCCACTGGTCAGCATCTTCGTGAACGTTTACCTGATGATGCAGACGACCTCTGGGACCTGGGCCCTGTTTAGCATCTGGAATGCCATTGGTAAGTTGCTTTCTGGGATAAAGAGGTTTCTTGAATGACTGAACCCAACATCTTCCTACTATTTCTCCCCATACTGTATCAGACACCATAGAAGGTCTACTGGGCATTTGGAAGTGAGGAGAGCACCCACATTTCCTTCTTATCATCTCATCTCCCTACTAGGATTTCTCATATACTTTGGATACGGGATCCGACACAGCCTGGCAGGGAACAATCATCAACAGCCACCAGCCACCAGCCTCCACCTCCCAGACTCTTGACAAAAACAGCCCTGGTGCTGAGTCATCTTAACCACAGGAAGTAGATGCTGCGTGGAATCCCTCCACGCCCTGGCGGAGCTGCTGGTGCAAGGGACGCTGTGAGCCTCGGTGGAGTGTGAAGGTGGAGGCATCGAAAGGCCTGTATCTGTTGCTTGTGGAGAAAGTGACTGGACCATCGTGCAATTTTCGGTAAACTTTTAAAAGCATACTATACATACTTATAAGTGCGAGCTTCATAAGTGTGCAGCAAGATGAATTTTCACAAACAAAGTACCACAATGTAAGCAGCAACTAGAGGAAGAAATAAATTATTATGGGCACATTAGAAGCACCTTCTTGTACTTATTTCTAACAAGAACACAGAGACTGCCTGATTGGAAGGAAACTCAGGTGAGGACGAATTATGTGAAGAGGTATACTCTGGGGACTTCCCAGGCAGTCCAGTGGCTAAAACTCCACGCTTCCAGTGCAGGGGGCATGGGTTCGACCCCTGGTTGGGGAACAAAACCCTGCATGCCCAAAGGTGTAGCAAAAAAAAGTTTGACTTAAGAATGACTGACTGTCCACCCCTAGCTTCCCCGTATTAAAATGCAGGTGGACCATATGGGCAAGAGAATCTCTGGTTGCAGGTGGGTCACTCAAGCAAGACAGTGTCCCAGGGAAAATAGGAAGTCGGCAGGCTTGCAGCAGTGGAAAAATGACCATGACTTCCTGTCTTAACGATTAACTGAGATTGTATCCCTTTAAAGATGGTCATGGCTGAGCATAACTGTCATGGAAACAAGTCCACCTTTTCCTCAGATCATTTATTTTCTGAATAAAGCATCTTTCTGCTCAATGAAAGCTTGCCCGTGGTTTGTTGTCTGTTGAACAGCAAGTGGCTGAACCTGCATTTGGTTAGAAATCTAACTCCGGGTGCAGAATAGCCAGTGGGTCCATATGGGTCACCATGTCTCTGAGTTAATATGCTTAGGGTGAATCTTCTATCTTCAAGACGAAAGCATGAAAATGGTCATTTATTGTTAGGATGGCCTAATACTGGAGCCTGGGCTATTGCATATTTTAAAGCATTTATACCTTTACAGCTTTTGTCATTTGTTCAATGGGTCTGGTTGGATAGACTTTATTAAGGCACAGAGAGATTGGACAAGGTGGAAAAATCTAGGTACCAAATTTCTGTAAAATTGTGTTGTTGATGTTCAATTGCCAAGTCATGTCAGACTCTTTGTGACCCCATGGACTGTAGCCTGCCAGGCTCCCCTATCCATGGGATTCTCCAGGCAAGAATATTGGAGTGGGTTGCCTTTTTCTCTTCCAGGGAATCCTCCC